>OX155952.1:18964546-19509837 GCA_944548615.1 Micropterix aruncella | reverse complement strand
ACAACCGATGTTTTACCATGGTTGAAACTTCGATTTAATGTTTAGGCAAAGAGAAGGCTTCGAGTTAGGATTTCATGAACTTAAACGCTTTTTGATGAAGCTTTTCTCATTTGTAAGATAAATAGATCTCTTATTTTAAATTTATATGGGATATAAGGAGATTTTTTAAATACTTAGTGACATAGCTTACCAGGGCCAATCAAACTAAATAGGTCTTTTGTAGCAGTTAGCACTCTTTACCAGAACAGACAGTAAGCATCAAATGAATGTTTTTTTACCATTTATTACTGTCTCAAGAATAAGCAACTGTAAATGTACACGTAAATGTTATACCTACCTGAATATATTTAATAGGATGTATGGTATTAACAGTAAAATCAACAAACTAAATCAGAAACTGTAGTTAAATTGCATATTTGAAGGAATGGGACCCGCCGCGGGGTGTTGCGAAAACTATTGATAACGCTCGTTAGCTCGTCGGTAATCGCTATAGGCCCACCAACCGACGAGCAGAAAAGTATCGTGAACGCGCAAAAAAAAATCGAAATAAAGACAGTCGAAATAAAAATAAAAAATCGAACCTTTTTTACCCCCTTCCCCCCTCCACCCAAGATGATTAATATCATTTCCAGGCTGAAGTCTCTGTGTGTGTGTGGCTGTGTGTATTCCTCCACGATAGCGCCCAAACGCTTAATCCGATTGAGCTGAATTAATCCTTTTAGTCATGGCAATATTTGAAAAATTGTGGCTGAAATCGGTCCACCGCACACTAGTCATAATTCCTTTTTTAAAATATTGGAACTAAGGGAATTTAAATTTGGTACACAGATGCCTTGTTGGTCCGAAATAAGGTTGTGAAACTTTGGTTGGAATATCTCATATACAAGCTACATTCATAATAATTAATTTGCCATACATTTAATACTATCCGCCATACATACATTAACGCCATCTATTGGCGCTTGGCCCAACTCCATCCTTATCCGAGTAACGAACCGCGCCGCCCGAGGCAGTCGCAATATAACCCAACCGGGTTCATCCGCCGGCCGAGAGAAGGCGCCCATCAATTTTATTTATGAAATTAATATTCATATGATATCAGTCCTTGGCTACTTTTGGGAAAAGCTTGGAGTGACACAGCCGATTTACTTAAATGCTATTGGTAGTAATGTTCTAATTACGACTCTCAGATTTTTTATTATGTTGGTCAAACGCACTGCGCCTAAACGGTTAGCGTCAGCGTCAGATCAGCTTCTGCTACTGACTTCTGCCCTATAAATTAATGTCATTCTGATTTAAATGGAAATACCGACTCTTCTTTTTATATCATCATTGGTCACGGTGGCCATTCTAGCCGAGACTCGTCTCGGCTATATCGTTTCTCTGCAAATCTCGAGTAATTCTTGAAAGCAAATTTCAATTTCAGCAATGCGCAATATCGATGCAGCTATCATATCAATCCTGCGGAAGTGTGTATATCATTCGTTGTATTATTAGAGATTATCAATAGGGCCATGATTTGTTTGACGTGTTGTAATGATAGTCGTTAACGCAAATAAACGACGTCGTTCATAATATAGAATCGGTTACAAATGCGATCAATTGACCGTTGTTGTCTCAAAGCGGATGACAATAGAGATAGAAAGCGATCCCATTGTTCTGCTGAATACGGGAACGACCAAAGTGCGGAGGACGACAAAATAATATTCGCCAAAACGGACAATGGAAATGAGGATCTGGACTAATAGCGAAAGGTAGTGTAATTAGCGATGATTTGTGAGGGTAAGAACAATGCAGATTGTTGAAGAACGACAGTTATTGATATCAAAATTAATAAAGAGTTAAAAATCGTTTGACAAAAATACTGGACCGATTATCTAAAGAATTAATATCATTGATTATATATATGCTTTAAGATTGCTCAACTCCATAGTACGATTTGGCAACCCTTCTGAAAGGGGAAATGCAGGTGGCGCTGATAGATATTTCCGGACAAACAACATTGATATAATTGAATGTTTTTTTATAAAGGACTGATTAATCACAAAATCCCAATAATTTAAGCAATTATAACAATAATAGCATTTAACCCCTCGAGACAGTAACGTCCCGAATCGGGTACGATGTATTGTAGTCAATGCTCAGTAACATCCTAAAACGAGTAGGTACGAGCGCGGCGAGACAAACCGCACTCTCAACGAACTGAATTTGCACCAAAATCACGGTGCAACCACGCCCTGTTAGATGCGTGTGAGAAAAACGGATAAATTCTGTATTGTACGATTATTCAGTCGTGCTCTCGCAGTCTAGAATCCCTAATATAATTGTTTGTATTCTGGGGGCACTTAGTCGAGTGCTGCCATTGCTCGGATCTGTGCTTCTCTTCGGATATATGTAAGAAAATAAATAAAACGAACTAATAGATTTGGTAAAGCGTGTGATAACGTACCCAAATGTGTTTACAATTTCTAGATAGGGTTTCGTATTTCGAGATAAAACGTCGATATCGCTGAATAAGTGAGGTTTTAAGGTTTTATATTTCAAATTTCAATGCGATCATTCTACAATTCTTCTTTTCATGATGCACTACTTATTAAAATATGTACTTACTAAAAAAACAAATGTATTCAAATAATTTTCAAATATTACGAGGTATGATTTAAAATTTCGTATTTTATACTGTTTCTACTGTGCGCCGCTAAACTATTATACCACGAAAGTTGCCATATTGAATATAATAATAAAAGATTAATACATTTTTGGGCCTATATGTGCTATCTATCTATACGTTGCGTTTCGTTAAAATCGTGGTTGCCAAATTGCAGTACAACTTTGAACAATCTATTGGGCTATATAATCAATGTTAATATATATATATACACTTTATTGGATAGTCGAATCAGATTTAAGAAACTCATAATACTTTCCAAGCACGAGTCCGTCGTGATGGACGTTCCACAAAGCCGGTACGAAATCAAATTTAAAAGAGCCCACCCTAAAATCACACCCGTACGTACCATTGCCGCGCCGAGTACCCAGATGCGGAAAAATAAATATATTGAAATCCTAATTTTATTATGAGGCCAAACATGGAGGGTCTGAATAAAAAGTAATGCGTGCCTCCGGAGAGATAGCATTTGCGGATTTTCAGCGAAGGCTTTGATGTGCGCCGAGGAAAATGCGGTTCTTCAACGGGGGCTCTGAATAGAAGGAGGTAGGTGAAATGGCGAGGGACTAATGGAGGCAGGGAAGTAATCGTGATTTCAAATTCTGCTGGCGTTGGCGTTCTATTAAAAAATATAAGGACGCAATGAAAAGTGTATGCAAGTCTACATAAATGGTCTTTGGATTGGAAAAATATTAAATTTGGTTAGTAGTAGATTTATAATTAGGGTGGATCGAATATAAACGAAAATTTGCTTATAAGAGCGTAAGTTTGAAGAAAGCGGGCGGCCGCTTATTTGTAGAGTGCATTGGTAGCGACAGAGGGCTGAGGAGAGCAACCAGTGGTTATCCGGTCAGACCAGTTAGGCAGTATTATCATTGAATTTATTGTTCATGAAGGCGTAAAACCAGCACAAAATCTGCAAAGATTTACTGCACAGTTTAGAGATCGATAACTGGAAAGGGCTCGCGTGTTCGCCTGGCATAAGGAGTTCAAGAAATGACGTTTCAGGAAGAAAAGAAGGATTGAGAAAATAACAATAAGGGGTAGAAAGAAATTTTAACAATTATAAATAGGATAGAAAACGAATTTACAGCGTGAAATTTGTAGCACCCGACGTTTCGGTGACGTTGCAGCCGCTGTTGTCCAGGGTAGACTGTAGAGCTGTCAATCCGTTGTTTTGCGGGTAATAAGAAGAACCCCGAACTTTAACAGAGACGACGGTTACAGACTCTCTTCTACGTGGAACCCTCTTCTTAAAATGTTTCCGCCGCCGAACGCCGAACGCAAAGACGTAAAACAGGATACGGTGAGTGTTGTGTGCAAGACGGATTTTCAAAATTCCCGCGCTCCGAGCCCGGCCCCCCACCACCGTTATAACCTACGCAGTGGCGGAAGCGGTACGCGGCCTACCCGCAAAACAACGGATTGACAGCTCTTCAGTCTACCCTGGACAACGGCGGCTGCGACGTCACCGAAACGTCTGGTGCTACAAATTTCACGCGGGAAATTCGTTTTCTATCCTATTTATAATGTCAAACAACCGCGATAGTCTTCGATTTTATAAATGTTAACAAGTTCAACATTACAGCCCCGTGGAAGCCATGACTCGGCTGTCAACTGGCATGGTGCTTGCAAATATTTTTTTCGACCGACGCGGCGGCATGACGTTCTTACACATTGATTTTGCACGAGCGTCGAACAATAAATGCAGCTTATTAGTGTGTGCTTTTGAGCGAGGATTTTTTAAACCACAAGGCTGGTGCCTTTTTTGAAACCCGCCTAGTTGCCTATTGGCATCATCTTTCATTCTATATTGCACATCTTAAAAAACATAACTCATTGCTTAAATTACAATCTCTTGGTCACGCTTCGTGAAAGTGACAGCATTTTTAGTGACAATAGAGTAAAATAAACAAAAACATAATACATAAAACTTAATATCTAACAAAAATGCCTTTTTTATAATTGAAAAGGGAAAAGAAGAAACGTTGGTGGGTTTCTGATATTGGACGGAAAATAAATTTATAGTCTAACTGCACAACAGTAAAGGGGTATGTAAAAAAAGAATAAGAAGAGTAGGAATCGCAATTTTGCTATCCTGGCTGGAACAGAGTAGAAAACCATAATTTCCTAAGTGGGTGATGTTTTCGGTTAGGTAAGAGTTGTTAATTTCTAAGATTTTGTATTCGAAGCAACGAAGTACTTCTACATTCAGAGACTTGATCAACTTTTCTCGCATTATAAATATCGAGTCGACGTCGAATAAAGCAATCATTACGAGAAGACCAGAATTTCCTCCTGCGTGTTTCCATTAATCACATTGACCGTTTTTCTCTCAAGTACTTTAAACTCGACTTTATCTACCCTGAGACTCCAAAACCAACAGCTTCTTTATTAAATTATCCCTTAAGATAATCAGTATGCTGATTAAACGTTATTAATTAATGTCGGCTTTGTTGTGACCGTATTCTCGGCAACCGAGGCGGTTCCTAACGTAAAATTTATGAGGGGACCGAATCAATTGCCGTGGCCTACCCCCCCCCCCCCCCCGCACATTCGAAAGCCTCTCGCGCGCACATACCGTACGGGAAACGTTTAATTGCTTATTTGGGTAATTTCATTTGGGACTGTGCGACTTAATTTCCTCCGCGTGCCTCCCCATGATTTAGTTGCTTCATTTGGTGGGCCGTTCCGCTCGACGCGCCGCTCATATTTTTCTCCTTTGCCGTGTCTTACATGAGCGCGTCGTCGTGAGCGCACAGATTAATGTGTTCATAAAAAAAGCAGATGGGAGACGAACGAGAATTAGGCTGATCGACGCTCTCCTCAGATCTTTCGAGTTCCGAGAAGCAATTCATAGAGAAGGGAAAGTTGTGTTTTTTTTATTGTTTCCGACGAAGATCCTAATAGAACAGACATTTTGTGCAAGAAAAAGACCTCGACTAGCCAAAGGCCATGTGGTACTCATTTTCTAAAACTATTAGGACCTATGCCAATAGTAAGATACCAAGTTTACAGCTTCGAACGACCGACTGTGCAAGCAGAACAATACTCTAAAAGCAGCGAAAATTTTGCACTATGAACGGTTTTCGCTCTATGTTTTAAAGCATGGGTCCTACGGAAAAAGTTTTACTATTCTTTTTTGAAGCAGATTAATTTTGCTACAATTTAGGCAGAAGTTTTTGCAAGTTTTCGAGGCACAGTTTTTCAAAAATTGCAACGTTTTCCAAAAGGGTTCTTTTTTCAAAACAAACAAAAAATAAATTCTTTGGTGATTCGAGGAGAAACTCGGTGATAGTGGAAAGAAGTCTAAAGATTCGGAATATGATGTAAAAAAACTTTACACCGCAAAAACTTTATTACGAAAATCGGTAAAAATGCTCAAAAAAGCTTTTCCTTTGACGATTATAATAATCACTTGAACAATATAAAATGAAAAATCTTTTGTTAATCTCTGGGGGAAAAAACCTAAAGAAGAAGCTAAAATACGATTTAAAAATAAGTCGATGTCGTTTTTTGCGGGGTTTTAAAAAAAATGGGGAATTTTACTGAAATTTATGATTTACTGCATTTTTAGACAAATCACCACTTGTTGACTTATACATTGGCACTTGAAAATTATTAAAAAAATAAGAATCTGAAAAACATTACATTAGATTTCTCTGCGTATTTGTCACAAGAGATTAATATGTACATAAAACATCAATCATATGATACTTTATAACTGTATCATCTAACTATTCGCATATTATTTGTAGATAAAACATTCGTAAGTACAACTTTTCTTTCGATTATGCGAAGTGATGCGGGTGGTACATATGCTTAACACAGATAGATAAAACAAGGACGCTTTTAAAAGCGTGAAACGTCTGGTGTATGTTACATGTATATCTTTATCTGTGGCTGTATGTGCCCCGCCT
The DNA here is from genome assembly GCA_944548615.1 of Micropterix aruncella. Lineage (NCBI taxonomy): Eukaryota > Metazoa > Arthropoda > Insecta > Lepidoptera > Micropterigidae > Micropterix > Micropterix aruncella. The sequence continues at coordinate 19,503,249 of OX155952.1, read as the reverse complement.
GCTTCTTTGTTTATGTTATAATAAGGAGTGATCTATCAGATTTAGATGTAACCGCCTACTTTGTGTCGTTTCCATGCTCTCATTTGTTATTTAGGAGTAATTTATTATGGTTTATAATGTTTTCTATTAGACTCTTCAGTCTGCATAAATTATATGATCTATTATTTTTAAATACTGGTTTAAACAGACTAGGAAACGCAACTTTCGCAAGTAAATGATGGTATTAAAATAAGTTAAAACGACACAATAATTACAAAAACTCTAAAAATATATTTTGAGATAGAGCGTAGTGATTTTATCAATTAAACACTGCCTAAAATTCAAGATCTAAAATAATTAAATTATTAATTATTTATCAAATATGATGAAACTCTAAAAAAAATATTAAGTGGAAAACCGCCCAATACCATTTTCTCGACATATAAAACGAAAAATAGAAAAATTGTCTAGGAAAGGAAAACCTCAAAGTTTCAATATTTTTGGACCACAATAGTCAATCGTGCATATGCTGGCTGTTAATTTATTTCAAATATTATTTTAGAATTTTACAGACAAATAGAATTCGACCTTGAATATTAAGTACAATGAAATCTAATCTATGTATTATATTCTATTATAATCTAAATATTATGTACAATAAAATGTAATCTATTATGTACAATGAAATCGAAGACTATCGCAGTTGTTTCACATTATTAAAAAAAAACGAATTTACCGCGTGAGTTTTGTAGCACCCGACGCTTCGGCGACGTCGCATCACGCGGTACATTCGATTTTATCTTATTTAGTATGTGCAAGTCCGTAATAGCTGACTTAAAAAAAAAAACAAAGTAAAACAAAGTACCTACCTATTTATGAATAAAATGAGAGAAGCAACACATAGAGATGGGTGTTGCCTTTTTAGCTGCCAAAGCGATATATAATATAATATGTCTATCTCATTGGTTAAGGAATTAAAAAGAGCTGTACCCCCCCCCCCCCCCCCCATTGGGCTAATAAGCCCTGTTGCAGTTGGTAACTAAGACCCATATGTTCAGGGTCGGTCAAACTCACGGGTCAACACCCATCCGGCAGCCTCCAGGTATGAAGTGCAAACTTAGGTAGGGCTTCAGCCTGCGGGCCAGTTTCCCCCAGGAGTCAATCTTCTGGCGCTCCTGGACGGTACGCGCACCGTGCGGCGTCAGCCAATCGATTGGGTATTCTGACAGTCGGGGGGGTCTGGAAACAGTACTGTCTCCTATTGCGGTGGTAGTTGTTCACCTTACGGCGACTGCTCTTGAAACGGCTTATCGGCTACCCGATACCGGGTGAACAGCCGGGCAAAGGATGCGGTGGTCCGCGATAGATTCGGTAGACACCGTTTCACCGCTACGTAAAGGAGAGGACCGCGCAAGCGACCTCAAACCCATAACCGGTCGCGAGACCGGAGTAATATGGTTGCAACTGATAGTAAGGGCGCGAGTGTCGGCCCGCTGGGTGATTAACCTGGTTATCTCGCGGTAAGCCGTTGGTCTCTTACGGGCGTGTGGCGTAATTAGACGGTGAACTGTTTCGTCCTAAGTCTTCTGCGCTCACCTCACGGGAGACAAAACGATCAATATCGTTAAAACTTCCTGATGTGAGGGGTTCGCCCGTTGTAGTCGACAGCTCTAGTTGGCCTACTTACAATAATATTTGTGCGATGTTACTGTACATTAAACAATAGATGCGATCTCTTCGCTATGCAATTTGTCGCTATGCACAATTCAAACTTACATAGTATCTCTTTTAAATAAATATCTCCTGGAATTAATTTATATGCAAATATAATTAGGGAAATATATCGACGCGGAAATATATCAAGAGCATTGCATCCTATCGCAGTTAGTTATTAAGTTATTATGCTGTTAGTTACTAAGACAGAATCATTTCCATATCACGAAACTAAGTTCATCTCAAGTACGCCACTGAAAATAAGAATATTCCATAACGCATATAAATCTTGAGATAAGTAAGTATAGACAGCAAATACGCGAAGATAGATAACAGACTAACTAAATTCCGGAGCTCTTCGTCTCGAGTGTCAGCAGTGGTCAAACTTCGGGTTGACGCTGTTCTGTAAATATCTCCTATCGGTCAGTGAGTAGAGTTGCTCCACCCACCATAGGGCGGAATCCCGTTGCAGATTATTCTCTGCCATAGCGAGAAAGAAACCACTGTCCACATTTCACTGTCGGTTGAGGTGCGATGTAAGAAGTGATGGAGACTGCGTGTGTACTATAATGTTGTCTCTCTGTTCCATTTCTTATTTTTTCTATTTTTCATTTTTATTATAATAACTACACCGAGAAAAATATTGGATTGATCCTTACATTACTACTTTGATATTACGGTTTTATACAGAATAATGATGTTTCAATCGTGATTTTTTTGAATTACAAGAAATGTTATTAAAACTCCATTACTTGTTTATATGTATGCACATTTTCTTTGCGGTTAATACGGAAATAACAATATACTGTAGTTTCAACGTGATTCATGTGTACGACTATAACCGTACGTATACTACTAAATGCTGTCATGTTAGAAGCGAGAACCCAAGGTCGCGACGTAATGAAATAACATTTATTTATTTACTTATTTATTTATTAAAGGTAAAGCACAAAATATAATTTACTGCAGCATTACAAAAAAAAAATGTGTTTGGACCAGTAGCGAAAAATAGAGCACACTGCAGTATCTTGGTCACTGCGTCAACACCGCCTAACTAGGCCTAGGCCTGTACTAAGGCCTGTACTAGTCCAGAGTTGCAGCCATGCCGCCGCGACGCAGAGCGGCTATCGGCTTGCCAGCGGGCGCAGGAACAGTTCCGGGCCACTCAATCGCAGACGAACGCGTGGACAATCAAGCACATTGCGCCAAGGGGTATCTTCGGCACGGGACTGCGCTATTTCCGTGCAGGTTTGACCAACAAAAAATACAATGCGATGACCAAAGTTGATTACGTAATCATGACGCCCCCCCCCCCCCCACGTAATCAGGCGTAAGCCTCAGCTCCAAACCCCCCTCCCCCTCGGTGATTACGTAATATGTGGACGGCACCTAATAGATTTTCCTGAGAGCGTAATGGAAGGTCACGGGATGAAAGCGGAAAGGAGATTATACACATACAAAGGCGTTTGAATGAATTATACGAAATGGGAAAATCCCGGCATCGTATAATGGTTAGCTACTCCATTTGCCTACGAAAGGTCGAGTGTGAGTGTGGAGGTCGTCTCTCGAGGATCCCGGCGAGAAATATCGCCGAGACTTCTCGCCGTGAGTCTGTAGCCGGAATTAGATATGAAAGATTTTAATTTAGGCGTTGGTTACCGATAAAAAAGCTCTATTTTGTGTACGCTCTGTTTTACGCGTCGAATAATGTCAATCAAACTATCACCTAATATAAAATAATAATATAAAATATAAAATAAAAATTAAAAAAAAAACATTTTTCCTATTTTTATTTCTTGTTTAATTTGATCAGATTGACTCTTGATCTTGATCATTGATCAGATTGATTCTTGATTAGATTGATAGGAATCATCCCTATATATCAAATTAACTCTCTGTTGCCGAAAATAGGAATTGCAAAATAAATAAAAAGTTATGGCCTTGTTAAGACGCGATGATGGTTGCTATGCTGGATGACCGAGAGGTAGATTCCAGTCAGTGTGGTGATAGTTTCCCAGTCTGCACATTCACGCATCTTAGAATACAATTAATAAAGTAGTCTTTGGGTCTCGGAAGTACGATATTCACCAAAGAAAAGACTATACACCATTTTTTTAAACCTAAATTCAAGTAAATTGTTTCGAGACTAAAGTTAAAAACCTTTTTTCTGCCAATGTAATACCTACTGTAAATTGTTTTTTTTTAGTAAAGTTCATATTTTGACGCCTGTATTCTTTTCAACGTTTTTTTATTTTTATCTCCACATACATTTCGATAGTCTGAGTTTTCAATAGTTCGACGTAGTCCCAGTCCCGTTCACCTCGAACTATCGAGACTCTACTGTAACATTTTTTAAAAGCGATGTGTGAGGTAAACGCGGAGAAAAGTTACAATTTATGTGACAATGTAACCGACCCATTAGAATGTAACTTTCATCATAAATATAGAGTTAACGAGACGTTTCAGCTCGAGTTAACAAGGAATATAGTCGAATATCTATCTATCTGCAACGGGCTTCCGTACTAGTATCGTGAGAGCTCAAGGGACCTTCCGCAAAGCACTCGGTCGCGCGAAGATTTACCCCTCAGATGAGGGTACAACAGCAGTTTCACCGCAGACTAAATCAAACAATAATCAAACTTAATTGTAGAGATATGGGTTGACGGGGTGTCGACTTCATGATAGAATTTGCCTTCGTGAACTTCGCAATAAGCAAACTTTATATCTGAGAGCATGAATAGACTGTGGATACATTAAAAAAAGCACAAGTCATGTTTTAACTAAATGGAGTCACAATAAGTATAAAATATCATTTACTTGAAGAAGGCATTACGTCACTAATTCGATTATTTCATCGTATGTTAAATAATTGGCTTTGTCAGTTGATTTGGCGACTTTTAGTAATTTTTTTTATGATGAGAAATGACTAAAAAAGAAAACTATGTAAGTCTGTTCCAAACATAAATAAAATCTATGATGAACGACTGAGCTAGCCGACTACACAAAGAACTTAAGTTACATTTTTCTTACGTTCAGTAATATATAATTGACCATATTCATGTTCTTTTTTGCTTTCTAGCTTGCTGGTTTGTGTAATTTTCAATTCTTCATTAGGCGTCAACTTATTAGACATATGGAAGTTAATATAGATACGTTTCTTCATAAACTATTCATTCATCGTATCTGTGTTTTTTTTAATTGATAATATTGCAAAAGCAAATTTGCAAAAGAGAATAACTCCAAATATATAGCTAAAATACCTGAATTTAAATTTTCCATTTTGAAAAAAGTAACTACTTCAAAAAAAAAAAAAAATACGACTCAAAAATAGTCAAAATAAAAAAACCTAAAATGAAAATATTAGATTGTCACGTCATCAAAGTCTAGACGATTGTGTATACCTACGTCTTCAGGCATTGCGGTATACCAGATTTGAAGATGCAGCTAGTTTTACAAACGCTGTCCACCCCAGTCGCCTTCTCCTGTCGGCTTCAGGCAAAGTTTAATCTACCGATCTGGATGTTCTAGGTAGACGTATTTTTCTATTACTTGAAGGGTCCTCCCAACGGTCCATCACAGCGGTCACCGGTGTATGGTCAACATGGGCATTATGGCACCTTTCGGAAGCCCAGTCGTTCCGAAGCCCTCGAAAATTTGTTTGTAGAAGGTGCTCGCAAGCATATTAATATATAACGGTGGCTTATTCAATGTCAGGCTTCAATGACAGGCTTTTAGCGCAGTGGAGGGAGAAATAGAGCCGATAGTTGAACAAATACGGATAATACAAAAAACGTCGATCGGCGTGCGTGGCCACCCAGGGGGTTAAGCATAACTTTTGTTTTATCCATGGTTATCCGGAGGCCCACTCGTTAGGATATCTCGTTGAGGTCGTTCAGTATCTTCTAGAGTTCCTCCAGTGTCTCTGCCATGATGACTGTATCTGCAAAACTTAGAGCCGAGATATGTTCCCCGCTAATGTTGATGCCGTGTTCTTTAAACTGTATTAATTTGAAGACGTCTTCAGGGCATTGGTGTACAGTTTAAGGGCAATTACTACCCCCGTCTCACTACTTTTTCCAATGGTTTTGTGGTAGTGTACTTGGGATTCGCTGTACGGTCGTGTACATAATACGTTGCGGCTTCATATACAGATCTGAAGACTTGGATGTAGTAAGCTCAAGATAGGAAGTAGTATGGTTCCTCTTAATCAGAATCCATGATACATGTTGTATCAGAGGTAAGAGCAATAACGTCGAGAGACAGCATTCCATAATATGTCTGACATTAGCTAAGCAGCGGCCGACGACAAGGGATCTCTGATTCGTGTAAAGAACTCGTTTACTCGTATGCATGGTCGCTAGCGCAATGCATAGCTAGCTGAAAGCAACAATGGGTTATATGTGCGAAAGTCGATTTTGATTTAAGTAAACAAAAATGTCGAGTAACACGAGCTTCATTACAGAAAACAGTAGGTTTCCTGAAGAAGAAAAAATAGCCACAGTTATCACGATAGACGAATGTTGGGTGAGCATAAGGCAACACTAAGTTAATGAAAACGACTTTATCATTTCAACTTTTTAAAAAATGCAACACTAAATTTATTTATGAAATTTCAAAAACAACCTACTATTGCATTAGAAGAATCGTGAAAGGTGAAAGTCAACACTGAGTTATTTATGGATTTTGAAACACAACCACTGTTGTATCAAATTAATCATGAGACAATCCACCTCACTGAGATGATTATTAGACCAAAGTTTAGTAACAGCAGGTAATTAACCAATTCTCATAAAACTAACGATCAAGATTTAATTTTACATTCTACAAAAAACTTAAAGCAAGACTGTGAGTGTTTTGTCTATTAAAAAATCATGATTTGAATTTAAAATAAAAAATATATATTAACATTGGAACTTGAATTAGGCAAAACAAAATGTTTTTTTCCCTAAAATTTCCTAAAAAATATTTTTTTTAGATGACCCACTGTCGCTTTCATCTAGCGATATATGCACATGTACTGGATAGGAACAATGGAGCAACCGAACGGACGCAGAGGCTAAATTCAACTGTATGCGGTTGTCGATGGACGATTTAATTATTTCAAACAAATGGCAGGCGCGGGCGTGCACATTTTTAATTAAACCCGGCGTCCGCAACCACGCCGCAATATGCCTGCAGGCAACATTAATTAGTTCAGTCTGAATAACGTATTTTATGTGAAATTTTTGACATATTGATCGAAATAAATCTCATTCTTCTACGTTTATTATTAGAACCAAGGGATGTTTTAATGCTGATTTACATTTTTTAATATTCGTTATGTTCAAAATCAAAAATCAAAATGTTTCAAAAAAATCAAAATCAAAATGTTTTATTCACAATATAATTTGTAAAAAATTGCTTAGTGGCGTCAAAATATGAAATATTTTATGGTTTATATTATAGATAATTTGTTATTTAGCTTACATTTCAAATACTTTATAGATACAGGATAGGTACATTATATAATCATGATATAATGGAATATTTAACAACAGAAATATTTTAAAACAATTTAAAATATAGGTACAGTTAGAATTAAAAATAGTCATAAAATTTAAAATAGTCATAATTAACAACAATAGTCAAAAAGAAGAAAAAAAAAACAATATACCTACATAGTTAACAATTTTCAATAAAATAAGAAAAGAATATTAAATTCCAAACATTTCAAAAAAAAATAATATCATTTACAAAATCTACTACTTTGTAGTAAGCCTTCTTACATAGAATATCTTTAATTTTACTTCTAAACTGAACGTCTGATAGACCCTGTATGACATCTGGAATTTTATTATAAAACCTGGAATTTTAGTATACAGTTTCCCATGAAACATTTGCTTAGCTTACTTAGTTTAAATTTTGTCACTATATATTTATTTTTATTTCTAGTATTGTATTTGTGATTGTCACAGTTTTTTTAATAATAAGATATATTTGTTCGTGCCTGCATAATGTTTTCAAATATGTATTGACTAGGTACAGTAAGAATAATTTCTTCGAATAATTCTCTTAGGGAATCACGTCTGCGCAAGTTGTATATGGCTCTAACCGCCCGTTTTTGTAGAGTAAAGATTGAGGGCATACTTGCAGCTTGTCCCCACAGTAAGATGCCGTAAGACATAATACTGTGGAAATAAGAGAAATATACTAGCCTTGCAGTATCAACATCGGTAATTTGACGGATTTTCATAACAGCATATGCGGCTGAACTAAACCTTTTTGACAGTGTGGTAATGTGTGAATCCCATTTTAGTTTAGAATCCAACGTGATTCCCAAGAATACGGTCTGTTCTATGAAGTCTAATTTTTCTTTATTTAAAGTAACATTAAAGTTATTTCTGCTGTTAGAAAACGAAAATCGAATACATTTAGTTTTATTTGAATTTAAAACCAGATTGTTAGAAGCAAACCAGTCATGAATCTGTGCAAGAGCAATATTTATTTCGTCCACATTTGTATTTTGTTTATTTAGTTTGAAAATTAACGAGGTGTCATCCGCAAATAGTGTGATCTTAGTTAGACTCTGTGCCATAAATGGCAGGTCATTTAAGTATACTAAAAAGCGAAACGGTCCCAGTATAGAACCGTGTGGTACGCCCATTTTAACTTGCGATCCTTGTGACTTTGTCTCATTTATCTGTACTTTTTGGATTCTATCTGTCAAATATGATTTTAGCAAGCTAAGAGATTTGATGTTGAATTATCTTGTCATGTACTTTAATCATAAAAATATTTAGCCAACAAATTTATCAGAAAAAGATCTCTAAGAATGTTATTGCGTTCGATTCTGTCGATCGACAAGACACACACTTACACGCACACATTATTATAAACACTTCATAGTAGGGCTGGTTGGAAGAGATTGTCGTATGAATAAACCCACCCTTTGAAATTTCTCAATAAAGAGTTTAAACAAACAAACGTTTCTGTCTATCGAACCGCTAAATCTGAATTTTGACATTCACAAATATTTTTGCGGATATGTATAGCGGAAATATTTTTCTTTTTTTTATATCCATTAGAGTAGTTTTGCGTAATTTTGTTAAACCTAAACTTTTTATGTGAGTCTTCTCCCGGGTTTGGCGGTAAAAAAATTGCCAAACTTCCTTTAACAATACAAAAAAAAACGTTTTTAGCAGTGAATTTCTATTGGAATACTGAGGACACCCTAATTAGCTTAGCTAATTCTAGAACTGATATTGAATGGTAAATTAGTGGAAAAATATGGTCCTCGAAATATTCATTAAAATAAACAACACGTACCTACACCTGCAAGTAAGCACTGTTCAAAAGCAGTAGACTATTGAAAATTGTAGATTTGTACTGAAATGTACGGTGGGTCTGATAATATGGTGATCTAATAATCTAATAATAAGTGACGTCAAGTTTGTATCCGAGAAGTGTCGAACCTTTGTCGACCTTCATAAAAAAATAAATTTCCACATAATCTATAAATTAGTCCCTTTGGTAATGCACACATTAGTCCCTTTGGAAATACTCCAGCAATTCCACTATAGTGGAAAGCATTTTCTGAAATACTGTTTTAACTGGGCCGTCGCGCTACGCATAATGTTCGCATAATCTTGATTCGAAATGGCTTTAGAGGCGTTTCTAATTTGTCGAATGGCCTAAAATCAAACGGACGTATTTCTAGGGAGCCTGAAAAATGATTTGAATGCCGGGAATGCGGGATCCTCAATGGACAAAGTCAACACTTCGTCAATCGGCTTGTTAGGCCTATCGGGAGGTGATTCCCTGTCCGCTGATGTGCGGCCGATCTATCTATCTAGATATTATGTATGGACGCTAATGGATCCCGTGCAGTTTGGCCATTATGACCCGCTGTGTTTATGGGTCGGCGCAACTCACAGGGCCATCCAGCACCCATTCAATGGATTCTTGTGCCCCCTGCAATGCAGGTGGGTCATTTTCCCCTGGAAGTTGTTCTTCGGGAGCATCTGCACGGTTTGCGCACCGTGCGGAGTCATCCATTCGACTGTGCTTTCCGACTGACAACCGGGGGAGTCTGGAAACGACTTTGTTTTCTATAGAGCGGGGGCGGCTGCTTGCCTATTGACAGTCGCTCTGGAACGGCCATTTCGCCAGTCGGTCCAGTCGGCTACGCGATGCCGCGTGAACAGTTTAGTGGTTTCAAGGCGGCAGGTGAGGGTGGAGAACCCACCCGCCGCCCGGGCAGTTATAACGACGGTGGTCGTCTTATCTGCCCGGGATATCATGCAACGACACCCCGCGCGTACCAGAAGCGTATACGCGCGAGGGGTAAAGAAAGGTAACCCCCCCCCTCCCCCGTACCACCCCGAGAACCCATTTATTCAGTATAAAAAAACAAAAGAAGATAACAACAAAAGAAGATAACAAATAGTCGTAAAAATAATAATAATATAAACACAAAACAGAATTTTCTTGTCCACCCTAGAACGGGCTAGTCCCAGTTGGTTTTGCTTATTTGTTTCTGGCCAGACAGAAACAAATAAGCAAAAGGTTAAGGTTTTGCCATTCGGTTCCTGTTATTTTTATAAGCTAATCAATGTTTCATAGTAATTAATTCTTGAATAAATAAATAAATAAAATTGAAGTTAAACGAAAGACAGGCTACCAAACACAGACAGGATGTCGGGGGACTAAGTGGTTAGTAAGGGGGTATGTAGACGTATGGGTCATGGGGCGGTCTCGTGGGGGACGGCCTAACCAAGGTCCTCAGGCAGGGGACGCGCCCGCGGGGGCGGTTTGGGGGACGGCACATAGACGGGCACTTCGGGCTGGAAGTGGCCTTCGCATCACGCCACTGGTGTCGGGGGACCCCAAAACTGGGGTTCCCGGAAGCCTCAACTCCTCCCAAAGGGAAACCCACTTCTCCACGAAGCATCGGAATGCGCCGAAACAACGCCCACACTCGACCAGATCCGCATACCATATCGGTAGGCGCTTGGCGCACAATGCCGCGTGAACAGACGGGCAAAGGATGCCTCGGCCCGCGATGATTCGAATCGACTTGCCTCTTACAATAGGTAGAGGACTGCGCAAGCGACCTCGAGCCCGTAACTAGTCGGTAGGTAGGAGAAATCCGGCTATAACTAGTAGTCAGGGGCAAGGCAGCCCGCTGGGTGCTTTCTGAGTGCCTCGCGTAAGGCGTTGGTCTCTCAGGCCAGTTAGCGTAGCTAGATAGTGGATTGTTTACGTCTCTAGGTCTTTACGCTCATGTAAGAACGATAACATATTTGTATACCAGGCTGGCGTGACGGGTTCGCCCGTTTTAGTTGACACCACCCCACTATATATTCTTTCTATCTATCTAGCTATTCATTCAAGAACAAGTATAAATTGGCTAATTGAACAAGGACTATTGATTCAGTCAAAGGCAGATAAATATATTCGTTGATAGGATAAAGAACGTTGATTGGACCTACTGTAAAACTTACTCCGAATAATCATTGCTATCTTAATAGCAACAATAATGACTTTTGCAAATATTTTGCAACAAAGTTATGGTTATAGACCAAACCATAGCCCTTGCTAGACTCGTATTTAAACAAGTACTTTTCTCAACTTTAACAATACGAGTATCTTTGTTAAACACATTTTTTTCAGTTTGCAGATGTGACTGAATGGGTGGTTCCTTCCAGATAATATTACACTAAAATATTCCCGTCTCCCATACGTGTAATCATATAATTTGATCATTTATTGTATAATACATACTATTTGACTGATACCGATATATAAATCGCGCTATTTTCTCCAGTATCAACTGAGTTAACATGTCCTGAAGTAAGGTAGATTTGTATAGAGACATGCACGGCGAAGTTGACCCGGGAAGTGCACTCTGCACTTGAGAGTGCAGCTTATTTATGTCGTTCCTTTTATCTTAGAACTTTGTCTCGCGGCACTGTCGACGACACAAGTGGCAATCGACAAATGCAGCCTTCCTTTTTGGATTTCCTACGTCGATAAAATGATTGACAATTTCGTCGTTCTACCTTGTTCAGTGTTTGGTAATTAAAATTGGTTAAGTTCAACGAAAAATATATTGTAGATATTGACTTATTCTATTAGTATCCATAGATCGCATCCATAGATATACATGAAATAAACCTACGTGAGTTCACGGATAAAGACACAGACTCGAGAAAAAATCGATCTAGACAAAAATTATACCATGAGAATTGATTTTTCACAAGGAAGCTATCGATATATAAATATATATTTTAATAGTATTCGTTTTCTAATTACTCAGTTATGGCGAGTATAAAATGCACGAACATGTGTGAAAGTTGTTAGGCTCCATCCCATTCTTACGCATACATTGTTCACGCGCATGAGCTCTCTTTGTCTAGCATCCGTTGAGAGTTTCTGTGTGATAGGGAGTGAATTATTATTATTATGTTTGTGTCTGTAAGACAATAATTGCATTGCTAACAATTAACGATACTTTCTATTATCACTTTGCTCTCTATCTCTCTCTATCGCTCCACCTCGCTCGGTCTGACGGCACGCTGCGATAAATGCGAAAAGTTATAATGTTCTTTGCATTTCTTCGTGAACTAATATCGGAAAGTAGTCCACGCGAACGAGACAGAGCAATACGTTAGAGCGAAATATGAAATCAGCGATCGTCACTTTTCCCGCACAAAAACTACCTGTCAAACATAAAGCAATAATTCGAATTAGTTGAACACATTTCATCAGTCTAGATAAGGTTGCTTTATGATCGGTGGGTAATTTTCATGAGGGAAAGTCATTTCGTGTTCTGTGTCGGATGAACAAAATCTGCGATTTTAGTTTACGAAGATAAGGAATAGGGCCAATTGAAGTCGACTAAGTATTAAAGTCCCACGTCTCCCTCAATGTTGAACAAATACGGTATGTTAGTATAAAAATAACTCACTTAGAGATACGCTAAAGGTTATGAAAAGCATCATGATCGGAGTTAATTATGTTTTTCGTTTTTTTTTTGCATATAACCCAAAGAAAGTATGATACGAACCAACGTCTCAAAAAGCACCTAACCAATAAATATAATCGATGAAAACTTTAAACCCTATAAAGCATTTACAAATCTTTTGAAGGTTTGGCATCATGCAAACCTAAAAAATATCACTTCATTTATTATAATCGCTGAAATAATAATGAATTATATAACTTTATATACGGATAGTTTGACAAAGAACTAAAGTACCCACATTCTGATTATACTGATTTTGTTAAATTCTTAAATGCGATAAGAATTACGTGGTGGAAAACAGTGAAAATGTTCAAAAATGCTTTGCTGCGATCATATAATGACTCCTTTAAAACATTTGTCGTCAAACGAAATCTATTTAATCTCAAAGACAATAAATCTAAGAACGTGTTAAATAAATTGAAACTGTTTCACAGTGCAGACGATTTTCACTAAAATTCAGTAAAAAATAAATATTTTCCGTTTCTCTTTTTGCTGATTTTTTTACGAAAAACTAATGTAATCAGAAAGAATTTAATATATTTTAGAGGCTTCATCCACTAACTAAATTAGAAATTGACACAGTGATATTTTTTTCCAAAAATCGTGATGTAACAAGTAGCTATATTAAAAGGAATAAAAAAACACGTCCGTTATTACAAAAAGTGAACTGTATTTATAATTATTTTTATTACGGTTTTTTATGAAATACTTGGGGTTTATGTATGTACCCATATAAATACATATTATTTTTACTTGACATTTAAACACGATATTATATTTATGTTAACTTATTGACATTCAGAGACTCGGATGTTTAGACAACTATTTACTTGATATTTGACCAGTTAGGGTATGAGACTCGGGAGGGCATAACGATTCTAACAATACCACATACTTCTAAATCGGTTTGAGCGTTTAGAAACGGAAAACATACGTAGATGAACCCTGAACACATTACATTCATTTTTTGTTGGGCAGTCTTGTAAAAATCGTACACTCTTTTGCTAGTTTTTTAACGACATTTATCCGAGTGTTAGGCATGAGCTATATTTATTTATTTTATTTTTATTTAGAATAATATAATCTTTGTGTACGCATGCTAAATTAATAATTTACGTTTAACTGTAACTGTAAAATGTAAAATGTGCCGTTTAACTGACGATTTATTAAAAAATATTAAGTATTAAAATTATTAAGCATCAACTAACTAAGTATCAACAACTTTGCTATTAAAATTATTGAGTTCAATTAACTTCAGTTAAAAAAAATGATTTTATTGACATTTTAGTGATAGAATATTAACTAACAATAATAAACACGATTCAGTAGGTCATTATTAAACAGCAATAAAAGAACCTTATAAAGAAGATTATTAAATAAAAATTAAATCAAACGAAACTTTAGATATTTATTTAAATATTCGTATAACATTTATAGTTACACCATTTACAATTATGTCTTTTATTTTGGGCCATTTATTATGCGATGTGTTGTGTTGTGATGTTTTGGAGCTTTGGCATATCCCTAAGAAAATTCTTTTAAACGGATTTCAAGTCGGATTCCAGTAAAACACAAACTGAAGTCGAGAGCGCTCTTGCGGTCAAGCAAGTATCTCTAAAGTTATTAATTGCGTCGGTAAATTGTGTATCACCGACAGGCCGTTAATCTGGCTCCCTGAGCTGGGCGATCGTCTTACTCAACCAACTCAGCTCAAACAAATGGCCTAGATTTATTAAGGATTTCCGAGGAGCTATCGAGTGGTATTCGATGGTGATATATATTGTTGCTTTGTTATGAGCTGGCATTTCCAATTTACCTTGGGGATTTAGTACAAGGAGTATTATCCCTAGAAGAATGTAACGTCGTGGTTTTAGTTTTATTTGAGTTTCAAAAAAACTTTGAGAGGCTCTTTGGTTCATCGGTGAATACAGAGCGAGGATGGTTCTCATACTTTTTCGGCCGCGATCTAGTGAACCACTGGCGACTTTGGATCATACAAACATCGGGTAGGTTAATTGCCTGGATTGTTCGGTTAAGCTTTTAGACTAATTAGGCGGCGACATTGGAAAAGAGTCAATAGGTCAATAGGTTTGTTTCTACTCTTAATTGTGATATTTCATAATGAACAGGTATTTTATCATACAGAAATCTCATACAACTAACCCTACTATGAAGTGTTTCTATGTATGTGTGCACGTAAAATGTATAATGTCTGTTGTCTTGTCAAAATATGGTAAATCATTTATCATAATTAAAAATAAAGTAGCCACAAATTAGGCCCTTAAGGGACTCAATATAGGGTCGTTTTTGGTTTGTTTCTACTTTGATTGTGATATTTAACAAAGGGCGGGTTTACTATCATACAACAATCTCTTACAACCAACCCTACTATCAACTGTTAACATACACTATAAATTTGAATCGTGGAAAAACTTTACCCATATTCCGAGTCTTGCATTCCTGCGTTCCGCATCAAGCGAGTATTTATTTTTTTATGTATTTATTATTTTATGTATTTATTAAAGGTAAAGCACAAAATATAATTTACTGCAGCATTACAAAAAAAAATGTGTTTGGACCAGTAGCGAAAAATAGAGCACACTGCAGTATCTTGGTCACTACGTCAACACCGCCTAACTAGGCCTAGGCCTGTACTAAGGCAGGTGTACCAGGAAATATTTTACCTGTGCACACAAAAAAAGTAAAAAATTAACAACTAAACTTAAAAATTAAACATGTTAAAAAAATAAATTAAAATATCATCAAGAAGTATTTGAAATTATACTCATAAAACTATCGAGTAAATAAATAAAAATCGAAATTATAATAATAGTAAATAGATAGATACCTACTCAGTAAAATAAACAAATAAAAATAAAATAAGAATAAAAATAAAAATCATACTAGATAGTCAAATAATTTGTGGCTCTTTTCACGGCCTTTATTAGCCACATATGGCTGTTTCTTAAAGCAATCTTTAGACTGAATTGTTTTAATTCCATCTTCTAAAAGGTTATATGTCCTGGGGCCCAAAACAGTAAAATGCCTTTGACCAAAAGAGGTCATCATTCGGGGAATATCTATTTTTTTAGCAACGGATCGCCTTGTTGGATGCATTTGTTGTGAGAAAGTCCTGTTGCATTTGAATTGAATAAAATTTACACAAAATTTTAAATAAAGCTGTCTTAAATCCAATACTTCATATTCCAAAAACAATTTTTCCGATGAGTACCTGTAAGGCTTACGCGTGATGATTTTTATAATTAGTTTCTGTGCCACCTCTGCTGGAGTACTCTGACATATTACAGATCGATGAGATACTGAGGCGTAAGAAGGGTTAAGAGAGTGTCTTAAAACCCGCATAGCTCTGTACTTGTTTTGATGGTCACTTATTTCTGATAGATTCAGAAATATTTAAGCAAATCACACTCTAAATAGTTAGCGCCTTTACTCGCGCCGATGAATACGATTATAATCATTGTAATAGCTCTAGTGAACGGGAGCGGCGGCAAGGCTTAATTGTATTAGAAAGAGCGTAAAAACTTCCATCGTAAATCAAAGACCCCCTTAATCATTAAGGCGGGCTTCCATTCGCCAACTCGGGGATAATTAAAAATGTGCGGACGCCGTTGAAAAATAGCGTCCATAAAAGCGCCTTAACGGGAGAGAGGCGACGATCTTATATTTCATTAGTGCTATTGTGTCGCCGAAAACCTGGTAATTCTCTGTAAAAGAAATGTCTCTAGAAATTGAGCTAAAAAAGTTCAGCGTGTCTAGAAGCTGAACTGAAAATTTTCGTTTCTGAAAATTTAATATCCAAACACAAAACTTTTTTGATTTTGACTTTTATTTGTATTTATACGACGTCCTTAATACCGCTTTGTTTTTTTAATATTCGTTTTGAGGTAAGCTGTCACTATGACAAATCAAGTTTTATATACGGGGAAGGAAAATATTGTGTAGAATAGTCAGGTATTGTCGACTGTATTGTACCGGTTGTCACTTTTTCGCATTAAAACTGCCCGCCAAGGTCAAATCTTACACCGCACGAAATATGCTCGAATTTATTGGGACGAGTATAAGTTTAACAGGTAGTATTTATCGACGATCGTTCGTTTCATATTCCACTTTAACGTATTGCTCTGTCTCGTTCGCTTGGACTAATTTTAGTTTTATTTCACAAAGAAACGCAATCGGGCCCATAGTGTCTAGTGTCAAATGAAAGGTCTGATTGAGTACATTACAAAATATATACATATAAACATATGTATCCATAAGGATAAATACATAGGCCACAAATATTTCATAAAAAACCATTATTATAAATAGATTAGTTGACTTTTTGTAATGGCAGCCGTGTCTATTATTTCTTTTAATGTATTTACTTGTTTATTGATATTTCTATTTAATCACGCTTTTCAGCATATGCTCCGATCGCGATTTCCTAAGGGTTTTAAAATATGTTTCACCTTAACCCCATTTCTGTAAGGATATCGCTTCCACATATCAGTATGTAATTTCACGATAAAGGCAATGTCTTCTAAATCGATTGGCACGATTGCCAATTCCTAACCGTATGTTGTCTTTGTGGGCCCTTTGTCTATATGAACATCCAACGGATGGAAGGAAGAGGCGTAATTGGAGTCGAAATTGTTATTGTCAAAGTTTAAGGGAATTGTTGAAGTAAGTGGACCGCGAACGTCAATCGAAAACGGGAGGAAAGACGTCTCGTATCGACGGTGGGAATATTTGCGCGTAGAATAATGATATAAAAATACGATATTGTCGATTTTTTTAATTATTTGCGAGTAGAATAAAGATATTGTTGGGTTTAAAAGTTTAATAATATAGAGAGTGGACTGTAAGGAAGGTTGGTTATTCTATAGAATTATAATCAGCATTGTGGAGAGGAGAAGGAATCAAAGTTTATGCACCTTTCTATTTTTCGCGCGATTTCTTGCCGTATTTTCGCACTCCGAATGTCATCAAATCTTCAGCTGGCCAGCTCACGAACGCGATAATTACGAAGTTACAGCACGATAAATAAGACCACTCGAACAGGAGTACGTCTATCTCGACCGGCGCGTAGGGATAAATATAAGAGATAAATATATATGTGACATGGTATAATTAAAAATGGCTTAACCAGATATATGAATACGATATTGCTGATTCTTTAAATGTTGATTAACACGTGAGCCTTGTTTCTCGAAAGTAACAAGTCACAAAGCTACAATTTCATTGAGCTAGCATCTAATTCTACTGGTTAATCCCACAGAAAGAAAAAAATATTTCAATAGTTTCCTTAATTTCCCGGATCTTTGATTTTTCCGAGCTGGAGCAAAAACTTGGCATTGAAGCCGCTTCCCTCCAGCATTGAGATTAATGATTTAAAAAACTCACAAAACACTTATACTGGGTAGGTTTTTTAGTGACCGGGGAATAAGAACCCTCAAATAAATTTGCACTCTTTATTATCTATTTGCTAATATATTTCTTTTATGTGGGACATTAATATATTAAACATACAACAAGCGTAGACAACGCACAATCCAGACTGCAATTTTTCAATTGTAATCCACAATCTTTCAATTCCTAGGTCCTAACAAATTTTACTATCTAATAATGCTACAGCTTTTTTCGTCGCGCTTTCCTTTTCGCGAAAGAATCTATTTCAACATCAACTAATAATTATACTGTCACGTTACAAAGAAACCAACGCGAACTACTCGCACACCTAATCTGTCACATAAATACCGACCGACGCTTGACCTTCCACCAATCGGATTTATTCGGTACCGCTCGTTTAGCCCCGTCTCGTTCTGTCTGTGGGGAGGATTTCACTAGACGCATCGGGAATTCCCCTGACAGAGGGATCGTACACACTTAGGATGATCTCCAAATTCAAATGAACAATCGATAGTAGGAGCTCCCTTAAATTTCCGCCCGGCGCGGGTACCCCCCTTGGTCTCTCCCGCCCTAGATTCGGAGCTTCACAGTTACAATCCTGTCGTTTGGGGTTGAAAACGATCATTGATCATGGGATTTCTATTTCTCGCAACAAGCTCATCTAGTCATAAATTCAGCTGCTAGTGAGTCAAACGGTTTTATGTAACATTTTTCGCGCAATTATGTAACATTTTTCATATGGTATGACAATAAACCCGCCCATTGTGAAATTTCACAATAAAATGTAGTAACAATAGTAAAAGCAACAATTAATTTTAATTAAGTTAAATATGAGTTCAATCATCATTATCATTGACCTCACTTCTCTATCTCTAATCAAAGAATATTACTCAAAATACGTTAATGTTACATTGATTAGCATATCAGGCACATACAGAAAAAAAAACAACAATAAGCACATACAGATAAAAAATCAACAATTAGGCAGTATCAGGGACGCAGCGGCAGTGGAGTACGTGTATAATACGCACTAGTGCTTGTATTCTACAGTAAAGGCCCTGATATAGATAATCAAAGAAATACATATACACAAGTAACATTTATTTACATATTTTATTCAAGTATAAGCTTACGTTATTGTTAAAGTAATTTTAATACAGGAAGGCTTGTTAATTTCATAATAATTGGTTTATTTCATTCGCGTCGTTTCTTAGACTGAGTAAGTTGATGTAATGTTGTAGTAATGAAGGGTATGAAGCGACCGTCTAGGGCGGTGTCATCCGCCCGCTTTCCTAGCAACCGATTCCTCGGATTCCTAAAAGTTGGGGGGGGGGGGGGGGGTAATGGTTGAAGAAGTACGATACGAAATCGTCCTATACGATCGTACGAGATGAATGGTGGGATAAGCTATATTTATTACATCCTACACGCCAGTTTTGTTGTGTACGTTACGTATCGCAGGCGCGATAGTAGAGCAGTCGGCAAATTTCTGCAAAAAACCACTACTTTTTTAAACTCTACAACTTCTAATGGTGACAAATATGAGTTTTATGTATCATACCTACTATAACGTCGTGAGCACTGTCAAACTCGACGCTCGAATCGATCAATGTATACTGCTGAGTAATCACTAAATAAACACAGCGCGCGATGGTAATTTTAGTTCTGAATCGAATAGAATAACTCTATTGTGCTATAAAAAATCACTTAATGAATATTACACTAGTTTTTAAAAAAAATACAATGTATGCACAAATGGCGGACTTATCGCTATAGCGAAATCTTACACAATGCGTCGTGCTGCGCGCGTTTTCATTTATGCCAGGGTCACATTTATGTATTTTAAATAAAATACGTTAAAATACAACTGGTACAACTAGCGCCACAAGACACAACTAGCGGCTAGCAGTCAGCTTACTCATAACAACAAAAAAGTTACGATGCTACTGTCCGCGCGCAAGCTCAGAGGAATCGGGGGCTGGGAAAGCGGGCGGATGACGCCGCCCCCGTCCGTCGCTTCATACCCCGCGCTCTTCCAGTACTAGTACTAGTACTGGGAGAGTGCGTGGTATGTAAACAAGTTTGCGCGTGCTCATTCGGCGCAGTTGCTTTAGCGAAAACACATGTAGTGACCACGCTTTCATTTAAATTAAGCTTTTATCAAACATGTAACTACCTACCATAAAAGTTTGTTTGTTTGTTAGTGAAAAAGGACCTGTAATTAGGGACAAATCTTGTGAGGAACATAAATTTAGGAATTTGAGACCGCCGCCTGTGTTGAAATATGTTCCATATTAATAGAAAATTTTAAAGATTTGACAACGCTAAAAAAAGATGGCTGTATCATATATTTTAATGTAAAATTATTCGGTTGGCATTACTTGATTTATATACAAGAGTGCTGCCAAGATAAGTGAACTAGATTCTGACACGAAGTAATCAGAAAATATATTTATAATATGGTTAACATTTTGTCCTCCGGTAATGTTATAACTATCATTG
The DNA here is from genome assembly GCA_944548615.1 of Micropterix aruncella. NCBI lineage: Eukaryota > Metazoa > Arthropoda > Insecta > Lepidoptera > Micropterigidae > Micropterix > Micropterix aruncella. Next base: position 19,482,641 of record OX155952.1, on the reverse strand, counting down.
CAGTCTACAAAATTATTATCAACATGATTTCATCTCATGCTCTGACAAAATTATGGTTACATACTGAGGATAACACGTGTTGCATAAATAAACGTGTTGCATAAATAAACCAGACAATACATTTTTCTTGTTTAGTGTTCGTGTCATATAATGTGCAAAAGACCTAATTCTAAACTCAATGCACGACACTGCTAACAATAGACAATTGATACATTTATTAGAGCTTGTAACGGACCTTAAGTCCATTACATGCGATCAACAAATGCATCGATTTCCAGTGAAATCCACTGACACAATTCAGCTATTATTTTGACTCGTGCAGCGGTGAATCAGCACGATGAAACAATACTTTTACTCGGAATATTTTGGATTGCATCATTTATCGGCCTATATAAACCGGCGAAAAAGCAACCAAAGTATCATTCCTCAAGTGGTCATGTCTCCAGATAGCTCCTCGGTCACATATCATTCCCCGAGTGATCACCTTCCCCCAAGGTTGCGACGGCATATTCGGTACCCTTCTCACGAGGCGTGTCAACGAATCCGGCTCCTTGGTTTGCTTTCCTTATCCTACTTAGTCTCGAAGCATCAGTCTGTAATCCCACAGACTCGAGCCGTGCCCAGTACAAGATACTAGGAGCACACATACAATCCTCATCCGTACATCCTCGTAACCGCAGTCGCGCATCTATACACTCGCGTCAACATAACTTGTTCGGGAAGCGTTATAACTGGCAATATCAAACTTACAATCAATAAATACCTTCTACTTCATTTAAAACCGCCTTTCAATACGGAGATAACTCGTAAGTTAATACCACCACCTCACACCGAACAATTTGGAGTCTTGTGAGGGGTGTTCCCTCACAAGCTATTGTCATTAGCTTCTAGTTCCGGAATGCTTTCGTTGTCTGGATTAGACATTACCATGAACGTTTGAGAATTTATGTTTTAATGGCATATATTGTCGGGCTTATATATCGGCGTTAGGCAATGTTCGCCGTCGTCGCGTCTCGCCCACAATCTGTAAGATTGTTTGACTGCGAAGGCCGCAAAGCGATGCTGTCAAGCTGTCGGCGGAAATTAGAACTTCCCACTCAAACTGGAAACGCGCAAACGATGGAAACTATTAACGAGGGGTTCCTTTGCGCAACGGAAAACAAACACACAAGCTAAACACATGGATTAAGTGTCAACATTCGCGGGCAAAAGAGAGACGGAGACCCGCGACAAAAGCGTGCATACATTTCGAATACGTCAACCAACTTTTGGAACTCGACCCAATTGTTATACATTAAAGGCCATTCAGCGCCGCTGTTGTTTGAAATTAGTCGATTTTTGAAAAATGATACCTAAATCGAAACACTATTAATTTTTTCCGTCTTGGACGTCATCCGAATTTTCGGTGGTCCTTGTCAACTACTACGCCGCCACCCCAGAAAGTTACAACCTTATCAGATCATTCTTTCTCTCATTGAGTGAGAGACTTGAGGACAACACAATCCACCTTCTGACTACGCCGACAAGGCCCGTGGGAGTCCAACGCCTTGCACTGAGAAAATATTAGATTTATTCTTACATTACGGTTATTACGGTTTTATACAGAATAACGATGTTTCAATCGTAATTTGGTTGAATTACATGGAATTTTGTTGAAACCTCATTACTCGATTATTTGTATCAATACTTTCCTTACGGTTAATACGGAAATAACAGTATAATGTAGTTTCAACATGATTCATGTGTCCGATTATAACCGTACGCGTACGCGTACGGTTATAACATACTGTAAGTAATGTTATAAGCGAAATGCAAAGGTTGCGACTTAATGAAATAACATTATGTTTTAACATTACGACACTCTAACTACCATCACGCCAACACCATTACGAGTCATATTAATTCATACGTATGGACCACAGTCCGAGTTATATATGCAATCCTTGTTGAAACAAACGTAGGTACTTCGGCGTATTACATCGTTATATTTTTCTTAGTGTACCGCAAGGCACACGGACGTGAATCCATCGGGCCGAACACACGACCTCACTACCAGATTTGGGCAGATTTCCAGTTTCCATACTCCAGTCTGGTCCCAGATTCGGTCGCTTGCGCGGCCTCTACCCGATGTTAGCGGTAATTCAGTTCGAATGTATCGCGGATCGTGGCACCCTTTTTCCATGAATATCACACGGGATCTGGTGGCAAACGGTTCATTTTATAAGTAGCTGTCATCAGGTTAACAACCACCTCCACTGCTTAAGATATACATACGTTTCCAGACCCCCTCCCCCCTGGTTATTCGCCGAAGTGCATAGTCAATTAGCAAACGCCGCACGATTCGAAAACCGCCCAGTATCGACCGAGGTGATCCACCAAATTGGAACAACTGATCCCACCTGTCCACGACACAGCCGTGACAAGTCCACAGAGTCATTTCCAGGTTGATCCCTCTTCGAGGATGCTAACGGACGGGAATTGAATCGTGAGTTGAGCCGAACCAAAATAACAAATAGGTCATCAGGCGCAAGCTGCACGAAACCGTTAGATACCAAAAATAAATGTACTGCAAAGGTACTAAAATAACGATAAAAACAAATTTACTGCGTGATGTTTGTTGCAAACATCACGCCGTAAAATCATTTTCATCTTATTTATAATGACTTATTTGGATTTCATATAAAGGTACAAGGTAGATGTAAAGGTTTTGTGATGCATACTCCATTCTGACTGTCTCTAGTGATTTTAGTTTTAAGAAATAAGGCCAAAAGCCGCGGTTCGCAAGCGTGCCAAAAGCACATCTACTGTATATTATGAATTAATTATTCAGCACCAATAAGACCGTACAGTAGGCGAAGTGCACCGGCCGCGGCGCGAAAGTCACGTAGGAAACATTTAGTTTGAATTACATTAAAACTTGTATCGCCTGCGCCGCCGAAACAGACGACAGCCCCGCAGTCACAGATTATTCAGATTCACCGATTCAGACCAACGCTGGTGACTCCCCGGGGCCCACCCCCAAGATCCCCAGTTGCCGCGAAGACGCCAGCGACAGCGACTCATGCAATACACCCCGCGGATGCATGGATGAACGTCCACCTCGCAACGTCTCCAGACCTACGAGGAAGTTCATTATGTTCTAAGCCAAAATACTTGTTAGGTACATTGAGTCAGTTACTGACTTCAAACTCAAAACAAATCAGAGCTGACCTGATACTGCCATCGTGTAAATTGATTTCAAGTCAGTACAGCGCTCTCTCGTCAGTGCTGACCAATATTCCCGCTACATATTTTGAAGTCAGTCCGACTGTTTCGTAGACTATACGCAATGTATTTACGTCGAAATTTGCGACCGAGTCCTCGACCCTAGGGAGTAGTCACCTACAACAGGAGAACCCGGAAGGTATAACGATAATGATCGTGCTTTCAACCGTGGACTGAACGTAGAGACTTCGGAGCGAAAGAGTTCACTGTCTAGCTACGCCAACTTGCCTGTGGGAGTCTAGCGCCTTAACGCGTAGCACTGGGAAGTTGACCCGGCGGTCGGCCTGGCGCACTCTTTACCAGATTTGGCATGATTTCCCCGTCCTACCGCCTGGTCACGGGTCCGAAAACGTTTGTGCGGCCTCTACCTGATGTTAGAGGAAATTCAGTTTGAATTTATCGCGGAACGTGGCGTCCTTTGCCCTATGCCGTGGTATACTGTGCATATAGGGATGCTTATAGGACAGGACTTGATCAAAACTCAAAATTCTCAAGGGATCAAGTGGCCGACGGGTTATTTCAAGAGTGGGTGAAATTAGGTCAACATCCACCCCCGCTGCTTAGGAAACGTATAAGATAATTTAAAGACTCCCCTAAGCGCCCGTAGGACATCCCCTAGAAAAACAGATCCACCTACCGAGACAGGGGACACAGAATGCTTTCCAGGTTTTACCCTCTTCGAGGAGTCTACTGAATTGGAGTTGAACCGTGAGTTAAAAAGATCAAAGGTGATGAGCAGGTCTTAATGAGCCAACTGCACAGAAACCGATAGCTGCCTCGACTCACTCCTTCGAACGCTGAGATCTGTAGAGTGGGACGATCGGACGGATTCCGGCTCGTGTCGCATCTATTACGAATGCACACAACTCGTTGATTAATCTGTGTACCAGTGCAGTGCGACTCGGTAGTCGCGACTGCCACTGCGACTGCGAGTACATTATCAACGCTCGCTGAGGTAAACAATGAAATGTAATTAATTACTAGGACGCGTAGCCATGCGCCATCCGCTGTCTGAGTTTAATGCACGAGGTATAGCCGACGCGCGCAAATTCGGATGTTTGCTTTTCACTTTACGCCCCAGCATACCATCCGGTGCATTACCTTTAGATATTTTCAAAATCCCACCAATGTACCCACGAATTAGCGCACCCGACATCGCCGCTATAGAACATTTAATTACTAAGCCATTATTAAAGGGTCGAATACATAATTGTAGCCGGTGGCAGGTCCTACCCGCTAACCCAGCACACATCGCGGATACAAAAGCAGCTCACCTACGCCGCATATACCACAGTATAACAGACAGTAGCTTCTCTTAGAACAAAATTGAAATCGAAGCAAGCGACGCCCCGAGTCCTAAAGGCTACCACAAATCGTAATACGATTACTACATATTGTTCCACAGGCGTCGTCTGCACCAATCCGCGCCGAGGGGCAAAGGTGTCGATGAAAGAATTTCTCAGAAGCAAGCTGGTATGCGCGCCATATGGCGAGTCGAACGAAAGGGAAGATATTCAAACGTTCAAAAAATTGTATAGCCCCCACCCGCGACGCCTCAGCAACGACGTTCAGCGAGACTCTCTCTGCTCATTTCTCTCGCCCCTAATTCCCGCATCGCCCTGTCGCTCGAGAGTGCGCGTACTGCTGACACGGTATACTGTGCATATAGGGAGCTAATGGGCCCATGCTGGGTTGGCCACGAAGACCTATTCTGTTCAGGGTCGGTCACACTCACGGGTCAACACCCATCCGACGGCCTCGACGCATGAGGTGCGAACCTGGGTAGGACTCTGGCCTTGGTCAGTTTCCCCTGGGAATCAAACCTCTGGCGCTCCTGGACGGTCTGCGCACCGTGCGGCGTAAGCCAATCGATTGTGCACTCTGAATAACAGTCGGGGGAGTCTGGAAGCTGTACTGTTTCCTATAGATCGGGGGTGGTGGCGGACCTTACGGCAACTGCTCTTGAAATGACCATCGACCATCCGATCCTGGGTGAAGAGCCGGGCAAAGGACGCCGTGGTCCGCGATAGATTCGGTTTACACCGTTTCACCGCTTCGTAAGGGAGAGGACCGCGCAAGCGACCTCGAACTCGTAACCAGTCGAGAGACCGGAGTAATCTGGTTGCAATCGGAAGTAAGGGCGTGAGTGTAAGCCCGCTGGGTAACATACCTGGTTATCTCGCGGATAAGGCGTTGGCCTCTTACGGGCATGTGGCGGAGCTTGCCGGCGGACTGTTTTGTCCAAGTCTTCTGCGTTCACTTCACGGGAGATAGGACGACTAATCGTTAAAACTTCCTGGGGTGACTTGATCAAAACTCGAAAATCTCAAATTATTTTTTTTACCAATAACAACTATCAAATAGCAATCAAAGTTTTGATGCCACTAAGTGGCCTTTTGATTTTGGTAATGACGGATGCGCTAGTGCCGTTAGTCAGACTTGAGTCGATATTCGTGCAATTCGTACAGCTCGTGGTGCATTAAATAAACATCGTTTGAGTCGGGATGTTGTTGTTGTTGTAGTTAACGTTGGGTCAAAGATCATGGTCCCTCGAACACTGGCTCAAAAATGAGGTCACATATATTTAATACAAGCTCATAATACAAGCTTAATATTTTCAAACATAATAATTTCACACTCATAATACAGGCTCATCAAAAAATCTACAAAGAGACAAAAAGTCAAATTGCCCGGGGCTGTGAAAGTCAAATTTCCCTAACTTCGTCAAACTCTATGCCGTCGTAAAGATGTGCGCCGGTTACACCCAACAACAACATTTTTCAAATTCATTATGTATTGAAAAGCAAATTACCAATTTTAGCGCTGTTGACATTTCGACGCTATGGCATTCGATTGATCGTTTTTTGAGCAGTTTTGCAGGCGGCATATAAGTTCAGTGCATTTACATATTATTTTCTTTACTATTTGGATACGGATCGCAATAACAAATGTATATACTTCGAACTTTGAAACCTTTCAAATAGTTTAACCACGACTTCTGTATTTTTTCTTGTATTACTTAGACATCCAATACGGTTTGTTCATTAGGGTTTAGCTTGAAACATAAGAGGTTTTATTATCCTTCCAAGTAAAACTATCAATATTACTGTAGTTATTATGTGCGATTTTCAGAGAAATGTTTGATTAGTCTTTAATTAATAAAGCGACTCGGACACCCTAGAAAGATGGATAGAATCACGCGGTTTCCGCGTAGCCAGGACCGCGCGACGCGACCGTCCTTCAAGTAACGAGGCGCGTGAAACACGGCGCGCGCATCTTTTAGTATCGCAGACAAGGACGACACGATAGCCACGACCGTCAACACAACAGGTCGAGTTTTGCGTCGGCAAGAAAAGAAAAGGAGAAAGAAGGAGGCAAGAAAAGAAGAGGAGAAAAGAAGAAGAGCGTCGCTACACCGCACTTATAAAGATACGACAAAAATGTACGACATGAATTCATTGTAACTTCTGTTTTGAATATACTACGTTATTATACTACGGAGATTATTTTTCATTAAAACCAAGGCACGCGAAATAGCCATTAGTTACCGAGGATAACATATTTTTGGTTCAACTTAACGATGTTCAATATTTTTTCACAGTAACTAAATTAAAAAAAACACTAAGTCTAAATTAAAAAATAGTCGTAGATTATTTTCAACTCAGTTTTGATGTAAAATAATCTCCTACCCTATAAAAAAGGTTTAAAAACGAACTTACCGCGGTAATTTCTTAGCGCCCGACGTTTCGACGATGTTGCAACCGCCGTTGTCCAAGGTAGACTGGCAACATGTCTACCCTGGACAACGGCGGTTGCGACATCGCCGAAACGCCGGGTGCTAAAAAAATCACGAGGTAAATTCGTTTTTAAACATTTTTATAACGTCAAACAACCGCGATAGTCGTCGATTTCGTAATCTCCCGCCTTATTGATTGATTCCGCAGGGTCAATAGAATAAATTGTGTTATCCTAGAATTGCAAATCTTACTGCAAATATTACTGTACAACGCGCGTTTACTGTTTACGTCCGGAGCCGCGCCAATTATTACTTCTGTAGTGAAACTTATTCTGTTTGACGCTGTTTCTTTTTCGCATATACTTTTAAGTCCAATCCTTCTCGTCTCGCGACGGGCGACGTTAACTTTCCGGACTGCGAGAAACGGAAAATTAATTATTCACAGAGCATATCCGCCTTAGCGAGTCCTGGTACCATTATTTTTACAGCGCGATAAAAATAATAATAATACAAGAAGAGAGGAGCGTCCGACGTTTGTAAATTAGCGAACAGTCCGCATAATTTGATGTACGATTACTGACTACTACATTTTGAAATGATGTCTCTCGATGACCGGGTGAGTCGTTTTGAATCTATTCAATATTAATATAATTTTTTCAGAACCCCTATTTGATGTACGACGACTGACTACAACATTTTGACATGCTGTCGCTCGATGACCGGGTGAGTCGTTTTAAATATATTCAATATTAATATTATTATTTTAAACCCCTATTTGATGTACGACGACTGACTACAACATTTTGACATGCTGTCTATCTATGACCGGGTGAGTGGTTTTGAATCTATTCAATATTAATATTATTTTTTCAAAACCCCTATTTGATGTACGACGACTGACTACAACATTTCGACATGCTGTCTCTCGATGACCGGGTGAGTCGTTTTGAATCTATTCAATACTAGCGATCCGCCCCGGCTTCGCACGGGTGCAATTTATTAATAAATAGCGCTCAGCAAGGAAATATGAAGTATATTTATTTTACAACGTTTATTTATTTATTAATAAGTTTTTAAATATGTCACAAATGAAAAATACGAATAATGTAAAAATTGGTTTGAGTCGTAATTTTATCGTGAAACATACTCGTAGATCGAAATTTGACCACGGCTTATAGATTCAAATTTGGATAATTTTAACTGTCAGCGTCAAAATGTTATTTTTTCTGCCAGTTATTAATGTTTTTATATAGAAATGGTTCTGGTGGTGGAACCAATAATGTCAGTCTTATTTTACTCCCTGCGCTACACAAACCGAGTGGTTCGTGGCGTTACTTCAAGGCATTGCAATATTGGCAGAAATGATCCATTTCTCCAATTTGCACTCATTTATAATCGCTGTATTGTATCGCCAGATTATAATATTTAGAATGCCTTTCTGTATGTGTTTTGTCTCAAATTCAATCGTCTTCGCACTGCAACATTACGGATCCGTGCCGCTTCATTCAATTCTTGGCGATGCTCATCGCTTTCAGTTCCTCCTGTCTCTTTGTCGTCTTGTCGTCTTGCTGGAGCGGTCAATTTGCTGAGATTGGAGCGTCTGCGCAAGGGTATAACTGTGAAAAATTATAAATGTGCTAAACCTGGAAAAACATTCACGAATTACACAAATTAAGTTAATTCAGTTGATTTATCTTCAGAATCACGAAAACGCTATGAAAAAATTCAACTGTCAAATGTCAGTTTTCGCGCCGAGCCGCCATCTTGATTTTCGAATTTTTCGTATTCTTATTCTTGTCAAACAACGCCATCTATGATCAAGCTCGGCACTAAAATAATTTTTGGTTTTTCTCATTTTTCTCACTTTTCCGAGATATTTTCCATTTTTTTTATATCCTATAGCAACACCGAAATGATTACGAACAAAACAAAAAAAGAATCGTTCAAATCGGGCCAGGCGCTCGTGAGTTATTAGGTAACATACATAAAACCCGACTCATTTTTATTATATAGATTAATATAATTTTTTCAAATCCCCTATTTGATGTACGACTACTGACTACAACATTTTGACATTCCTACTATCGATGACCGGGTGAGTCGTTTTGAATATATTCAATATTAATATAATTTTTTCAAAACCCCTATTTGATGTACGACGACTAACTACAACATTTTGACATGCTGTCTCTCGATGACCAGGCGAGTTTTTACTTTTTATCTTAGATTATTGGAATTATTCTGTTTACTATCAAATAATTTTAATTATTTCGACTAGGTAGTTATATAAATATTCATAATTTTTAATATTGTATTTAGGTATGACACTACATTTAGATTCTTTAGAATAGGTAGATAATCAAACTAACTATATGTATCATGCAAAAGGCATATTGATAAATATATGCTACCTGTAGGAGTTTGTACGTGCCTAGCCTCTTAATTAGAATTACGGTCCCATGTGGCAGAAAGCGTGAAACATGGATGTTAAAATTAAAAAACAAAATTTGAAAAAAAAAAAAAACAACGATGAGGAACACAAAAGAGGGGGAGGGGGAGGGGGACAATAATATCTAAACATGTTCCTACTTCTACAATGAAGCATATACATGAAAGCTACATGCATACCAAGTTCCACACTTTTTGCAGGATTGCACCATAAATTTTATTGTTTTGAACTAAGCAGCTGTATGTTCTGATACGTCTAAAAGTAGTAAATTTGTCAATTGCAGTGGTGTGCAAATAAAGTGCAATGGAAACAAACAAAATGTCCCTTAAAATCAGGTGTTTATTGATTAACTACAAGTAAGCTCGTTCATAACGGGCTGTTGGCTATACATAGGAGCCGGATGTTGATGTACATAATTTTATTGACCGATCCCAAAAAGAACTCAAAATATACTGTTGGGACGTTTTTTATTTCTAGTGCAATTATAACATAGGTATGTAGGCGAATGAAAGACACAAATAGTAGGTTCCCATATGCCTCCACGCCGCACACCACTCTGCTGAAGGTGTTTTCAACATTGCCAGCGTCTACATTAAGCGATTAATAACGATATGTCTTTGCCTATAATAAACAAAATTTCAACAAAAAAAACCGACTCCTAATAAGTGCAGCAGCCATGTGATGGTGCAACTTAAAACGGGCTATCGTAACTGAATGCCTATACAAAATATCGTGGCTGTGCTGTTGACCGTTGAGAAGTCCCCTCAGGAGACAGCCATGTGTGTAGAATCAGGTCATGCTTACGATAAAAAATGCATTGTCATCGAAACTTCATATGATAATATTTGAGGAGTTCCCTCGATTCCCCATGGATCCCATTATTAGAACAGGATTTTGATAAAAATGGGACCAATCTGGAAGTATATTATTTCAAATAAAAAAAGAATTTTCGAAATCGTTCATAAATGACGGAGTTCTGAGAGACAAACATTTTAAAGAATACAAGCGAATGGGAGTGAATCTTTGGCAATTGAAAACATTTTGCTCAAAATGAGGTAGAACCATCTGCGCCGAGCTCTTCGACTACTAGTATAAATTTCTAATATGCTTCCAGGTAGAGCGCTTATCTTATATTATCAGTAACGTAAGCTGCGATATATATCAACGCCATTTTCTACGTAGAATCTAGCGCAGGAGGTGATTCAGATTGGAGTGCCGCGCTGATGCGGCGGCACCGCGATAAAATCCGTAAAGATGATGGATCGAGCGAGGCGCCCGCGATCGCGAGCTCCATCTCCTAACTTAGAGACTTCATCTCCATAAATCGTAGCCGGGGACGTGTTTATCGAACTTACTTACGGGGAGGTATTCGCAAGTATGCACCCCGTCGCTCAGCGACTCGGGAAATATGACTGCATTACCGGCATGCATAATCTGATTAAGTTTACGGAGCCATAAGGTCGGCAGTCGAGTTATAACTCGGTTTTTAAAATAATACACTTGGGAGCAATAAATCCGGGTCACCAGCATAAACCCTAATATCTCACAAACTAAGAATGATAGCTTATATAAATGGATGTTAATATATCAGCCTGTCTGAGTTAACAGACTTCGACAACGTTTGAAAGTTGGCACTTATATGTATTTTTTCATAGACAAGGTTTCTATGATAACATCTTTGTAGTAACTCGCTAATACATGTCGCTGCTGTACATCAACTTCTATACCGTTCAACCGATCGCCACGAAAATTAGTATGCATAGATATTTGAGCTCGGATAATATTTTCGCGCTATCTACTTTGTTGTAACTCACCACTAGATGGCGCTGCAGTACATCAATTTCTAGGACGTTCAATCGAATGCTATAAAAATTGGTATACATAGGTATTTGAGAACGTAAATCCAATATGTTATAACTCGCCTCTAGATGACGCTACAGCACATCATTATTTCTACCGTTCAATGAATCGCCATGGAAATCGGTATACATAAGTGCATATTTGAGCTGGACATAACACAGGCAACGCCGGATAATCATTAGTAATGTTTAATATTAATATTTGTATTGACTATTTCTATTGCGCCATTTTTAACAAGCTTTTATTAGGTCGACCTGTATGTAACTAACTATGTAATGGAATCTAAGGTAACTAATTTAACCATCTTCCAAGCATCGTAGTCATGAAAATTGGCAGCTGTATGTAGTTCTGATGACAATACAATAATATGGTACTGTCGAACTGATCTGATGATGGAGTCGGAAGATATGAACTGGAACTTCTTGATGGAACATCGTATCATAGCTGTATTTGGACTTTAGAAAAGTCTTGGAATGAACTTTGACCAGGATTAGGTGGAGTCGGAAGATATGAACTGGAACTTTATGATGGAACATCGTATCATAGCTGTTTTTGGACTTGTTAGAAAAGTCTTCGAATGAACTTTGACCACGATTAGAAGAACTCCATCAAAGTTAATTTCGGAAACGACGGTGGGCACCTAATTCAGCCGATACAAAATTTCCAGTAATGTGTGCGTAAAAAGCGTGTTTTTAGTGTTTTTAATACGCTTTTATTATTGTTGTAACTTTATAATTTTAAGTTGACTATTTTATACTGACTATTCGTTTTTATATTTTAACTATTTGTATTTTTGATTATTACCTACTGAGGTATTTAAGCAGCTCAAATTATTTAAAAAATATTTTATATTTTTATTATACATTTAATTACTAATTGTTTTTACAATTTAAAAAAACAATTTGTCATAAAGAAATTATACCACATAACGAGTAAAATCAAATTGACTATACCAAGAGTAGGGATTCTTACCAACTGGCCTATTAAAAAATAATAATTTAAAAATAATATATATTCAATGTCAGGAACGCTTCTTATAATTTGTTTTGCGACAGAACCGAAACGAAAGCAAAAACAAACAAATTATTTATTTTGTTTTTAGTCTTTTGATGCCATTACATTACAACAACCATGAAGTTTTAATAATTTTCTTTGTGCAATATTAAATAGACTATAAAATTATTTTTCTTTGAATTTCCGAGATATTAAGGTTGTTGGTGGCCCGGATTCATAGATCTCGAGTGTAATACTATACTAAAATAGAAATTATATAGAGATTATAGATGACAAGGTTGCATTGTAAGGCAATTTTGATAGCCCGATAATATTAGGCCAAATATTTCACGTAATTTTGAAAATCGGTACAGCTATTCCTCAAGATGTTCTGATAAACATACTGAAAGTCCCCGAGGGTGGAGAGGGTGAGCCGGGGGTGGTGTTATTTCGAAAGTCTTATTCGTTATTTCTTAACTCGAAAGGTGAGAGCACAGTGATCTTTCGTTTTTAATCCAAATATTGAACTGGGGACATAGTTTTGCAGTATAAAAATGCGATGGCTCTCGTGGCAAAATGCGATGGCTACAAAAGCACATAAAATCAAAAGGTCACCCGTCGAGCGTACGCTACGGAGGGATTTTCTATTTCGTACGGCGATGTAGTATTGCACAAACAGCTTATCAGATTATCCGGGCGACGCTGTCGACATTGTATCCAGTCACCAGAGCGTGTCTTAAGTGGCGATACGTTCGCTGCGATTAAAGTAATATAAAAAGGGCGAGGTGCTTTATAGCCACCTTAAGAGGCTTTTTATGAAACGATAACGGTTGCCCAGATTACTTATCTGATTAGGACGGCAGCGGTTCCATCAATATATTGTAAAATGATGTCAAAATACCAGCTCCGTTGTGTGACTGATTTAGCATAATGAAAGACTGCATTTTTTTTACCTGTAACAAAAGAAAATTACAACATAAGATAGGCTTACAGGTGGAAAAAAAGTTTCGAAAAAATATATAATTCAAGATAAAATGGCGCAGGATTCGATATGAGAAAACCATGGCATTACACTTAGTTGCTAGCTCGTCTAAATACATCTCCAAATAGTCTTCTTTATATTCCAAGTAGCATAAAACTGAACTGATTTTATTACCAGAGGTATGGTATGCCAGCGAGTGACAGTAATATTTAAGGACTAATTAGTTTGCAACCCTGACAGATGATGATCATTGAAAATGTATACAGCTTCGATTTATAATGTAGCCGGAGGGCTATGCTCACAAATACACTCCAATCATCGGCCGAGAAACGTTATAGAAATCGGCTACCCCAGTGCAACGCGCTTGAGAAAGAGTGAGGAAAGGAAAGGTCGAAGCAAACGAACACTTAAATGAAACATTTTTGTTTCTGAAATTAACGCAAGTACACACCGCATCAACACAAAACCCGACAACTGAAAACTAAATCATTCCAGTACCGTGAAGTAGGCCATTTATAGAGCCGCGTCAGACAAGCTCATTCTGTAAGCTTTTCAGCGACTACAGACAGTGTGGAAAGTAGGGGGATGGAAAAAGAAGGAGATCAGCTTACTTTGGACACCGGGTCCAGACTACACGAAATTCATCGCGCATAAAACATATCACGGAAGGATGGTCGCAGGCGGACGAGGCACGCGCGCGAGCTACACGGGTATTCTTTGTCAACTACTGGGACAGCTGTCGGCCACCCACCGCTGAGCAAGTCGACTGGAATCCATCAATTGTAGGTCGAGGAGCGGCGAAGAGGCACAGTGTGCTACAGCGAGAGTGAGATCAGCAAAGAAGTTGTTGCGTAGCAACACAGCTCGTAGGCGTGTTTGTCACTTAAAGTTGATTAAAACTGTTTGATAATTATTTCAATAACTATAAAATATATTAAAATATACTGCATATCTTAAAAAGTTTACCCAATTTTCCTCTTCTCATTATTTTAAGATTAGATCATACTTTTAACAATTTAAATCTTGTAATTTATAGTATTTCTTGTTTAAATCATTATAATATTCGAAATAATGCAAATGTGTTGTATTATGTAATATGTGAAAACCGGTCAACGGCCTTATACTAGCCGAGCAGAAAATCTCTTTCTAATTTAAAACTGTAATAACTTAAACGAAGTGATATATACAAAAAGTAAAATATATTGCAAATTACAGATTAATTCATTCATGTTTTGCATTAGGTTCGCTTTTACAAGAGGCCATCACAATTCTCTTTTTTTTGAGATGACACTATTCGAAAATTGTTACCGCAACAAGAATAATTGTCTCATGTGCCGCGTCGGTCCTACCATTATCTTACTGAAAACATATTCCAATGTTGTTGTTCGGTCGAAGAGTGTTCAAGAGTACCTTTTTCCACTCTTGCGAGAGGAGAACAACAATTCTTGAAATATAGGTCAGTAGCAATCTCCATTGACTGTAACGCTTACAACTGCAGCATTTTGAGAAAATACGATAAGGAGTATGGGTGAAAAATACAAATTGTAGTGTGTGGTTAGGTGCATCGCAATGCAATCTCATTAGCCCGATTAAATTAGACAATTTAGCCCAAATAATTGACAAAATCGGTACAGTTATGCTACAAGATGTCCTGATGAAGATACTGAAAGTTCCCGAGGGTGGGGGAAGAGCGTAAGCCGGTGGTTTAATATAAACATCGTCCTGAGAGCATACTTAGTGGCAAATTCCTATGGTTACAGAAGCATATAAAATTAAAAGGTCGCTTGTCGAGCGTAACGAACGAATAGATTTTCGGTTGCAACGTTTTCGAGGAAATACGTTATGAAATATGGTAGAAAAAAAATACTATTTTCTTTCCATTTGCAATGGAATATTGTACCATATGGTAGTCTCCCAAGGTTAATGCATGAAATAAAAAAAAAAAACAAAAGAAAATATTCGGATAAAAAGTTTATATTTATTAATTGTTTTAAATTATTGTATACTAATTTCATTAGACAACAAAATAAATAAAGAATATTCAATAACCAGTGATATTGATTGGAGCAGGTAAGATACTACGTGACATTGTCAGCCAAAGCAGTGTCGCCTATACGTCCCGCATCTATCGCATGGGACATTCATTACTCGACGACGACGTCGCTAAACTTCCGCGTCTAATTACGCCCTTGTGAGGAGTATCTGGCCGACAAAGCCTCGCCACAGTTCGCCTCTGCATTTATTGCGCAATTTGCATTGCAGGACGTAATCCTTTGAACGTCAAAAGTTGATCAGCTGTCGAATTAGACTATTAAAACTTATATATTGTGGGAAACACTGTTGTCGCCGAAGACTATATAAATGGCTAAGTGCAGAAAGAGTACTCACTGGAAAAAGCACACATTCGATTTACGTTTACGGTAAAAGGTAACATTTATATATTTACTGTAAAAACGTAACATTTACAAAATCAAAAAATCATCTTCTTATCACATTAATATTATATCCACTAGAAAATATTTGATACTAAATTGGTTACTTAAGCATTTTTTGTCACCGCTGTTTTTAGCTTTTTGGAAAAAAAAAGGTAATCGTTCCCTTTTTGCAGTTAGGTATGCATAATATGTATAGCTATTATGTACGTTAGCTATTATGCTATTAGCTATTATGCTATTAGTGCTATTAAAATTTGGTGCTCGCACCAAATTTTTGGATAAAATAGCAAGTGTATCTAGATTATTGCCGTGTCGCGAGTTACATAAAGCCTCGGTGAAAGACTTGTCATTGCCGTTTTCTGTCGTGCGATAACGAGGGAAATTGTTAAGAAATTCGAGAAAACTCACGTATAAGAGTTACGCCGCAGTAAGCGACTTCGCAGAAGTGCCGTATCGCATCTCCACGTACGATCTCTGCACAGTTTGTGAAACTGATAACATCGTCGACGCGCGGGGTGGTGCAGGAAATTGAAACACGGCGCGGCGGGCGCCAACCTACTTAAATTTCACCGAGAGGTAATTAAAGGCTGTTAAATAATATATTTACATGACTGCTTCAATGCTGAGGGTGTTGAATCGATCGATATAAACGTCGCGACCTACACTGTAACAAAAACACAGTTGTGAAATTTCACAATGGGCGAGGGTATTAACAAACGACAATCTTTTAGAACCAATCTCTTTCACACTGAGAAAAATATAACCATGTAATACACGGAAATACGCACGTTTCAACAAGGATTACGTATATAACTCAGACAGTGGTCCATACGTATGAATTAACATGACGCGTAAAGATAGTAACCGTGTCGTAATGTTAAAACATAATGTTACTTTATTACAGCTACTCTTGAAACGACCTATTAGCCACCCTAACCGTGTGAACAGACGTGCAAAGGGCACCATAGTGAGCGATAAATTCAAAACGAATTTCCGCTTACATCAGGTAGAGGCCGCGCAAGCGACCAGACTGGAAGGCGACGAAATCCAGCCAAATCTGGTAGTGAGGGCGCTAAGCTGCCGGCTGTGTTGCTGTGCCACGGGGTAAGTCGTTCAACTCTTACGGGCTTGTTGGCGGAGCTACACTTACAAAAATATAACTATGTAATACACGGAAATACGCCAACAGGTATTACGTATATAACTCGGACTGTGTCCAATACGTATGAATTAACAAGACGCGTAACGGTGCTGGCGTGACGGTAGTTACCGTGCCATAATGTTACTTTATTACGTCGCGACCTTGGGATCTCGCTTCTAACCTGACAGCATGTAGTAGTATAAGTACGGTTATAGTCGGAAACAAATCATGCTGCAACCACAGTATACTGTTATTTCCGTATTAACCGTACGGAAAATTTTAATACAAATAATCGAGTAATAGAGTTTTAAAAAAAAATCCTTGTAATTCCACAAAATTACGATTAGAACATCGTTATTCGTTATAAAACCGTAATAACAAAATGGTAATGTAAGAATCAAGCCAATGTTTTCTCAGTGCAAACAACTATGAAGTGTTTGTATCTAAAATGTGCATTACAAAGTATTTGTATTTGGCCCAGTAGCAACAAGAAAGCATACTGCAGTATCTTGACCACTACGTCAACGGCTCCTAACTAGACATAGGCTTGTACTAGGGCCGTACCAGAAAATAATTTTACCTGCGCACACGTTTGGTTACAATTTAAAGAAAATAACAAAAGAAATTAAATTGGGTAATTTGAAAAATCATGAAATAGCCTTTAGATAAATAGATTTAAGATGGAAATATAATTAAATAGCTAGTTTACAACAGTCAAAAGTATTAAATTTATAAAAACATGAAATATATTTCAATTTAATTTTTTTCAATTTCAATTTATTTCCAAAAAAAATCCTGTAGAAACTTAACATCTAGGTACATTTAAATTACAGTCTATTAGTCCATTTTTACAATATCTAAATTTATCACCACGTACATACAGTTCAAACGTACTTAATTATTGCTTTTAGAATATCAAAATCATTTTTCAGATGTATTTATTAAAACCACAAATTAAAATAATCAAGAAATTAAAATCAGAAAAAGTCAGAATAATTAAAAAATGCTACTTAAAATTGTCAAAAAATGGCCAGAAAATTTTAAAAATCATTTAAAATTAACAAACTCATCGATCGAATAAAAAGTTTTGTCTAATAAGAATTCTTTAGGTAATTTTTTGAATAAGGTTTCCACTTTCCACTATTTCTAAATTATATTTAAAAAGTATTAGTAAAATATAAAAATGTAGTAAAAAAAACTATTTCTTTGTCAGAAGTATGAAATACACAATATTAAGGTACAAAATAGGTTTAGAAATATTAAATATATAAATTAAAATTATTATAGTGTAAGTAGATAAAATGAAAAAATGCGGCGGCCAAAAGTGCTATGTCAGTTAAAATGTAACCACCCTTACTCATGTAGCATCATTTATATTTTAGACAGTAGATAATACGAACGACGTTACACGTGGTTTATGGACGTCCCCAATACATGTTTCAAATCTGTGCCAGACTGTAGCATGCAGTGTACATCAACATAGCCCGTATTGTATGTACAATAAAGCCGACACGAACAAAAAAGCTCGCCCCGTCCAAGCCTATTATTATAACGCTAGCGCTCTCCCACCCACAGCGCCTAGGCATTTTAATTTCCCCGACCCCGAGCGTCGAGCGGACCGAAACGGACCGGAGCGGACCGGTTCCGAATCCAAAGCGCCACACTCCGCCTAATTAATCATCGGCTGCACAACAAATCCGATACGATAACGTGCCGTGAAATGCGACAGTTTTTTTCCGCGTGCCGCGTCTGGCTAAAGCGACCAAGCATCATCCAGGTATACCAAAGGCAAAGATTAAAGCCCCGTATAAAATCAACGCGAGTATTTAAAATAATCTAAATATCTCTTTCGCGCAGTAGCTTTCTTGTGCAGCTTGGGCGATATGACCTTTTCATTGTTTTTTATTTTATTTTATTCTAACAAAAGAGAAAAACAGCGCTCGGGTCTTAAGTTAATAATAATAATATAACAATATTACGGCCAAAATAGTCTCCTGATAATATACAGTTTATGTGCGTGATGTTGTGTAATAATATTGATATATTATGTTATATAATCATGTTCTCTCGATTTGTGAGTGTGTATGATAGAGTAGGATGAGTGTGTTTATATGTGTGATTGTAATGTTTGTTTAATGGGTGTGTGTAAGTACATCTACGTGTAGGTATGTGTCATAGTTGTGTGTATATGAGAGTGTGTGATTCTGCACAGGTATGTACATATCTGTTCAAGCTTTTATGGTCTGGTCTATTACCGCTCTGATAAACTCGTTTTTGCTCATTGAGAATATGTCTAGTTCGTGAAACGATTCATCGTAGGCTTCCATAATTCGATGCAGAGTTGAATTCCTTGCTTGATTTGTATAGAGTCTGGGTACATTGAATACCCTTGGGTGACGAGTTCGGCGCGATGGGACATTTAAGGCTATTCTGTTTAGAATTTGTGGGCTGTCGATAAGATGCGAAAGGATATTGTGGAAGAATAATACTTCAACCAGAATAATACCCTCACCGTTCAACCCCCATCCGGTAGCCTCCTCGAAGTGGGTCGAATTCAGTAAGAACCCAGTTTCCACGTCACGGCAGGTGGATCAGATCCTTCGGGTGCTGCTGGGCGGTTCGCGCATCGTGCGGTGTCATAGACTGTGCACTGCGGCTATTAAGCGGGAGGGGGAGAGAGGATCTAGAAAGGAGCTTATACGTGTCCTAAGAAGCGGAGGTGGTTGTTGACCTGATGTCAGCTACTCTTGAAACTGCCCGTCGGCCACTCGATCGCGTGTGAACAGACGTGCAAAGCGCGCCAACGTGAAATTCAAACTGAATTTTTGGGTAACATCAGGTAGAGGCCGCGCAAGCGACAAGACCGGAGGACGGAGAAATCAGGCAACATCTGGTAGTGAGGGTTGGTAGCGAGGGTTGATAGCTGGTAGCGAGGCTGCCGGATGGCCTCACTTACCTGTGCCATGGGGTAAGTTGCTGGACTCTCAAGGGCTTGTTGGCACTGGCAGAGCTAGACGGTGGACATTTTTGTCCCCTAAGTCACCTCACGGTTGAAAGTACGATTATACATCGTTATGTTTATTATCTATACTAATATTATAAAAAGGTAATGTGTGTAAGTTTGTAAGTTTGTATGTAGGGGGTAATCTCCAAAACTATTTATCCGATTTCAAAAATGCTTACACTAATAGAGAGCTAAATTATCGAGCAGTGCTATAGGCTATATTTTATTGTGATAAATATTAGTTTTCCATATGAAATCACGTTAATTGTAAATCGAGTCGTAGAAATGTGCTGGTGATGTGCTTTATCGGCGTGCGCTGACGAAAAGGTTTGGTATTTTTGAAAACTATTTAAAACAAAAACGTCGTCCTCAAAGAGATATACAAAAAAGTCTGCGACAGCATATATACAACTATTATATTTAAGCTACAATAGCTGCTTTTATGACTCAATAAAATAAGAATAAAAGTAGTTGAAGTTTGTTGAAGACATTAGCAGTAAAATATGAATCCTTATCAAAATAAATAAATCCATCATCACGGGTGTTAAATGGAGATACAATTAGCAATGTACTGTAACTTTTTAGTTGGAATAGTTTTAGAGACATCATGAAATAAGTAACGCGGGCAAGCAATTCGAAATTCCTAGCGGGGGCTGCGCGGCGGTGACTAGCCCAACAAGGTCAGCGTTCAGCGGAAGGCGGCGGGTGGCGAAGAACAAAAAGCGAACAGGACGTCTTTTACTATATATCTAAAGGTAGCGTCTAAAAAGGCAAATATACGCCACCCTACTCAAATTAGCAACTCGATTCGAAACTTTACGCGAAGCAAAGCCGCGGGCAACAGCTAGTATTATATATCGTTTATTATTATTCCATAGTTCGAAGAGTAGAAAAAGCCAGGACAGTTTATTAATCACTCAATTCGCCATTTTTAAAAGTAAATTTAATGCATATAAAAGCGAGGAGGACTGAAAGAAATTAGTAAATAAGGGAAAATAACGTGACTTTGTTATTTTTTTCTATCGCGAATATTTTTATCTCTTACGTCTCTGTGAGGACATAATTTCAGAAATATAATCTACTTGATTTTTTCTTTAGGGTAGATAAATCAGACACTAATGTGTGAAATACTGCTTTGAAGAATGCGCAGCTGATTTTATACGGCCCCTTAAGAGAGAGGTGTTTGAAGCATCAGATACGCTACGCCCTTATTATTATCGTAGTGCCATCTTCTACCTGATATTGGCTAATATCATGGATATTTTGATTCTGAATGGACGGGCCATATTTCAGAAAACAGTAGTGAATATCCTTAACCTATGTAATTGTAATCTTTAGACATCGGCCACTATGAACGTCAATAAATTCAACTCGAGTTGAAATTGCAAATTAATACAAAAATTAATTCAAACGCATGCTATGCCTGCATGAAATTCCTTTTCTGATAGTTATTTAGCTGATATTTTAACGCGTCCAATCATGGAAAACTTGATAATTAACGTAAATTTCGAATGTGAGGTACTGTGTCGATTTATCCATTACAAACGCAAGTAAATGCCAAGCAAACAATGATGGAGAAGCTCGCTTATAAATCATTTTTTTTTCAATGAAAGCGGCGTCAACATAGTGAAGGAGCGAAAGAAGCAAAGATAAGCAGTTTGTCTCTTTACTTTTCTCCAGGAGATTTTTTTAAAGCCTCTTCAGCGGAGGAAATCTGCTGAGGATCTTTCCTATCATTTCCCTAATATGGGGATACCAGGACAGATTCTGGAAATGAAATGGATACCAAGGTTCATCACCTGCATACTATACAGAATCCTGCCTGCATGAAATACGGAGAATGTTATATGTACCTGCCCTTCATTAATTATAATGTTGTTATATGTATTATATTGTTATATTACATAATTATAATGTTGTTAATTATAATGTTGTTAATGTATGTATTATATTCAGGGTATATGTATGTATTATATTGATTATGTATGTATTATATTCAGGTTATATGTCGCAGTTTAGCCCGTATTTTAAAGCGCATCGATCAGGCGAATTCTTGAGCAATTCGGATCTGTTATGAATAAATACGTACAACTTACTGTTTAATCTAGGGTATTCTAGTGAATTGAGTCAAATTAGTCAAGACACTCAAAGTCACTTCTGATCACTTTGATTTGATCACTTGATTTTAGATTCTAGAGATACTGAGTTTGCGTGTTATATAGTTTCTTTATGGCTGTTTTCTTTTGCACTCTGTAATTACAGAAAATAAAAACGATCAATCGTTCGAATCGTACTTAAACAAGTCACAAGAATACCAAGAATTATAATAATAAATAGGCATATCCATCAAACCTCGTAAACTTCATCCGCCTTCTTTTCATGCTTATTTTTCGTGGCTATAAAATGGGCGCCGGTTTCGTATTATGCTACCTCCTGTAGTTCCTTTGGGTTGTAATAAAACAAGACGGGCAGCTAACTCTGGTAACTTCTATTGTTTGCAAGTTGGAGAGTTTTTTGTTTATCTTGCCTTTTAGCACCGACCTATTCTAAACCTACCAGTCGGACCACAATGCCAGCTCAGTCGGCAACAAGGCGGTTGGATGTATTGGAAGCATCGAGATTTGTCGTCGAAATTTGCAGCATCGAAAATTGCAGCATCTAAATTTACAGCTTTTTCAAGCTCGTGCTAAAAGCGAGGAATTCAAATTTAAATTGTAAAAACTAGTTTTCAGGACAAGTTAAGAAAAATCCTCGTCGAAAATGTACTTTAGTATTTCATAATACAGCCAGAATTATCAAGCAAAGGAGAGAAGTAATGAATAAATATGTCATTTCAGACACGCGGCATTTCCGAAAACGACATAATGGTGAGCTGTGACGTCGAGTCTCTTTTTACGAATTCGCCTATGTCGGAGTACCTTAAAGTGGTGAGAGATGAACTAAGGTCTGAGGGCGTTCCAATTAGCTACCCAGTTATGTTTCAACATTGCAGACATGTATCAAAATCCCATCGTGCTATTCAAAAAACAATTTCATTACGTGGCATGATCCAGGATGCCATTGAAATAAGAAGAACCCCGACCCCGAACAGACACGACACGATTCAAACTCTGTACTACGTAGAACGCTATTTTAAAAATGTTTTCAGCGCCAACCGCCGAATGCAAAAACGTGAAACGAGATACAATAAGAGTCGTGTGCACGGCTTTTCAAAACTCGCGCGCACCGCCCCCACCGATATAATCTGCGCAGTAACCGCAGCAGTATGCCGCATACCCCGCAGAACAACAGCGAAAGAAAACTGACAGCAATTCAGCCAACTCTAGACAAGGGCGGTTGTAGCGTCGCTGAAACGTCGGTGCCACCAAATTTAAGCAGTAAAATCCGTTTAAATTGTTTTATAATGTTAAACAACCGCGATAGTCTTCGATTTCATATGAGATATACATATATATAGTTAGTTATTACATCAGTCATTTTGTTTTATCTATGTTGATAGTTTTATTTTTCCTCTAATTCTATGATTTATATTTTAGTTCACAATTTCTCTACATTTACTGAAATCTCTGCATTATAAAGGTATAATAAAGTGTATGTACTTAAGTAATATGAATTTAGTATAACACTAAAATTGTTAGAAAAATATAGTTAATTACCCAGTTCTTGCAAATTTTTTGATGTAATTGAGTAAATGTCTGCGAAAACGGTAATTACGATGACGTTTCCTGTACACCAATCCAAAAGCTTTACAATTTATTTGCGGTAACTGCTGCAAGCTTTTGGAACGAGTTATAGCTGACTGTTCGTCAATCTCCTAAAGATGCCACGTCGAGGCTCGACTTAAACGTAATTTGTTTTCGTCTCCACCGTCCTAAATCCTTTCCCGTTGTTTTCGTATTTGCTCTTTCCCTCTGGCTTATTTTAGTTCTTAGATTAGTGTGTAGATAGTCTAAGGTTGATTTTAATATTCTTACAGATGGCAATCATTTATTTTACTGAAACATGGGTTACCTGGAAGACATTGCTGTAAGTTAGTAATAAGCCCGCTTTTTTAAAATGTAATTAAAGTTTTTATTATAATGACTTCTGGTCCTTTATCCATAATTGGACTTTATAAATAAATAAATAGATAAATAAATATTGACAAATATATAAAAAGAAATGCGCAGCCCTCGTCTTACAGCCGTTGTCCAATAGGTAAAGAAGTATTAAATCACTTGTAAATATTTAAGTATCGTCTTTCAAGGCGCAACGGCTTCATCGCACACAGTATGGTTAGGGAGCGAGCGCGACGTCTCTCTCTTTCCTCTCTGTGAGTAATTTTTCATCGTGTTCTCCAGCCAGCCATCCAGAAAGCCAAGGGGGAATGCTTTCTATTTTATAGATTTGTCAACGTTAGGTCGAGGAAGACTATGAGCGAATCGCAGGAATAAAAGGCGTTTCTTTTCATTTCGCCTTCTCTCCGGACCGGAACAATACCTAGCCTCATTTATATCGCAACCGCGTCGTTTCGGGTTTTTGCTCTTTATGGCTTTTTACCTTATCTTGAATATCGTGATTGATGATAATGGGTACGTGTATTCAGTACCAATACATATTAATGATATTAGGTAATAAATACTTATTGTTAGACAAAATTCACAATTTGTTTGCGTTTTTACCTTTTACATCTTCTCGGCCTTTCTTGTATTCTATGTACCTTAAATCTTAGAAGCTAGTACATATATGTGTTATTAGAGTTAAAGAAACTAGTTAGATATATGTTGCAACCCCGGCTGAAACCTCGCAACCGCTTACATTTTTTCCGCTTCGTAGAATATGGATATTATATACGGAGCTGAAAAAAGCTTGTATCTGGCGGTCTAATTCTTTGAGTATTTTTATCAATAGCTATTCTAAAAGCTAATATTTCGAGCGGAAAGTTTATAACCGCTTGGTTAACTTTCTACACGCTAGCCGTTGATTACACTTGAGCTGAAGTGTCGTATTGACGATAACTCGAATCTTGTGGGCGTTTACTCATGAACGAGAAATAGCCTATCGAAACTGGTTGACTATTGAACACTAGCCGGATAAGGCTATAGTATAAAAGGATCGAATAAGAAATAGTATTATAGAATTAGAATCGAATGAGGTTGAAAAAAAATGGTAAGAAAAAAGAGCTGATCAATGGACGGCACTGGACCACAGAAAAATAGCTTAATAATGGACGGCACTAGCCCACATCTCACAAAGGAACATAGTTAGACTCAAATGTGCAAAGGAAACGTAGAAGTGAAATGGGACTAGAAGCTGGGTAAAATGGCGGTGATGTAAAGAGTGTAAGAGATAGAGATGGATACTTAGATAGCTTATTTTCTCATATATAAACTACAACAGATATAAACTAGCACGTAAGTCACAAATTGGTTCGGATAAGCTTGTAGCTTATTAGGGAGGTACTCAAAAGTGTTGTAGAAACAATTCTATGTTTAAATTATATAAACGACTTACTGATATATACGTTAGACGGCGCAGACGATATTTTATTTGATTATGATAAAGATTAAGTTTCTAAAGAAAAGACCGTTTATGGTGATATGCGGAAACCGAGATTTCACTCACTGTGGTCTTGAGATCCATACTTGTGATCGAAATCAGATGTCTCTGCAGAGATCTGAATACGCTCATAGCGTGCTTTAGGCCATAGCAACATGTACAAATAATGCATTCTATAATAAATTGCGCGGAGCTACCGAAACGGTTCAATTTCCGAAGATCTCAGGAAAATATTCACTAAAGTAAGATGTCGCTTACCTTGACTTACCTTGGAGGCGCCCCCCCCCCCCCCTTGATACGTCCTTGGCTTTAGGATATCGCTGATTGGCAATATATAAGCTCCACAATAAAGAGTTATCTATTTTATTTATTTATAAAGTATTTCTTAATTTGTAAAACTGTCCGTGTAATTTGTAATTTAGTCCGTGTAGTTCTTTGTAGTTAGGATTGTACCTATAGCTCTTGTTTTGCTATTTCTAAATACATTGGAAATTGAACCAGTCTAGTCAAAAAAATATAGAATAATAGATGCACTTCAGCCAGACTAGAATACAATAGCGCGAAACAGCTATATAACATAAAAGAGCAAGAATTCAGGTTTAAAAATTAACACCATGAACGTCGTTTGTCACGTCCGCGTTTGGTTATAAAGTGAATCCTTTTAGCCTCGACGTGTGTCGTCGGCTGGCTACTATTTTTAAACCCGGCGGCAATGTGTTTAGCTCTTTATGGGAGGGGACTGCAAAGCCACATTAAAAGCTAACAAAAAACGGGCGACGGGCTTCCAAATGCATTTCTACTAGGCCTGGGCATTTCTGTTACTTATTGTAAACGCGCAACCCTGTTACTGATGCGGGAAAACAATAGGTTGTTTAAACTGGTGCTTAAAACAACAGCGTTGCTGCAACAATGGAAATTTCGTGAATGCAGCCCAGCAGGGAATTGAGGAATATTTCACCCTTAGACCCTCACTTTAGAATTCACTCCAAGACTTTCCCGGCCAGTAGCTAAGAAATGATTTTATCTGAATATTAATTTCATAAGCAAAATCGACGAGCGATCGTTATCGGCCGACGAAAGAACGCTTGTGGATTCCGTTTTACAACCGCCTCAAGTGGTGCGGTTCGTTTCTCGACTAGTCTCGGGACGCTCGGCGTTAATATTATATTTATATACCTAATACGTATAGAGAAATTTAAGTAGCGCAACTTTTATTTTATTTTATTGCAATTTTATTAGTGAGGTAAGAGAAAAAATAGCTCTACCCATATAAATACGTTAGTATACCCAAAGCACAGTACAACAGACATACGGCACGAGTCCTAAGGGCTAGCATATGGTCGCCACACGTCTACTACTCCGCCGACGCAAATGTTCAAACGTTTGAGAAATTCGCCAACCTTCGCCCGCCCGTAACGCAAACCAAAAGCGTTTGCCGAGACGTACCCCTCTGCTCACTTCCCTCGCACTCTATCCTCGCAACGCCCTGTCGCTCAAGAGTGCGCTTACTGTTCTCTCGGTATACTGTCCCCAAAGTGAGGCGAAATCGCACAACACAACCAACTAGACCTAGAAGTTCTGTATCTGGCTGCTTTGTACGTTATACTTTATAATGTTGTCGCGCAATTTATTTTATATATTTTATGGTTAACGAGTTTAATAATTGAAATTTTGAAATGTACGGTAGAAAATGAGTAATTTGAAAACCGAATCTGAAAACCGCGACTATAGATATCGCGATATAGATTAGATATATAATATCAGCCCATAAAATATCGGTTAAATCGAAGAGAAGAAAACAAAAGCGTTTGCAAATCGAATTCAAATATATTATAGTGCTTATTATAGTAAATACCTAGAACAGTAATCATAATCATAATCATAATCATAAGTTATTTTTCAAAAAAGACTAGATATCTACAACAAGCATACCTAATCTGGTGAAATCGTCAAGAAAAAATACATATTAGATAAATTACATATTAGTTTAATTTCAAAATGAAAAACTATAGTAGAAATATAAATAGTGGCAATAGTGTCAAATTAAAAGACATAACAAAACAAAATAAAAACAATATATATCGCATAAAAATATATATAGGTATATATATAAAAATAATAAATGTTAAATGATCCACTAATTAAAATGTGATGTCGTGATGTGATGTCGTGATGCGATGTGATGTGATGCGATAGTGATGTTGCTTGATCGTGTTCATATTTGGGAAAGTATATGATACCGTGTATCGACCAGGTTTTTGGAGTTTACTCCTTAAGAATCGATTTCATTTAAAGACCTCGGTACGAAAGTTGATAGGTAGTAAAATCTAGCGTTAACAAAAAGCGTTACGTGTGATGTCAGTAAAGTTCGAAAATTGACCGGAGTCGTAGATCAAAAATTGCGCAACGAGGACTGCGCGCATCTCTTTCGCGCGCACGCGAGAAATAGCTATCTATTTCTCGCCTGCGCGAGCTGTGTTTTTTAACCCGCTGATACCGGAGTCTAGAAGGACATATTATGTAGAAATGACGTACAAATAGAAATACTAAATGTGATGTAGGGTGGCTGTTTTACCGACGTATTTCGAGTGCTGGTCGATAGATGGCGACAGTATGTTCGATTCGAATCGAATAATAAAGCATGAAATTATAATGTTATAATAGGTATGTTGTGACCATATACAAATGACATTCAATTTAAAAAATCTTTTTTAAAGTTTATTGTAGTTTTTATTTATATCTATTTATATTTATATTGATTTTATATTTATATACAGTGAAGTGTATATTCAATGACAATCGCATTTAAATATTAAACTTCAGTCGCGCGTCGGAGCTGACACGCACAATATTTTTTTTGGTAGATAGAAGTGAAAATGGCCAAAATGTCAGAAACGATAGTTGACCAAAGGAGAGACGATAACGTCCACTCCCATGTTGTGATAATAGCAACATCAAGATGCGCTATGTGTCAGAGCGATTTTCCACTACCGCACATCGCGACTTTGGCCATATAAATAAGCAGCTCTTCTCAACGTTGAAGAGAGTAGTGAAACATTACGACGAACAAATAAGACCAAGTTGGTCCGGGGAACGGGGAGTAGCAAGGGGCGGGGTGGGTATGGTGCAGGGAGCGGAAGGGGGGGGGGGGGGGAGACACGAATCACAACTCGTTACAAGTTGGGCACAAGTTGCGCCCGCGCCGGGAAAGCGGGCGGGCACACATTGTGCATTTAGAGGCGACCGTGGGAGCCGGTGATTGGTGGCATGCGTTCCGCCGGCTCTAGACAGATTACTTTACCAACACTCCACTGTCCGCCGAATCACGACTGCGAAGCCGGCGGCACACATGACTCCAAAATGATGGTTTTTCTGTCTAAACTTCATCTGCCATCGCGCGTCCTAAGATTCACAACATCCGAGCGCTTTACATCATTATTTCCTGTTGCCAGAGACGAAACTAGGAAATAAATTATCTGGATATAATAATAATAAAAAACTCTTTATTTTAAATAAAAAAGGCGAGCTTATTGCCTTGCAGCAATGTCTATCAGCTAACCTATAGCTTAAGTTTATAACATATTTAGAACATTGACTACGCAAAAGAACAATAAAAAATACAAATGATAAAAAGAAACAAACAGAAACTAGAAAGAGATATGACTTGATTAACAAAAAATTGTGTGCGTCGAGGGCGCCAAGAGGAACGGATTCCATTGATCACTAGATCCAAAAATATACATTCTCAGCGAAATTCCATTTTTAGAAAAAAAAGATAACAGCATAAAAAACAATTTATTATGAGCATAAAAAAAATACCAGCCCCGGAAAAATATGACGAAAACTGATCACCTCCAAAAAAAAAGTGACCAAAATGTATATTTCAAAATACATGTTATGTGTCGCCATTCCATAACACTTACTTAATTTGACGAATTCAAATCCAAATTGCGGGCGGATAAAGGAAAGTAGTTTTACATATTGACATGTAAAAAATCATAAAAGAAAATGTGGACAAACGATGTCAACTATAGTAGGGCCAAAATCAACGTGCACCTGGAGTCATAAATCATTAGGCCGGACCTCTCGCTCACACTCGCTGTCTCTCGCTCGCACTATGGGGATGCGTGTTTTAAAAATAGTAATAGCAGTATCGATGGATTATCGATATATCAATGAAATATCGATGGATTATGATGGATCGATGGTTGGATCGATATAGATGCCAAGATATATCGATGGATATTATAGTAATTCCACGTTACAAAATAATGTCTCCATTGAGGGTTGTAAATCCTCCTTAGTTGCACTGTTAGAAATTATACTGCACCGCACTGCTCGACAGACAAACTCTAACTGACTGCCGGCAAACTACAATCGATTACAGAGCTCCATTTAATTAGGTGACAATGACACAAATGCTTGAATTTGGTCGTTAAATATTTTGCAATCGCTACTTTTATCTATCAGAATATTTCAATCCATCAGTTATGTATTTCGCAAGACTGTAATGTTTTGGCTTAGTCATTATTGATTTCTCTTGAATTCACTTTATTCCCTGAAAGCTCATTATAATGATAGTGATGAAAGCGACACGAAGAATTTCACTTTTAATGCCATTTAAAATAACAAATCAGATACTACACATTAAAAAAAAAAGGTTAAAAAAAACGATTTCTATAAAAAAAATCCCGATGTATTTTTGTACAACATTCTAAATAATAAATATTTTTCATTTTGTTCGGAAACATTATAGGGAATTCAATAATGTAAGAATTATAAATGTAAGCAATGATACAATGTCTACGCAACTACATATAAGTTTTTAAAAGAATAAATTATTTGATTTGATTTAATTATCGATAAGCAACGTCAATTTGTTGGACATCCTTACGCGCGTCGTCCGACCTAATGATTTATGACTCCAGGTGCACGTTGATTTTGGCCCTACTATAGTGAAAATACGTTATATAACAATGTAACGTGTGCCGCCAGCTTCACAGAAGTCGCCACCTCCACTGAATAGGTTTGTTCCGCTCGTTTAGCTTGTGGCGCCGAGGAAAACGCGCCATCTTCGTGGCTCAATGGAAGTTAACAAAGAGTCTGATAATAAATTTAGGTTTCGATGTTGGGTGTCCTTCATCACGATTCTTTCCGACCGCGGAATAGGGTATTTGGAGAAATAAATGAGTATTTCTCTTAACGACGACGAAAACGCAAAATAAACAGAATGCGACTTTGCACGTTCGTCCTATCTTATATAATACAAATCTGGTTGATTCACGGTAGTTTAGTTAGTGATACACGGATAGTTCAAAATCCGTGCAATACTGCAAAATTTTGTCTTGATGAAGCGGCATTCGCTGTTCTAGGTATTGGCTATAAAAAACGCAAACTCTTATATTTTCTTCTCTTCGATCCAATTTTCTTTTAACGATCGATCGATTTTCAAATTTTTGATTTTCTAGCCATTTTTTAAATAATAATTAACTCACAAACCACCAAAAATGAAAGAAATGACTTACATCAACATTATGAGACATTATGTTCAGGATTCCACGACACTTTAGTTTTCCATCCTAGCAATAATAATAACGGATTTATGAAGTATTAAATTTTCAGATTACAGTATTTTTAATTCGATACCCGCTGAAGACATCGCGAAATAACTAACTTAAGCAAGAGTTGTAGTCAAAGTCCTCAGAATTCTGTTATATTTTTCCCTAGGGTAACTATTAATGGATTTATATGTTTGAAAAGGTTGCCATTTTAAACAACATGGTGGAAATATTAACCTAACATTAACGATCTAATCAGCCCGTTGTGAACGGGCCTTAGTTTTATTGAAATAAAGATAACCATTTCATTTCATTTTGTCTACATTTCTAACATCAACGATCTAATCAGCCTGTTGTAAACGATCCTTAAGTCTTCTTAAAATTAAAATAATCGTTTTGGTGCCTGGCCAATGGAGAAGCGAGCCGTGTCGAATTCGTCCGATTTTAGCAATAGTGGTAGTCTGAGCAAAATAGGGTGGAGATAATGGCGCTTGTTTTGGATGATGATAGAGGGACACTTTTTGTGGAAAGAATAGAGGAAAGGCGAAAACAATCTGGAAAGCATGGCGATAATAGCTTTCTAAATACTTCAGGAAAGCCATTCGGTCGATTCGTCGAGCATTGATACAAAATATTCTCATATATTCGTATATCGTACCGCAAAGGTCGAATAGAGAACAACTCCAAAAAGAGAGGAGAAAAATAAATCCTCGCTCGATTCGTGGCACCCGCACATGGGGCCATTATCAACCACCGCCGCCCGCCGCTACGCGCCGATAAGCATTCAATAACGTCCAAAATGCGGCAGAGGGGAATGCGGGAGCCCCGCGGGCGGACCGGGGGGTGGCGAAAAGAAGAGAAACTTTTAATATTGAGAGGATAAATATTGGCAATTCCAGTTGCCGCCTAGTCCGTCCCTCGGCGACAGGGCGAGCGCGCGCGGGCCTTCGGAGTGAAGACGCCTTTGAGTAAATTTAATAAGCTTGTGGGAACCGTGGTTTCTTTAGAGGAGGCTTTGAGCCGAAATACACGTTGTGCTGGCCCAGGCCACAGTATGAAAGAAACACAGTGCGCTAATGCGCAGTCGGTCGGTTTAGCGACTGCCGCGCACGCGTTCAATGCCGATAGACTCGTATTTTGAATCCTGTCCGGGTGCGACTCGCTGCCCGGTGCTGCAAAACCTCGTCTCTAGATTGATTGTCTGGCCTGTGACGATACCACTCTCCGACATGGGAGGATCATTATAAATAGGATAGAAACGAATTTACCGCGTGAAATTTGTAGCACCCGACGTTTTGGTGACGTTGCAGCCGCCGTTGTAGACTGAAAGATTTTTCAGTCTACCCTGGACAACGGCGACTGCAACGTCACTGAAACGTCTGGTAGTACAAATTTCACGCGGTAAATTCGTACCGCGATAGACTTCGATTTTATATGGGAGGATCGGTTCGGCAAACTTTACCTGCTTTAAAGCAGCGATTCCTTCGACGGGATGGCTCTATATATCGTTGCCAAAACTACTGACGGTAATAAAAAACCACTCGTTCTATATCTCTTCTTCTTCTTCTTCTCACAGCCGCAGCTTGGCACGCTATACTATACATGGCATAATAGCACACTATGATCCCGGTCGGCTCCTTCGCAGTGGTAGGCCGACATGCTGATCTGTGCTGACGGCGCTCGAATGGTCACGTGTCGCAAACTGTTTGTACGTGCATTTTAGCTGGCAATAACAGCCAGTTTCGGGCGATCTTATCCTTCTGGAGGTGCGTCTTATAAATTAT
Organism: Micropterix aruncella; assembly: GCA_944548615.1. NCBI lineage: Eukaryota > Metazoa > Arthropoda > Insecta > Lepidoptera > Micropterigidae > Micropterix > Micropterix aruncella. Next base: position 19,449,897 of record OX155952.1, on the reverse strand, counting down.
TACGTGCCGGGGTAGTTTAATAGTTTTCTTCATTTTCACTCTTGCTTTTTGTCATTAGACTTTTCACCTGGCCCTTTTCTGGTCGTAAACCGTTGCCACCTTCCATTAGAGCACATATTCTTCGTCACAGCTAGCCACAATATGGTCCTTCGAGCCCGATATAAATTAACCGAAACAGTAGGGCAAGGCAAAGAAAAATAATGTCGTTTTCTTAAGGTTCGAGTATCAAGGGTCATGGTTTAACATCCGCCAGTAAAAAAGGTAAATATAGGGGTTTGCAATAAAATATATAAAATAAGCTTAAGGTGATCTTGCCTTCGAGGCACCGATCAAATATTTATAACACGTTCCTGAGGCGATATGGAAAGGAAGCGGGCGTAAGTGAGATTTAAGGCCAAATTACACTTATTTGAGCGGGCGGCGGTGGCTCGACGATCGCTACTTGTGTATTCACGGGCCGATGCCGGTAGCGTCATTTGGCGGAATCGTCCACATCTATTGTTCCGATGCAAGCTCGCCTCGGAGATTCGCCACCTACGTCCAAATGATGGCGGCAGTTGCGCACCCTAACAATATATTTTAAGATTTACGAAAAAAATATTTCAGGTAAATTTCGCGTCTATTGTTGCAAACGTTAAATTAGTAGCGTAGCCTTGGCTATTAACTGATGAGCTATGATGTGTACTTATGTGCTAATTAACAGGTGGCGCTATTTTAACTCGTCTTCGAGCGGAAACAGAATGAGTTCGACAGGTCACAAATCGATAGTGTTTAGCCATCTTTTTTAACTTACAATAATCTTTTAAACTTTAGCGTACTCAATTGTAATAAAATTACTTTAATTACCTACATAAAATTGGAAACAAAAAACATATAAATTATCAACAAACTACCCGTTAATAAGCAAGTATTTTTAAATATAATGCAAAATTTCGAAAATCGTCAATAAAAGTCAAAATATACTTACAAAAATAAAATTATTGTTTAAAAAATCGTCAACAAATAGTCCAGAATTTAATCAAAGTAATAAATGACAATAAAATAATAAAACTGAGAAAAAAATACACACGTTTTATATAGCAATTTCAAAATCTACATGAATACTTCAGTACATATTTTAAATTCGACTACAACTGCCGCAATATATGACGGCTCCCCTTTTGAATAAAAATACGCTAATAATATTTTTGGCATAATTCAGCTAAGCCGCATAATTCGGCTGATATTTTGTCCTTCTATCATCGTCGAGCATCAAGTGACTAAAACATTGTTTTCTTGGATTAAAAACGTGCGCGAACTTTGTTTTGTGTCCTGTTTCTCCAATGCTTCCGTATTCCATAGATAACTGCTGAAGGTAACGAGGACTAGAGTTACATATTCATTAGGCTGGGCCGTTTTTGTATGGAGGAATAAAATAATACAATTGCTTTCGGGCTGCCCAATTGCGAAAAGGGTGGCTAATGATGTGTTGAGATCACTCGTGAAATATGAATTAGATATGATTTCATCTTCTGTCTCCGGATGGGCTATAAAATTAGTAAAATTTTGAAAATATCGTATATTTAAAAAAAAATGCGCGAGCTTTGTTGTGTGTCCTGTTTCTCCAATGCTTCCGTATTTCATAGATAACTGCTGAAGGTGACGAGGACAAGGGTTACATATTCAATATTCATACAAACCGATGATAAGTTCATCCATCTAAGGATCCCATGTCTCAATTCAATCCCTCGAGATTTGTTTCAGACGTATCATCATGTCCCCGCTGCAAATCTAATCGTTACATCGACATTTCCAATCAAACGTAGATTATATTCAACATCAAATAAATGACAAGTTGATACGTCAAAATCGCCCAAATCACAGATGAAGGCCGTCACTGGTGAGGATGATTAATCTTGAATGTACGACACAGACGTAGCAGGGAAGTACGTCACTACTTAGTCGTCGCACCGTCTGGCGTCACCTCCGTCCGGGTGAAAGCGATTTAGCCGGCTTAATGCCCTCCCGTTAATCTGTATTCCCCGAGGGCCTTCGCTCATCGATCGAAGGGCGCGTGGAGGGGTGAGTAGTGAGGTCGAAAATCTCCCCTACCGCTGCCGGTTACATCCATAAAGACAAGTACTAGGGATTTTACGGACATGCGGCAAGCGTCTGCCGTTTGTTTTGCGACTTTACGATTTTTACGTACGGAAGCGGTACACGTGCGTTTAGTAATGAATGGGGCCGTGCGAGGCGCATACAGAGTAACGATGCCGTAGCTTCCGTACCAAAGCGAACAAACGGACCCCACACTGAGACGAAATCTTCCAGCAGTCGCAATGATGAAACGGAAAATGTCAGACTAATTTTATTACACACATCTGTATGTCGATCAATCGTGAACATTGTAGTCATTGTTGATTAAAAGTATTCCAAGATGGTAATACTTGCCTGGTGAAATTCAGTTAACGCAATGGCGTTACAGAAATAGAAAGGTGATAAGACATTAAGGTGGTACTGCATAATTATATAAATGATAGCGAGCACAGCAGCCTGGTCCAAATGGTGCTACGTATTTACAATAAAGTTGTCACGTCCACAAATCCACGAAAATGTATCAGTACCTACAATGCAAACGTAGCAAATAAGCGGATTTGTAGTAATAATAACGGCAATGAAACTTAACAAATGACACGTATAGACATAACATTTGGTATATTCATCGAAACACTCAATAATCGATAAACACTCAACACTGTCGCTTTCGTATACCCCTCCTCCCTTCCTTACTTTATTTTTAGTGGAGTAGTTGAACTCAAAAGTTCATTGATTTTATTTCAATGTGGAAAACCTCAGCGAATGGAAACGCCCTTAAAATAATTTTGACTAATTATATAAAAAAAATGATTATCACTGGCGTGCATTGACTTTTTGGTAAGATAAGGCACTCGTACCCACAATACCCCTACCATTGTGCGCAAAAGACCTCGCGAAGGAGTCGAGTAGTTGCACAAGATCAAAGTGGTTTCCTACTCCATTTCGCACATTCGGTGCCGTATCGCTATCTCATTCTAATAGCAGTGCCTGGTCCATATCTCGTCGTGCCTTAAGAGGTGCGTACAAAACGGCATAATACTGAACTGCGAGCGTGTATAGTCACTGTATATACAAGCGGGAGCGAATAGGATACATGTGTGAGTACCGGGCATTTTTTAAATGCATTTCGCAGATACTAAAAATGACTTTAACAATAGCAAAGAAAACCACCATTGTGACATTTTCTTCCAAAAAAGAAGATATTTGGCCACCCTTCTTTAGGGATTTTATTAATTTAACGACGACGCAATACGCAACAATAACAAACGTCGATTTATAAATCAAATATTGAAAACAAAATCATAATAAAAGCATACAAATCAACCTTTCACACTAATGTGAATTTGATAAGTACTTGACTAGGTAGATAGATACGTACCGTTGTGCGACGCCCTAACTGTTGGTATAGCCATTACTACAATTTAGGTAGAAGCTAAACGAAACAAGGACAATCAACGAAAGTGTCGTAAACACAGAAACTTCAATCCCCAAAACAAGGTACGAACGAAGGGAAATCACACTTTGCAAAGGCTACATGGGAGTTTGAGCCGTACTTACCTAGAATATTTCATATGGTACGATAATAGGTAAAAAAACATTGCAGAAATTACTTACCTAGAATATTTCATATGGTACGATAATAGGTAAAAAAACATTGCAGAAATTAATGTAACAATCATTTTAAAGAGGCTAATACAATTAGATATAGTATGTCTTTTTTATAAAAAAGTATATTGGAAAAAGTATTGAATTGTCGTTAGGTCGATAATAATAATAATAAGCTGATCCTTGGATTTACATCGGTATAACATATAGTAAGAGGCCAAAATCGTAGAAACCCGTAAGCTAACGCAGTCTGGGTATCCTTCCAGTCGTAGGATACGTAAATGATATTACGTGGGTCACAGTTTATGACGGTCGTCATTTGCTATTAACAAGACATAATGAGCCACCGAACAACCGGACGTAGAAATTGACGATAATCACAAGAAAAACAATTTCGCCGATTAGAAAAAATCGCGATAATAGCTCGGAGGAAGGAGATTTTATGCGAGGTAATAGGCTAATACCCTCGTAATGAGCAATGTCATTAACCAAATTAGACCTATGGATAATTTGAATAGCAAATATAATCTCGTGTATATTCTAGCACTTATTTTCTATTTATTCGCTTGACCGCCAAACTTAAAAACCTAACCTTAAAATGTATACCAGTTGTAATGTTCCAAATCGTCGTTTGAATGGGCTTCTCCATGCGAATGACGACCACCAATTTGTCACTGAAATGGTGTTTCGTCATTATTTTTTTGACGTAATGTAAAGTCGGACGCACTTATGTTGATCAGTCGGGTCTCTGTAGTCTATGATTTTGAGTTCGAGAGAAAAGCGAAGGAGTAGTCGTTATAGTGTTCATATAAAACGATTCTTGCTTTTAATTCTTCAACGATCGCGAGAGTTTCAAACAGGACTACAGGATTAGAAATAAGGTATTGAAAGATCTAAACCGGGAGTCACAGCCCTCGTATTTGACCCCGTAACTTCCAGCCCGACAAATGGAAAATATCTATGGTATTGATTTATGATAATTGGCTCTGCCTAGTTAATGCTACAGTCGCGCCCGGGGCCAATTTCCATAACACGGACGGAAAAGACGCCCGAAGTACGGCAAACAAAAATCTATTATTCAGCGCCAAGTGGGAATTTGGACGCGGCGCGCCCGGACGATTGGGCCGACCGAACGTTGCCTCACACTGGATTTAAGGAGCTAATACATGGATCGGCAACCTTTCCAGACAAATGACCAACATAAAGATTTAAATAATATTGTCAACGTTCTATTTTTTTAAAAACACGTTTTAAAATAGGGAAACAACGGGAGGAGCGTTAGTGGGCGTCAAACATCTCCTTCGAGACACACGCCAAGGGCGTTATTAGTTTGAATTAAAACTGGAATACTTCGAGATCACTTATTATTTCGAGATCATGTGTAATAGATATTAAGGATATAACAACTCTTCCCCAAGAGAAGCAAGGTTTTATGAGAAACCGATCTATAACCATTAATGGTAGAATTCTTTGGATATGTTACTGAGCAGATGGATAAACGCGTTCAAGTAGATAGCATTTACATGGATATTTCAAAAGATTTTGACCACGTCGATCACTCTATCCTGGTAAACAAACTCTCAGTATTTGAGATACATCGACATCTCCTTCGGTGGTTAATTTTATAACTTAGAAATCGGCACCAGGCTGTCACTGTCGGAGCTGTAACCAGGCTGTTTTTGTTCTAGTTTTGTCACGGTCCTGGTGTTCCCCAAGGCTCTCATCTGGGACCCCTACTATTCTGCGTGTTTATTCATGACATCGGTAAGTGTTTCTCAAATTCTAAATATTTACTATATGCCGAAGACATTACGGTATACGCGCCAATAAAGAACGAAACCAACTGCATGGGCATTCAACGGGATCTTTTGATATTGCGAGCGGAATAAACTGGACCTTAACGCAGACAAATGCACTAATATTTAATTTAGCCGAATACTCTACCTCTAGAAATATTACCTCGGAACAGAACAAGACATTATTTCGCAAAAACGACTCAATTCGGAATCTCAAAATACTCTTGGTTAACGGGCGTCGCGCACATTGAAAAAGCGAACAAAATTTTTGGGTTTTATTTTCTGAACGTGCAAGCTGTTTAAAAACCCACTTCCGATGTCAAAATTATATTGTGCCTATGTCCGCAGTATCACAGGATTTTCATGGTACGTATACGCGTCTTGCTTGCCACGAGTGCACATTACTCATGTATCACATTACTCATGTAAAAGGACCGAATCGAACAAATCCAAAATCGTTTCATGAGGAGAATGAACTACCGCAAACGCCTGGTATTTGAAACGTACGAGGCAAGACTAAAATATCACAATATAAAAGCTCTCGAACAAGGATTTTCAACCAGTGGGTCGCGACCTCCTGGGGCGTCGCGAAGACATTCGCGGGGGGTTACAAGTTATCTAAAAATAAAAATCGAAAATGTTACAAAATCTTAATTTTACAGCGTCGGACGAGAAACATTTATTGTGTGTTTGATTGTACTAAAGCTTTTACAAAACTTAATGTCGATCTAAAATGGAAACAGGTACCTACGACTTCGAAAGTGAAAAACAGAATGTGAATTTCGGGAGTGGTAGCCACCTTCTTGTCATGGAGTTGTGGCCATGACATTTCATGACATGTGCTTCCATCTATCATGAATATTTAGTATTTTCATGAAAAATTAGTGCGTTTTACGTTAATGTTTTTTTTTCGAGTGAATTTGGTATTTATTTGGATTTTCTTGTGTTATTACGATTTTGAAGTGTTTTTTGATTTTTTAGTCATCATGCCATCGCATAAATATAAAAATGTTTCTAGCAAACCAGAACATGAAATTCAAGATCTAGTGGATGCCGTCAAAGCAGTGATAGTCGAAAATAAGCCGAAGCAGAATGTTGCCGCATCATTTTAAATTCACCGGAAATCGTTAAGATGCTACACATCAAATGTGAAGAAGTTGCAATTGGATCTTTCGACAATCACGCATAAAGAATTTTTTGATTTTATTTTCAATTTGACCGAAAAGACTGGTGGAAAAACGGTTCGCAATGTCATAAGAAATGCGATATAACTTTTTATAAGTTGCCACAACTCCCGACGTTTTTGAAAATCCCAAAAATGCATTTTTTGGGGGGACACGGCTAAAGTGTTCATATTTTTTTTCTCCTAGAAAAATAGAATGAAAACCTTGATATTGTCATCTAGTAGTGTCATCTGTTGAGCTCATTCATTTGTTTACGGAAAAAAAAATATTTTTCATGACTTTTTTGGGCTTAATCAAAACTATGGCTACGACTCCCTCCCATCCTATATTTTTTTACACGACTGTCTAAAAAAGAAGTGTAATGTTTTCAGGGTTCAAGAATGTCGCCCGTTTCTTTAACCACCATTACTTCTAAATGCTTGAAGCGATTTAAAAGTTTGTGGTATTGTTAGAATCGGTATGTCATCCCGGGTGTCATGGAATACCTAAACTGTCCAAACGTCAGATAAATAATTGTAATAGTTGCAAAAAAACTCGCTTGTTTGTTTCATTTTGGAAAAGATTTGAATTTAAGTTTAGTTCAATAGTTGTTTTGCAGTTAATTTTGAAATCACATATTTAAAAACATGTATCGCGACACGTTACACTCGTTTTTACGTCAAAAATAAGTATTTGGGGTGCTGGGGCCTTCTTGACCGCTATATTGACAAAACCTAACCAATATTCTTTTGGTGTATTTTTGAATTCCTCATGATCAAAAACACATAACTAGACATTCTGAACGCGTTCCTATATCAAAAAGAGGGTTTACACTTGTACAGTGTTAGGTCGAGATTCACATCACATACCTCTATACAACTACTCATAAAATAATGCAAGGGGATGGGGTTAAGGGGGGTGCAGGTGAAGAACAATCCCCTCCCAGTAAATGTACAAGCCTTCTTTACAACGTTAATAGTCAGGGTTTAAACGGCGCGGTGGGCTAGGGTGAAATCGCCGCCGCCACAGGGAGGCGATTTTCGCCGTCCCGCCCATTGAATGTCAATTATAATGCACTCTGTTTTTATCCGGTTGAATAGGACAGAAGCCGAAAGAGTATATTCTCGTCAACGAGTACAGCAATGCATCCAATTTAAGGCAAAACATCTTATTTCGTAATACAAAAAACAATCCTCCCAGATTTGCGTGGTAACTGCGTGGTGCGTGGTAACTGTTCACAATATGTGTAGGTGTGTACAGACTGGCTTAAAATAACGATGACAAACATTTCTGAGTGTAATTTTATCAAATTAGGATATAGCTTAGAATGTAATATCTATATATATATTACATATATAAAACAATGTCGGGTTTGTTCGAACACTTATAAATCGAGAACGGCTGGACCGATTTTCATGGTTTTTTGATTTGTTGTATTTGTCTCCGTCCCGAATAGCAGAATAACTATTAAAAACAAAAATTGGAAAATTGATAAATAAAAGAAAAAACATTTTCCCATACAAAATGTAAATCCATGTGTTTTTCACATGGTCAGTTGTACGTGGCATGTTGACGTGTCGGCAAATCATCCGCGTTATTTGTTCTTGCGCCTTATTAAAAAAAAAAATTTAAATGTCGTATAACCCAAGGTGCTTTAATGAAGAGAATTAAACCGAGTGCATCCCATACTGCACAATATGTAAATAGTTTAATTCAATCATGTCTGGCTGACACGCGATTGATATACTTAATTTTTGTACTTTTATATTTCTTTTTGTGTTATTATCTTAATAAAGTAGTGAAGTTAGTATTTATTTTGTATTCATTGTGTTACTTTCATAAAATCATAAATTAAGATCAGATAATCTGTAAAACGACATTCATTGACTGTTAGGCGGTACGAAGTTCGCCGGGTCAGCTAGTATAGTATAAAAATGAATCTTTTTCTGATCAAAAAAGTCTGTTGTGTCTTCGGTACGTGAAATATGGTTGTTATTAAAGTAACAGTAGTGCATGAGTTCCGTGTTTCAAATTAGTTTTAATTTTTGGGCATTTTCATTACAGTATTGTATGTGTGTTTCTCTTTTATACTACTGTCGACTCCTAGTCTATATAATGTTTCCGGCGTGGTAGTCGCAGGTTTCGCTTTTTGTTGGCGGCATCCACCGTGTCCCGGGTACGGCGATGGATGGCCATGGTAGTATAGTCGTCGGTGCTCGGGGCGTGGGGCTGTTTTATTGCCACCAAACGAAACAAACAGCAAGCCGGGCGATGCATTAATATCTTTGTTTATGGTGGCTCAGTGGCCCGCAATTATTATTATCAACGTCGCGTTTACGGCTCGTTTCGTCAGGGATTAGGCGTTTTCAGCCCGTAAACCCGCGTTCGTGACAAATATTTGTGGATAAGTTTGTTGAACATTCGCCATGATGTAAACTTGAAGAATTCTACAGACAAAAACGGATTTTACCTATTTCACGTTTCACCGATGTCGTAATCAGCTACAACCGCTGTCGTCCAGAGTAGACTACAGTGAAAGGTCATCCGCTGTTGTACTGCGGGAAGGAGAAGTTCTGCAGTGATAGGCAACGAAAAAATGGTTTGAAGGAGATAGAAATTGGTGAAGCTCTAGAGAAAATATCAACCATAAAGGACTGCACAGACAAGGTAAAAAAGTGAAAAACCTAATACAGTTATTGACGTTCGTTATCTGGATGGAGATGTCTATTAAAATTAAAACTAGCTGTTGCCCGCGGCTTCGCTTCGCGTAAAGTTTCGAATCGATTTGTTTATTTGAGTAAGGTGGAGTTATTTACCTTTTTATAGGCTACCTTTAGGCTATCTCGTAGACGTACGCGTCTTGTCCATCGCCACCCGCGCCGTCTTCAGCTGAATGCTGACCTAGGTATTTCGAGGTGCTGGCACGCGTTACTATTTTCAAGATATCTCTATAAATATACCACCTAGAAACTTACAGTTAATAGCTAATTTTGTCTTTATTCAACGCCTGTGACAATAGATTAATTTATATTGATAAGGATTCATATTTTATTTCTAATGTCATCAACAAACAATGCCTTCTTATTTTTCTATTTTTTTTGAGACATAAAAAACAGTACTTGTAGCTTATTTAAGCTGTATAAATAAAAGTTGTATAAATAATGTTTTTACTGAACGGGCCTTTTTTTAGTGGGTAAATCAATACAACGAAGTAAGCAACTTTTAACCATTTTTTTTTGAAAAATAAGTATAATATAAAAAATAAAAATAAACTATTTTAAGTAGTGTGAAAAGCTATGATAACCTGGTCTGCTGCTCTCCGTTTTCTGCTTTAACAATTTTAACTATAAGAAAATACGCATTTCAAGATGGCTGTCAAAATGAATGAATATACAATTCAGTGACCTAAAATAAAAATGCAATTTTCGGGTAGATATTTAAATATATGCATTATATACTTATGCTTCCGTAGAGCAGAATGCGTCTCGTAATGTTTGTCTTACTCCTCGGTAACTTAGAATATTAATATTTCACTTGCGAGCGAGTTGCCCACGTTCACAAACGCTGCCGACTGGAACTCCCCTCAGCGGTGTTTAGAGGGATGCGAGTTGAGATGAATATATTACGGTTGAATCACCAGGGGATACGATACAAGACTTGGCAGGACTGTATGATAACGTATGTATTATATATGTAGTAGGTGAAATGGAGAAACTAGTTTCTCAGAGACTATATAGTAACAACACTAACTTAGGGTAATCTTTCATGTCGTTAAGGGTCGGAGCCGTGTAAACAGGAAAAACATCATTTCGTAGGATCATAATTGCTAAAATTACATACAGATACATACGTACACACAGATACTATTATATAAAATCGTTCATTCTGGGTTGGACAGTCCATATCCCCTGAGCAGGGTGAGCATGCGTAGTGCAAGCGCCTTCCCGACTAACGCGCGATTTTTTAAACTTTTCACGTAAAGAGGTACAACACATAGTGCTAATTCGTTAGTGCCACGTGCTGTGTTTGCATACAATGTAGGCTTTAACGTCACTGACAAATTTAACCACAAAAATAGTCGGTCCTTTGTTAAGGAGGTACGTGAAAAGCTGGAGATTAGATTGGATTGGGTAAGCATCTCGCATTCCCACATGCATATACATGCACTCACATGCATATACGCCCTACAGATTCACACACACTTACACACGCTGTCCATTACACAAACACACACTAAGACCCATAAACTAACACCCACATACCCACACATAGCGATATTACCTCTAAATTAAAAATATTTTTTTGTTTTCTTTGTAATGTTTAGCATATTTTGTATTCCTAATTAAAATATTGTAAATAATCTAAAACATTGGCGTTGCTATCGTTATATTATGTTTAAATTTTATTATGAATGCCGTATGTTACTAATAAAATATATTAATCATTTTAAAAGTTTAAAAGGGTCTAAAGTATCTACTAATAGGAGTCTTATTATGGTAATCTTCTAAATACTACGACAATTTTGTAGTGACGACCGATGAAAAAGCTAAAAAATGCTTTGGCTTGGTCATATTCTCACCCATTTAAAATATTTTCCGACAGACCTAACCTCAAATACAATACGTCAAATCATGTTTTAAATTAAATAAAAACCTTTCCGAGCGTTTAAAAATATTCAGAAAATGTTCATTACATTTTTTTCGATTTTCGATACATCTGAAAGATATTTAACTCTTTTAGAGGGTCTATCTACTTACTGATATAGAAATTGACAAAAGGATACTTTATTTTATCGTTATCTAAATATCATAAAGCCATTTTGATTCGTCTTTATGGATATTTCTCCGCGTGTTACTTATGAAACGTTAATAACATGAAACGTTATACCTTTATCTAACTATTTGTATAACATTTATAGTCAGAACATTTGTAATTTTACTTTTTATTTTATCTGCGTCGTCTTGTTTAGGCGCTACCGTATGTATCCCCCTTAAAATGAGGTTTCCAAACTCTGGATCTTTTGTGATAACCGTAAACGTTCATCACAAGATATGCAGCTAAACAATGTCTAAAACGCAATATCAGCCGCAGGAGTCTCATGGTGATGGTATGGTGGCCCTGTACCGGTGTTATCGATTACAATTTATTGCGGTCTGGTACTGCAGTCAATGCAAATGTAAACTGTCAAGAACTGCAAACAATGCTGGAGATGTTCGTGATTCAAAGACCAAGCCTGGTCAATCGCTCTTCGCCACTGTTTCTGCTCGACCACACTATTCACAGCAAATAGCAAAAGAAACAAGATCGATGCTTTGCACGCAAAATTTCCTATTACATTGCTCCGTACTTGGATCAATCATGTAATGCGCTGTAGAAAGTCAATTGGAGTGCATATTTCACGCGCATTGGCGTGGTTTCAATAGATATGACAATGCGAAAAGCGAGATAAAACCGCCATAATCGAAGCGAGCCAATTGCAATTACCGTTCGGCGATTAAAAAAGCGAGCGCTCCTGATAATTGGCCGCCGATGTAGTCCGGGATCCCGCTGTAGATATTTTGTCAGCAATAACTCCTCTCTTTTACCCGATAATTTTCTGGTATTGCAATAAATTGTGTCAATTCATGTTTCATTTTCATTCATGATTTTACGTTTTACTTTCGTTACACAAAAGTTTATGCATTTTCATAATTTTCCTAGATTATAGGCTTTGTGCATCTGGCCTGTGCATAGACAACCCCCGAAATCGGTCATAATTATTAAAAATTGTATGACTGCTTTAAAAAAATATATTATGACAAGGTTATCTAGCCGACTATGGAGATCCAGTTCCGTCCGTGTACGTGTGACGGATATTGAATTGAAAAAATATGGTGTAACTGACCTACCCTTCTGTTGGTACAATGGTTGTTAGTCATGTAATTGGTACTGTGACGTCTGACAGATGTATGATTTCTATTGCTTATATAATTCATTAATTATATATTGCTTATCCATTCAATTAATTTAGCAAAAAAGTATAATTTATTTTGAACGACAATAAAACGGGATACTTCAAGTCGAATTTCCTCTTTAATTTATCTCTGCGCCTTTGGGGTGCAGGGAGCAGATGGACATTATTACAGGCCAGGCCCGTTCACTCTAAAGCGTTGTTACAACGTAGTTATACCATATACTAATACGTCGCGACGCCCAATGCTCGTGTTCTCGACCCATCTCTCTCTGCGACCGTCTGCGTTGTTCCACTAGGAGGCCCGCGGCGCGCGCATGCGAGCCTCGTCCGCCTCTGACAGTCACTCCGTGTCTTTATTCATGGGCGATACATTCCGGTTTCCGAAATGAACTGATGTCCTGTCGAAATCAGCTCGGCTGCTTCGGCTTCCGAAGTGCTGTTATTTGTGATACCTTCGGAATTATTTCGAATCAATGGTCGGGTTTTATTTTGTTCCGTTTTTTGTAAGCGCGATAATTTGATAAAATAAAAATGATTGTCTGGTATTTCATTAAAGTAGTTCCCGCCACCCGCATCAACCGCTTCCTTTCCTGACGAGCTCTTCAGCGCATTGCACAGAGCGCTGACTCCAGTAACGTTTACCGGCATGACGTTTCCCGGATGATAGATAGTTCGTGTTGTATTTACTCATATGGAGCTTCGCTATAAAGTCTCTGTTTCTTTAATATTAAGCAGAATACCTTCGGTGACTGACTGTCTAAGAGTGTTACTATTGAGTTTCCTATTCGTACGATTCGTGTGCCTGATAGCGTGTTAAGGGAAGCCGAAACGGACTCTAGGACTAATATGGAAGAGAATGTAGCTAATTGGCGATCAAATATTTGTCATGGCGATCAAAGCGGGGTGGGATGGGAGGGGGGGGGGGGGGGGTGCTGACGATGCGGGTTCGGCAAAGGGGGCGTAGGTACCGTACAGAGGGGCTGCAACGGCCTGCGCGGAAATTGACGACAAACGAAGAGTTTATTGAGTTTACATCGAATGTGGGCGCCAATGCAAACGGGTAAATTTAATCGGGATCCAGGTGGAAATTGCGCAATCGATGCGATTAACAATGGCCGCTCAAACAAGTGACAATGGATGCGGAGGGTAAGCATTGTTTTGTAATACATGTGTCCGGCGAGCGCGTGACAATACGGCGGAAAAATACAATGTTTCCAATATTTATACAATGTCTGTCATACCGCAAATATATATTATTGTGTATTCGTAAGGGCATACTCACAGCGTGGGTCCTATTATACTGAAATAAATATCGATTCTGTCATGCTTTGTAATATTTACGTACAATATACAGTGTGTCCAGTAGGAAAGTTCAAATTTTAAAGTGTTATGAATAAATAAAGCGAAAAAAATTAAAATATTTATTTACTTAAAAAGATCTCTAGGGTTTCCTTTTTTGAGTTGTTCCTTCTAAATGTTTTTTATCCATTCACACGTACTCCTCTAATCGAGCGCAAAAAAATTGAAACACTTTCTTGCAGAGCTGCGGAAAAATGTTGTTGATTTCTCGTCGTATACTCTTTCAGGGCTTTAATTGTTCGAGGTTTATTGGAATAAACTTTTGATTTTCAATAACCCTACAGAAAAAATCACACGGAGTGAGGTCGGAGGAAAAATTCACCAGCCTTTACCTGCGCGTAACGCTAACCATAGGCGTTCGCCGAGACGTAACCCTCTGCCCACATTCCTCGCACTTTCTTCCCGCAATGCCCTGTATCTCGAAAGTATAGCTACTGTTTGGTATACTGTGTCGTTGACAGGAAATATACATTTAATACAAGAAACAGAAACAACTTTAAACTACCCTTTTACAAAAAGTACTCTTTACATGCAGTCCCCTAAATATTATGAAAAAAATACTAAAATATACTACCGCAATATCTTAACGACATTACTAACATGTATACCAACGTCTAACTCCTTCTTCCTAATCACTTTCAATTCCTTACATCTCCCATCGGTTTTCTATATTAATTTTATATTTAATATGAACTTAGTTTATTTTATAATTAATTTTTAAGTAAATATGCTGAAATCTGTTTAATATGTTAGTTTCGTAGGAAACGATTATCGGCGTAATGTTTTTATTTTTTTTCTACGATATGTTTATGCATAAGTATGTATACTGTATGCGCTGTATGTTTCCCGAAATAAAAAAAAATAAAACCGGATAGTAATCAATTGAAAAGCCCCGGATAGTAAAACATAGTAATCAATCGAAGATAGTGATTACCGGCAATGTATTTTATAATATTAAAAAAAATCTAAATTACCGCCGCACTGAAAAATAATCTAATTGTAATAATTGTCATTTTTTTATAATATTATATCTGATTCCTATTTTAATTAATTTAATATTTTTTTCCTTATTTGCTTATTATAAATAAATTTTTTGAGTCCATTGAATATGGTTTCATAATAATAATTATGTCATTCTATTTTTTGTCTACTAATTGTGTTGTTTTATATTCTGATTATTTATTTTTTATAATTTCAATGTGATTTTTACATTTTATTTGTACAACATAGAATATTTAAACTACTGATTTACGTTTTTTTTTTTGGAATTTTAAAATGGATTTTTATTGTAATACATCTCTATTTTTTTTATTTTATACCCGCATTCTTAATTTCGCTATTGTTTGTTGTTGTAATGCATTTTTTGTATTAGAAAACATTAAGGCATTTCTTTAAGGTTATTATGATAATTTAATTATTCAAACCTAACTTATTAGATAATATAATTTGTTTTTTTTTATTCCGTAGGTTAGGATTTTGAAAGCCCCTAGGAAAGATTAAATTAACATACATAATAAAACAATTTGGTTGTATGTACAACCACAAGCATGTGACCGTAATTACCAATAAAGGCACTTGAACTTAAACATTTTTTTTTATATGTCCTTACATTGTGAAGTTGACGCAGAAGCGATTGCATTATCTACTTGCATAGTCATTGGACACGCGTGGCTGTAGCCGGAGAGGCTCCCTTTCGCTCCCGACAAAACTTAACTCTTTCATAAGGAGTTTGTGGACCATCACTGGATTGCTGTTAAGATGCTCTTTCCAGCCAGTCGAATTACAATGGCTTTTCTACGAGTATAATTCGACATTGTGTTGACATTTATTTATTTTCAATATCAACTTAATACCAGAAAACTCTTTTTTATCAGAAAAATGAAACCTAATGTTTTAAACAGTAAATTCTTTATAAATTCTTTGATCAGAACTCTCGATTGAAACAATAAAAGAATGTAGTCAGCGTAGACCTTAGAAAAGTCCCAAACAACAAATAAATAAAAAATGATAGGATTATTTTTCTGTACCGTTATTATATGAATTTAATAAACTAATTATGATTAGGAATGACAAATATGTACACAAAATAAGGTGTTTCCACAGACTTGATTTGAGAACATTAGGCTTTTTCGGCCAATGTGTAAAAGCGACGTCACGGTGTTGAAGTACAAAGTAAATGTCAATCGAGCGAAACTATAGAAACATAACGAAACGGGTGGGCAAAGGCCCCGTCTTTCTAGCCACTCTACATAGAAGCACTCTGCGTCGATTCCGCTGCACCGCAATTGGATTAACGGACACATTCATTTCCTACTCCTCCGTCGTAGGGATGTCGCAAGGAAACCGTAAAAATGTGATCGAATTTACGGCAAGGCATGATTGTATCGTAGAGTCAAAGGAGCGTCGAATCAATATCATGCGTCATGTAAACGTACTCAAACGTGCCATCCACAGAATGGCTGACTAACACCATAGATTAAATAGCGTATTAGATTGTTCGACGATTTAGAAACCAGTATTTTACTACAAAACGCAACGTGTAGATGGCAGTCATAATTCCTAAAATTATTATGTTCAATCTGGCGACTTTCGTAGTATAGCAGTATGGCGGAGCACTGTAGATGGCGCTCTCAATACACCTATACGGTATACAATAATAAACGATTTTCAAAATTTAGGTCTTTTTTGAATATGAAATAATTAAGCACTTTGAAGTTTGAATAGACAAAATAATGGTTGGCATTTTATCTATATTATTGCTGTGATGTAATCAGCCCTTTAAAAAAACAATAGATGGCACTAGTAATTGAATGGCATAATTGTTATTGGTCAATCAGTCATTTATAAAAAACCATTCATTGTCAATGTTGTTATAGATAACCAAATTAATTGCTATTAGTTCGGCCGTAAATGCTATCAACGCTACCTGCATTTCGCAGGCACAGGTAGGCTGCCAAATCATTGCCATATACAGGTGGGCCAAAAGGCTGTTGGCGATATGATTCCTTAATTTCTCGGACTCTGCTCGTTGCGGGGAGGCGAGGCGTATATTGCTAAATGCGTCGCTTCTTGGAAATTTAGTCGCCATGAACGATGATGCCAATAATCGTTCACTGAGGAGGTGAATTTCTATCTTAATGGCCAAGTGAACAAACAATATTGTCGATTCTGGTCAGAGAACAATCCCCAACGTCTGCATGAACGTCCCCTTCACAGCCCTAAAATTATCGTGTGGGCTGCAATATTGGCAAACGGCGTTGTCAGGCCATACTTTTTCGAGGACAAAAGTGGCCGCGTGGTGATGGCGAGTTCCCACAATTATTGCAACATGTTAAGAAGGTTCATGGTACCGGCTTTGCAAGAATTTTAAAGCGTTACCTCAAGGATATGGTTCCAACAAGATGGTGCCACATGCCATACCTCTAGAGTGTCTATACCTGCTGAAGGAAATGTTCCCGGAAAGACTTGTTTCAAAAAGAGGGGATATTGAATGCACCCCAAGTAGCCCAGACCTAACTCCATGTGCTTTTTTTTTTATATGGGCGTCCTTAAATCGGTGGTCTATGAAAATAATCCGATAAATTTGGAGCAACTCAAAAGAAACATTATATGGGAAATCAAAATATTCCAAGAATAATGTTTCAACAAGTTTTCCAAAATCTGCGACTTCGGTTTCAAGAGTGCTAAGCAGCCGAGGGTCTTCATTTAGAAAACATTATTTTTAAGGCATAAAAATTCCAAGATTTATATTTTTCAAAAATAAATATTAAAAAAAATGTATGATTCGTAGTTTAAAAAAAAAATCATATTCAAACCGCCAACACCCTTTTGGCCCACGCTGTATAATCATGCTTACACCTACCTATAGCTATTATTATTATTATTATTTATTACGTTGCTGGCGATTGGGGAGGGAGTCTCCCTCGCAGCCAATACGCTGCTGTCGGTGCCGCTGGATCTCGTACTCCATTCACGATTTGCTTTCATTCTTGACGATTTTTGGTGACGTCTCGAGCATCAATAGCCGGTAATTGTTGATTCTTTAAGTCGTTTTTGATGTTTTTTGGCCAGGTTTTCTTCGGTGCCGAACGCTGAATTATCCATTCTGTCGGAAGGTCTCGCCAAAGAAGTTTACGTGGCAAGCGATTATCGTCCATTCGGCAAACATGGCCGAGCCATGGTAGTCGACGTTTTTGTATTACTTCTTCGATCATTGTTAGTTGATCGCATGTTTCTCTAATGGTCTCGTTTCGAATTTAATCGCGGAGTGAGACACCGAAAGTCTGCCTCAAGCATCGCATTTGGAAGACTTCGAATTTGTTGAGGTCCGATACAGGTCGATTGTTATAACTTGGGCCAGTTGAATGTATTAGTACATACGCACCAATATAATATATGAGAGTTTTTATTTTGCCTACATAGACGGCGTGCTTTGCATTTGAAATTGTGCCAACAGAAACGAATGCTAGGATGCTGCCACATTTTAACTTAGAACCGCCTGCGAGTTGCAAGGAAGATGTAACATCCCCTCGCCGAACAACACTTCGTCCTTTTTAAAATATAATATAAAATTTCTAATGTTTTCACTAATAGTGTTTTCAATTTATTTCTGTTCCCAATTTTTATTCTGAATATATACATCATAATTATAATTATTCTTTAAGATGTCTGGCAAATATTCCACTGGATTATTTCATTTTGTTGCATTGACAGTTGCAAGAGTTCGTACCTGTCGTGCCTAAGCACGTGACCCAGGTATGCAGCTTTGCGCTATTTGATGGTCTGCCATAGCTTGCGTTTTTGGCCGACACGCCGTAGAACGTCCTCATTGGTGACTTTCTGAGTCCAAGATAAGATATCGATATCATGCGTCTGTATGCCCACATCTCGAATGCTTCTATATGTTTCCTTAATATTCCAGGCCTCACATCCGTATACGAGAAGTATGGGCCAGATGTCGAAGTATGGACCAGATGTAACACTGGAGAAGTATGGGCCAGATGTAGCACTGGAGAAGACGTATTCGAAGTGGGATTTTCAGTCTTCGATTGCAAAGGACCTTTTTCAATTTTTCAAAGGCGCTGCGTTCAATTTCGATGCGAGTCTTGATATCCAATTCACTGCCCCGCTTTATATATTTACTGTTATACCAATCACTTTATATATTTACTATTAATTAGTGTTTTAAAACATTTGTTTAATGCAAATATTCACGTTAGAATCTTTAGCGTCTTGGTGTTACTGTAATGCTAATGTTTAATTATGAATAATTAAACACTCCGAAACAACAAAAACATTATCCGGCTCAAAGGACCATGCAACTATCTGAAACACTCGATTAGTCTACCATTCGTCACTAGCACCAGTGCTTAGCCTGCTATACCCCCCTCCCCCCCCTTCACGCCCCCCTCTCTCTATCCGACGACAATGGCTTCATTCCACTAGATGTGGCCATTGTTGCATCTGCAGATATTGCCGCTGCCCTGGTACGTGTACTCTTATGACGCGAGTATTATTATATGGGTTCCGGAGATCTTTGTGCGCTTTGATTAAATTAATACAGCACGCAACGTCGCGGCCGCTGCTGCGGCGGAGACAAATTTAATTAGTCCTCGCAAACGCAGAGAGATGAGAAAACTGGGTTAACCTGCCGGATTTAGGAATCGACATACATCTGCTCGACATCTTGGCATACATCTCTCGACGCATACAGATTTGGGCATTGTTTCCATCGGTCCTTTGGACGTGAAAACGTCTTTAAAAATTGATGCCGGCTGTGGGAAGGCAATATTGCTAATGGCTCTCGTGCGGTTGGGCCACTAAGACGCGTTCGTTCTTGGGTCGGTCCAACTCACGGTTCAGGTCCCATCCGGTAGCCTCCACGTAGAAGTTCAAACCTGGTAATGATTCTTGTTTCCCCTGCCACTGAGTCAGCAGTTGTGTCAGTTTCCCCCGGGTGATGTAGTTCGGGCACAGTAGGGCGGTTTGCGCATCGTACGGCATCAGCCATTCGACTGTGCACTCCGGACAATAACGGGGGGGGGGGGGGTGGAGACGACATACGGTTGGGGTGGTTGTTGCAATAATGTCTCTTGAAACAACCAGTCGGTTACCCAATCCTGCGTAAAAAGCCGGGCAAAATACGCCACGGTCTGCGACAATTCGAACGTATCTTATACCTTCCCAGACTGTCTTTATACTTTCCTGGAATGACGGGTTCGCCCGCCGTAGATAACAACACTCTGCTGTGGGAAGGCATTCGCGCCCAAATGAGCCACAGTTTCTGTTGAAATAATTTCAATCTTCAGTAACTCGATACACGATCGCATGCTCGATTGACGTTTCCACGAAAACAACTGCGGCAGTGTCTTATACTGCCTATATCTTTTTGTAATTGCAATTATGTTAGAAAAAAACAACTTATTTTGTTTTGCAACCTACAGAAGTGGGAGATTATTGACGGTTTATGAAACCAGAGATTTTTTAAATTCAATTCACCTCTTCGAGGAGGCTTCCAAATGATAGATGAACCATGAGTTGGACCAGCTACAAAATAATCTGTCCCTGCGAATCAAGTTTCATGACACCATTTAGCTAAATTAACAATAACATCTTCAATCTATGGAAAATAATTATAGATAATTATTCCCGTTGATGAAAAATAAAGTGCTCCCAGATCTGGAGCATCAGCTACGAAAATGAAGACAGTTCATATAGCGCGCTACTAACGACTGCTCGGCAACATTATGCTATTGCAATATAAATATCAAGGTCTAATATAAAATATATTATTATTACTCCTATTGATTTGTCACACCTTTAGTTGTGCATTAATTTTACTAGGGCAATATCATTACATCGTTTGACATAACATCGTTCACTTGATGTCATTCCACATCAAGAGGACGAATACTGAAATATGTTTCTCTTTAATGACGTACCTACATATTTTATTTAGTACATCTTGTATCCAATCATTTTCGATACGTCTGCATTGCGACTTGAAAGCGTCCAGGTGAAGTATCTGGTCCTCAGGATAGTCTGTGAAGAGATGATTAATACTGATATCTATATAAAAATGTTTGGACATATTTTTGGTCCGACTTTTAATATAATTAACATGTTATAAATGCAATAGTGCCACCAAGGCACTACTGCATTTATAACATGGCGACATAGAAAGTTGCGGAAGTTCTTGTTTATCTCTCTTATTATAGTGTATCATGTTCATGTACACTGGCTATGAAAATTTAATATTTTAAAAGATTTTTTTACATCATTAATATCACGCTGCCATGACTTATCTGCCAAAATTCCCAAAGTTACTCTGTTTGCACCGGTAATGAGTTGCTTTTAGATTGCATTTGTATGTTCGATGAAACGGCGCCGCGGCGTTGGCCATCATAAAGTGGAGGCTGGCAGGCATCTCGGGCGTTTTGCAGGGCAGCGTCATCAATCACACAGCCGCTGGCGTCCCGCGCACGCGTCCGAGATTGATCACTCGTATATTGCGCTGCAAATGATTGCCTGAAAGCGCCAGCACCACGGGGATATTAGGCATACGTACACTGGTCGGTTCGTAGCAATTTAGCACGTGAAGTTTGTAGCACCCGAAGTATCGGCCAAGTTGACTACAAACTTCACGCGGTGAAACCGATTTTATCTTATTTATAACGCCAAAAATCCGCGATTGACTTCGATTTTATAAGTATGACATACATTTTGATCTGAGGGCGCAATATTACAAAAAAATCAGGAAAAGCAGTTTATACCTTCGAGCTGGATGAGCGATACGCAGGCGTGTTTTCAGAGCAAAAAAGTTATAGTTAGCGTCAAACACTGCCGGTTATTGTTCTGAAAACGCTAATCGTGTATATATTGAATTCAACTTATCTGCAACGAAATCCACATCCATACTTGATCCAGGCTGTCACGCGCTTGCGTTGCCTATATACGAGGCAGTACTGCATGATGGCTTTGGGTACGGGCCCATCGTTTTCGGTGTCACTATCACTATCTTTGGAATTTTACGCTTTACGCATTTGTGCCCAAATTTTGTAACTCTGGTTGTACTTTGGTGAATATGAGTTGACCATATTTCGGAACCTGGTGGAGGACTACTGCGACGTAATTCTTAATAAGAAAACAGATTATGTGCGCGTCGCACAGAAAGACGCTGCTTGGAAGAAGCTAACAGAAGAGTTTACTGATACCTATATCAATTTTTTTAGGACTGTCACGCAGATCCTAAATCCATTTCTTAATCTCTATTTACAACGGTTTTGTAACATTTCTTAATAACTATTTACAACGGTTATTATCAAAACACAAACGTTTTTCCGCCGACGACTGACAGCAACCTATCGAGCAAACTAACACTACGCGGAATCAGCTGATTCGGAGCAGCCATCTTGCGAAAGTTACTATTAAGTACCACTCGATATCGGCTGGTAAGTTTCAGCTTACTAGAGTAACTCGAATTACTACGGAATAGATGTAACTCGCGATCAAACAACGCTTTTTTTGCATAATTACTTCCGATTTTAACTATCAAACAACGGACTCTTATGATTATATTAGCTGAATCATTTGGCAACTTTGGCGGGTAGAATATAGGGTGAATGACTTTATATACTCAAAGTTCAAAGTACTCACTCTATCCTATTATATCTACTATCTATATCTGAGTTTGAACGAGAAACTTTTAAAGTAAAGCATTTCAATATTAGAAATATTTCCCGTGCAGGACATAGTAGATGCCCTATTAAATCATTTCAGCGTGAAAAAAACGGGTAGGAAGTATAACTAGGTGTTAGGCGCGGCTGAGTTAGCGCTGAAGCCGGTGCTGCGCAACGGTGCACATTGAGTCCGCTGGAGCGGTCAGCCACGATGAGCGTCATCTGTGCTATCAACATACATGAGAAAGCACGTAATACCCTACCGAGTAAACAGAAGGGGACAAGATACTTACTATTAATAAAATGTTAATGTATCGATTTGTCATTAAAGACATGATGTTTATGATTAAAGGCCTAAAGAGGAATCCCGAAAAATTGGATTGAAGATGAATGTCTCAAAGCAGAAGTTCATAATCAACGTTCAAGAAGAGCAGTGCTATTTATTATCTGTCGAGGTCGTAAGTTTATAAATTTATCTAGGCCACAAAATCATACTGAGTGGTGAAACCCTGAGGACAGTAGAGATTGAGGACGACACTGGATGAGAACGGATCATTATCGGCGAACGTAGAAGACATTAGAAGTCTCCTATGTCCAGGAATGGACCAAACAAAGACCGCAAATATGACGCGTAACGCTTGAGTAAACGAGCCCGGCCTGAAATAATGGCTACTCGGAGCCAAACGGTGCTGAAACAATTTAATGACAAATAGAGTTAGGAATTTCACGTTAGGAATGTCACGATTGTAGTAATTGATTTATATATATTTTTACACGATTCAACTGATACAAGCAACGCGACAAATTAGAGCGAGAGCGAGACGCGACAAATGAGAGCAGTTCCAGGTCGCGCGGGTCAGGACGCAGACTGCTTATTCGCAGAACTGCGATGGTGACTGCGCTCGTCACATCTTGGATCCGGGCTACGGGATGAGTCACCTTGTTTGTCACCTTGGGAGCTAATGGGCCCTTGCTGAGTTGGCCACGAAGACCCATTCTGTTCAGGGTTGGTCACACTCACGGGTCAACACCCATCCGGCGGCCTCCACGCATGAAGTGCGAGCCTGGGCAGGACCCTGGCCTTAGCGCTAGTTTCCCCTAGGAGTCAACCTTCTTGCGCTCCTGGACGGTCTGCTCACCGTGCGGCGTAAGCCAATCGAACGTGCACTCTGACGGGGGAGTCTGGAAGCAGTACTGTTTCCTATAGAGCGGGGGTGGTTGCGGACCTTACGGCGACTTCTCTTGAAACGACCATCGGCTACACGATCCTGGGGGAACAGCCGGGCACAGGATGCCGTGGTCCGCGATAGGTTCGGTTTACACCGTTTCACCGCTTCGTAAGGATAGGACCGCGTAAGCGACCTCGAACTCGTAACCAATCGAGAGACCGGAGTAATCTGGTCGCAATTGGAAGTAAGGGCGTGAGTGTGAGTGTGAGCCCACTGGGAAACATACCTGGTTATCTCGTGGATAAGGCGTTGGCCTCTTACGGGCATCTGGCGGAACTTGACGGTGGACTGTTTTGTCCAAGTCTTCTGCGCTCTCTTCACCGGAGATAGAACGAACAATCGTTAAAACTTCCTGAGGTGACTAGTTCGCCCGTTGTAGTTGACAACTCTATTTGTTTGTCTACTGGTTCGGAGTGGTGACAAAAAAGGCGGACGTCGCCACGCAAATCTTGGATGCCCGGCGAGGACGAAGAAACCCGAGTGTCGTTGGGGATATGCACCTGACAACCCTTTGCAATGAAATAAACTAGGCTGATGGTTCCTGGACAGATCTACTCTTATTTGAAATTAGCAAAAAGTCGTACTCTTTCGCCATATGCCGAAAAACTTAGAACAGGATAAGGTCCCAGTGCCTATAATGCACCGGAAATCAGACGAAAGAAAACTCTTAGAATACTCGCCGCCTTTACGTCCCGTCATGTCACGACTCGAATGGACTCTATAAGTCGACTCTGGCTGCAACGAAACCATCGACGAACAACATCGGTGTTTCCGATCCTTCCTTCAAACCTCACGGTCCTTGAAGGCGAAGAAGGGGACCAGATTTATTTACCAAAGCGCATTTTGCGATTTCTCATCGTACCGGGTCGAGCCGCGACTTGAACGCGAGTCGACTCACCAATGTGCGGGCGAATCCTATGGTTTGACTTCGATTTTTTTATTTTTTGACGTGACAACGTCTTATAATTCGATGGAGCCGGCTGCACGCACGAAAAAACATGACTCATGCGGCGTTACCTCGCTCTGAGGCGTTCCATTTAAGGCTTGAAGTGCAAGCGAGAGCGCGGAACGAGCGACACAGAGGCACAATCGGCCTCCGCGTTCGGCAGCGTTCGACATCTGTCTCTCTCCTACTTGAGTGAGCGATGCGTCCGCGTGGACAGCTGCTATACAATATTACATTTACATGTTTTCGTCAAGTATGAAGTGCAGTGAAAAGTGAATGTGGTGTCAATTGTTTATAGCAACGATAATTGCGGCGATAAAGGTAATTATTCTTTCGATATTAAATATATGTTCAGTGATATATTGTCGAATATTTGTGCTTTCATCATAAAATAAATAGCATCGGTCCGCTAGTGCAGCGATTGTAGGTTATGCTATAATTGACAAAACCATAACAATAAGTTAACAGAACTATTTCACGATGAGTAAAAAATCAATGGCTTCGATCTAAATAATTATCGAGCGTAGCTATGATTTCAAAAAATTCAAACATAAATGTTAAATCTTCCACATATCATAACAACGTGTCTGAAATGACAGGTTGGACCAGCCAGCCGTCAAAGGGAACAATTTTCTTCTATATCAAACACATTGAGGCGGGCTTTTTAAAAGCTAGAGTTACAAAAATTTTAATGATGTTTCCAAATTTTAAATTTAAGATTTATGAACAATAATTTAATCACAGTTTATTCTTATGATACATTATTCAAAAATTATTACAGCTGCTATACAATAATACAATTATCAAATAAAACTATCAAACAAATAAAATTAAAATTTTCTTTTGAAAAATGCAACCATTCCATCAGTATTTTCTTATGACGTTGTCACGTTCAACTTTCGTCAGTAAACCGACTTTACAGACAACCGATTTTTTACACAGGCAAGTCACGTTCAATTCGATCGACCGACATCCTCGATATTATAGAGCTGACAAATAGATAACTAAAAAAGCTGATTGTTTTGTTTCGATTTATTATATTTATTATTTTATGACTATTTTGATTGTTATAGACAACCTTTGTTTTTTATTTAATTTTACTATAACAATTTCGCAACCATTTAGATCTCAGATTATGAAACCAATAGATTAGAAAACGTCATTAAATTACATTGCTATTATATAAAAACTAAATTAAATTAAATTAAATTGATACTATATAAAATTGGAGTCTTCCTTAGAACAGACGCTGCCTAGCTAGGAGTGACGCAAAATTATTGTATTTTTAGATAATTCCTAAGTATTTTATTGAATAAATAAATAAAAGATTATAAGACCGATGCTCGTGCGCGATTTATACATTCCAAACGATGCGAATTTGAAATGTCGTCATCCGAAACGGGACAAGAGGAAGCTAGGGGTAGCTCGGTATTCCACCGCTATACATTGCGTGAAGGGCATTGCACAAGGGATATTAAAGTTCGCCGGAATTTGTCCTGCGCTGCAGCCTGTGCCGGTCATTTTTCCATTCCCAATTTCTAGTCGCCCCCCCCCCCCCCCCCAGCGTTCTACCCGCGTCACGGTGAGATATAAAAATAGAAACATATGTGGCAGTTTACTCCAGCGAACGAAGGGGATGAAGTATGGATAGATCGACAACAGTTTCCTATAGAAATTTAACAGTTAACGACTTGACCCTTCAAAGGTAAATTGTTTGACGCGGCCGGCAAAGTGTAATGGCATCAAAAGCGACACTACAGTGTCGGTAATTGCTTTATCCAAGACGGGGTGACGGGATATGAAAGCGCCTTTGTAGCATGTGTAGAAATGACACCGGCGCGGCGGTGTTTACTCAAATATCGATAGTTAGTACAAGAGCTAGACTCAGTTCTATAAACCAGGCGAGTGGATAGCGTCAAATTCTCTTTCATTTTACCGTTGATCATATAACGTATTTGATTGCTCAACGTCGTACTACGATTTGGCAACCAGGATTTTACTACGAAACGCAACGTGTAGATGACACTCATAGTTCTAAAAATTAATTGGTCTTGTATTATTATGTTCAATATGGCGACTTTCGTGGTATAATAGTATGGTGGAACACGTTAGATGGCGCTCTAAATACCCCTATACGGTATAAAATAATAATAATTACTTACAGATTTTTAAAATCATACCTCTTATTATTTTAATATTATTGACATAAAAATGATCTTTTTTTCATTTAACACACAGGTTTTGATACGTAATAATTAAGAATTTTAAATTCAGATAGACTGCTAGATGGCATTCTATCTCTCCGTATTATTTATGTGATGAAATTTCGTAGGTGCGAAAGCACAGCTCGACGAAGTATATAAATTTCTACTGAATCTCAGTACCAAACCCCCTTAACTGAGGAACTTACTAAACTTCGCATTAAGTTAAATTTCAAATTCAAATTACTTTAAAAGTTAAATTATTTTTAATAACCAAGGTATCCTAACTCGGTCTCGACTGTACTAAAGTAGGCTTCAAGATATATGGATGTAGTTTATAGTATCATTTATTTATATACATAGTATGTAATGTTGACTAGATTTTTCTTTACTTCGTGACTAGTCCTAGATTTCAGTCCTACAGAAAAAATACTTTTCATTTTGTTGAACAGTCGAGGAGCAATGTGAGAAAAGTGTTTATGTGTAAAACTTGTTCCCTTTTTGGGATTAAGTGCTGTCTGATTGCTATTACTTGTGGAACTTTATGGTGTGTTGAATATTTATAATGGTTATCATGATCATAATAGTACAGTAGGATTACCTTACCGTACAAATGTAGAACATCTAGCTTTTTAAATTCCTTGTACAAGGAAAGGACTTTCTTTGAATGAAAAATGATTCCATTGACAAATGGAAGTGGCGTGAATCAATCATTTACCACTTTCCGTCCGCCGTCTAGGTCTCTCACCAACTGACTGACCCTCGAGGGTGAGAAACCCTCTTTAAAAACTAAGGTCGAGGGTGTTATAATGACAATTCGTTTTGCAGTCCTCTATATCTAAAGGGCTAAAATAACACAAATTTGGCATCGTTGGCAAAATCACAGCTAGATGGTAGTCCCTGCCCTTTTAACACTAATCATTATTACTGATAACGTATTTGATTCAATTACACGGCCAGGTGGCAAGGTCGCCTGATCTTTTATTGTAAGGTCCCGGGTTCGATTCCCGGCTGGGTCACCCATTTTCCGTTGGGATAAAATCAACGGAATTGCATTTAAGGCGCTGATATACGACTTTAATGATTTTAAACTGATAATTACGTCTAAACGAGTACTGCTTACGATTCGAAAAAAATATATGTGAAACAAGAATATATACCTAATATTCTAATCTGTGAATATTTTAGATTTTGTTTATATTACATAGTGTAATTAATTTGGGAAATGAGGTCTAACCGAACACAAGAACGATAATTACGCAACTACTATCTAATGTATTATTATGTAACCTGCACCATTTTAAAGATAATTTAATTATCTATCTTCTTATCTGTGATTTTTTTCGAAAAGTCAAAGAATAATATTCGATTTTGCTTATTCGAACAAAATTGGTGCGCGAGTTATAAAGCGGGCCTCGCCGGCGACGAGACTCAGTACGACTGCGACCACTGTCACGGGTGGATGCTGACGCTGCGCTCCGAACGAAAAAAATACGTTAATTAAAAACAAAATGGCCAGAAACTCAAAAATTTTAAAACCTAATCGCAGTATATTAGAGAAAAATAGATTATTAAGGTAAGTAACGTGTATTAGTGTATTATTACGTGTATATTATTACCATTTGTCTACTCTGATGCTCTTTGCCTGACGTCAAATTGGGGTGACCACACGAATAGGATTCGTGCAACAATTTAACTAATCAACACATAAAATAAATTACTTCTTTTATTTTATAAACTGACGTGATTACTGTTTTTATTTTAGGCGAATACGAAACAACACTAATTCTGAAGATGTAAATTCACAGACGAGGTGAGTAAACAGTGTAGGTAAACAAAACTACATCAAAAGGTAATGCTCACAGGTAAATGCATACCTAATTTAATATTTTGATATTAGTGTAATTCGAACAATAATTATGTTTTATCAGAACTTTAAAGTTTTATCAGAACTGTCGGAATCAGAATATTATTTTGAAATCAAATATCAAACTTGAATATTGAATTTGAAAATCGATTTAGGGCCGATTTATATATGAAACCTGCAAGTAAAAGTACAAATATAAGTTGAACCATCGGTTTACTAAATTCATTCATAAAGCGACAAAATTTAATTCGGGTTTTCGTAGTATGACGTAAATTATACTTTGGTTGGAGGGGGTTGTTTTTGTTGCAATAAGATAATTGTGGTTTTTAGGCAAAAATTTTGTAGTAATAATAATAAACCTACTTATAACATAGTTACGCGCATCCCTGACTCACTGACTGACTTTGTAACGCTGTAGGTAGACAGTATTTTTTTTTAATTTGTCAGTTTTTAAACTTGAAATGCTACTTCGAATTTCGAATTTGAGATTGTACTTCGAATTTCAAACTTGAAATTGTGCTTTGAATTTCGAACTTGACATTCTACTACGAATTTCAAACTTGAAATTCTACTTCGAATTTCGAACTTGACATTTTACTTCGAATTTCGAACTTGACATTCTACTACGAATTTCGAACTTCAAATTCTACTTCGAATTTCGAACTTGACATTTTACTTCGAATTTCGAACTTGACATTCTACTTCGAATTACGAATTTAACATTCAAGTTCGAATTTCGCACTTGACATTTTGACATTTGAAATTCGGAATTTCGGTTAAATTTCGATAATTTCGGACAATGAAAATATTGCAAAAAAACAGTTGTCAAAACAAGAGAATGTGAAAATAGACCCGAGTGGACTTTTTCTTGATGAGGAAGTACCATTTCTTGGTGCGTCACGAGACGGTATCATTGATGAAAATACAATTGTTGAAATAAAATGTCCAATCACAGCTTACAGACTAGGATTAGAAAAAGCTATTCATGAAAAAAAGATATCGTTCTACAAAAAAATACAGAACGGTAATTATATAATAAACAAAGAACATAGTTGGTGGTATCAAATACAGAGGCAATTGCATGTAACAAGAAGATCTAAGTGTATGCTTGGTATTTGGTCTGGGGATAAGTTTCCTGTAAAAATATAATTAATTTACAAGGATTGCACCTTTCGGGAAACTAAAATGAAAAATAAGTTGATTAAGTTTTACACAGATTGCATGCTTCCTGAACTGGTAGATCCTAGACATACGAGGAATATGATAATTAGAGACCCATCTTATATAGTTAGTGCTATAGAGGGGCGCAAAAGGAAAAAGGAAGAAGAAAAAGAAAAGAAAAAAACACAGACAAAAAACGAAGAATGACGATTTTGAATGAAGTCAATAAAGACGAAGACACACTTCATGATCAAAGTCCTAGTATAGCTGCTGAAAAAGTACTGATTTTTTATGAGTTTTAAATTCAGTTACCAATCGAAAAACCCACACGAACACCGCACACACACACACACACACACACACACACACACACACCCTCACACACACACACACACACCAACACATGCACAAACACACACACGCACACACACCACACACGTGTGTCGAAGCTCATCATTTGCTTCAATAGCTGACAAATACACCCAGTGCACCACTGCTTATTACGGTTCAATCATGGCAGTAGTTTTCGATGGATACCCAACAGATCCTACACAAAAAGGCACGAAGAACTCTAAAATCTCCGGAAATAATATTTGATAAAAATACTAAGGCTCAGGTTTCACAAGAGAATTTCTTATCAAACGACAAAGTAAAATTCGTTTCACCGACCTGCTGAAAACGAGATTGGAAAAGCATAACATTCGGGTACTGCATGTTAAGGAAGATGCTGACAGGCTCATAATCACTACAGCTGTCACTTTTGTCTCTTCCTATGATATAGTGTTAGACGCTGGCGAGGACATCGACTTGTTTATAATCCTCACTGGGATCTCACGCCATCGTGACGTTTTATTTCAAGAAACGTGTAATACACAATGCTGCAGATGTCATCTATTCCAGAATCACCTCTTCAACGTAACATCAAAACCGGAGATTTTTCTTTTCATCCACACCTTCAGTGGGTGTGACTCGACATCTTGCTTCTTCGGACAAGGGAAGATAAAAATGTTTTTCATACTCCAAAAACACTCGGACCTCGGAAAGAAAGCTGCTATTTCTCTTGACACCACCTCTACACCTGATGAGATAGCAGCAGCAGGGGACCAGATTTGGTAGTTTCTCTGTACAGTGGCAACCCCGAATACGACATCCAGAGCCTTGATGAGCTGCGGTATCATCTATTCGAGAGGGCTGCAGCCAAAACGAGCTTCAATCTCGCCAGGTTGAGTACAAGAGAGGCTACCCGTCAATTCTACCGCACCTACCAGCTATCAGGTACCAAATTAAATCGTTCTTATACAGCTCGTATACAGCTCTACTCTATATTTCTAAATATATAAATTGTCTTTCGTCACTTTCTCTTCAACTGTCAATTCTGTTCCAGGTGCATAAATGGCTGGGAGCCGGACAGGACCCTCTCGACTGGGGATGAATATCCACCTCACAAGGCCTCAGTCCCAAAATGATGACCAGAGACGCAGCGCCACAACACCTTTTGCCGATTCAGCAACTATACCAGGACTTTGATTACGAAGCGTGTCTTCGTCTTTATTGACTTCATTCAAAATCGTCATTTTTCGTTTCTTGTTTTTTTTTCCTCATCCCTTTTCTATTTGCGCCCCTGTATAGCACTAACTATATAAGAGGGGTCTCTAATGATCATATTCTTCGTATGCCTAGGATCGACTAGTTCATTATCCTATGTTTTTTATTACCTTTATGCTATGTTTTTTTGCTAATTGCGGGCGTTTTTGTTTACGTAATTACGTAATTCTTGTTTACCAAATTTTCTAACAATAATAAAATGATTACAATACAAATCCGATTATTATTTCACAATACGTACTTTTATTTATTTAATACCTTTGAATCTTGAAGGTACACTATTTTCGTACGTATGGTCACTCTACAAGCCGCTCTCGGCGCGCGCGGCATTTCCAGTTCTCTTATCACGCGTTGGCTCCGCCCAATCGCCCAAAGCCATTGACTATAGTCGTCGCCTTAAATTATGTCAATCGAATGCAGTAACAATACACAGACTTACACACTTGTTACACGTAAACAACACGTCATAGAAGGGTTGGATGTAAGAGATTATCATATGATAATAAACCTGCCCATTGTGGAATTTCACAATAAACAGTAGAAACAAACACATAAATAAAATTAAATCAAAGACTGTGAATAAAATAAAACCCATATCATTTACTAGCCACGAATCCGAATTGAAATTATATGAGTTTACTTACCTTTATAACATGATGTCATAATAAATAATACTTATTAATATAAATAAGACTTCCTTACAGATTAAAAATATTTTTAAAGAAATAACTGGAATACGTATTATCTTATTCAACAATAATTATTACAACTTACGTCTAATTACAATTCAGACCTCATTCAGCTATCAGATCATGTTTTTTGCATTTTCGAAGGAAATCATTTCCTATAACTTCCTTCAAAGCGGGCAATTTTATGATGTTTAATATAAAACTATCGCCCTTTCGGGTTTCCTAAGGTCTTTCAACGCATTTCGACCGTCAATATAGTATTGTGAACGATAGTATTATTCTCGTAAGCCTAACATCAGCAGACGCAAAAAAAGTTGAGAATTACTGATTTGTAAAGCGAAGGAAAGATCCTTACACTTTTTAAGCTGTGATTTGACGATGCCTCATTTTTGCCAAATAATCTTAATGTTTTTTTTTAAATAATAATTTTGTTTATACCTTTGATAAATATGTTGATATCCACAATAATAATCCAACTTCGATTGTATTAACCTATTTGTAGGTATTAAAATCGTTTCGTTGAATATTAACTATCGCTTGCTTATAGACAGTACAATATTACAATACGTAGATATATCAAATCCAATGTCCATTCCGGTCACGTTGCAGTTCCCCGGTTTATGTATACATTATATTCAGGCTGTGGTATGGACGCAAGGCCGCATCTCAATATCGATTGTCGATTAATGTTGTCTGCAGGCATTTGACAAGTGACATCTGTGGCTCGCTTATCGATATTTGATGGCTTTGAACTGCCATTAAATCGCGTTGAACTGCGGATACGTGTGTACTGCGGAGCTGCGGACTATCCGCAATGATGGCGGCTATTAAAACCACACTAACGTTATCTGGGGCACGGTATATCGCACGGGATTAAAACGCTTTTAATCATTTTGAGCGTTTATTATATTAGAAGTATGAGCGTTTCGTGGACGCAGTTTAAAAGCGTCATCTGAAGAAAGTAATTCAAGATTACTCTGATTGTTCAAGATTGTTATTTTACTTCTCCTTTCCCACTAACAGACCAGGAGGGAAAGTATTGTGAACGCGCTAAAACATTTTTTTAGAGATAAAGATCCTTTCCAGATCGAACTAACTATGTGTGTCTGCCAGTTTGTATTCCTACACGATAGCGCCCAACGCTTAATCCGATTGAGCTGAAATTTGGCATGCAATCATCATATAGTCAAGGCAAGAGTTGAAATCGATCCACCAGGAGGCGCACTAGTCATAAATCAATCTCGAAGTATTGGACTTAGAGACTTGAAATTCGGTACACAGATACCAGCCTTGTTGGGCCGAAATCACATTTCAATTTTCGCTGGTCAGTATATTTTTGTAAACGAATAAATCGAGCATGTTTAATGCGTTGCATTCTCACTAACCGCGCTCGTCGACGACGAACGATTCGCGTCGTTGAATCTCGCTATATTAGACGATTCATCGCCGTACGGCGTGTTTCGGTTTTGGTTGGAATATCTCATATATGTACAATATACCTTGATAATATTTAAATTCTGCCATACATTTTAATCAAATATTAACGCCATCTGTTGACGCTTGGCCCTATCCAGTCATTAGCCGAGAAACGAACGCGCTGCCCGAAAAGGTCGCAATAGAACCCAACCGGGTTCGTCCGCCGGCCGAGAGAGGACGCTCATCGATTTTATTGTTTAAATTATCATTCAGATGAAATCAGTCCTTGGCCACTTGCCGGGAAAGCCTTGGGGTGACACAAGCGATTTTTTACTTTTCGATTATGATTAGACCAGTCAGACAAAAATTATGTGTTTGTAAAATATCGCCTGCTTTAAATTTTTGGTGGAACATAATATGCAACACAGCGCTCACCAACCCGTGAATACACGCAATACACAAAAATAAAAATATCACATCTAAGACCACATACATCCACATACATTCTTCTTATTCCAGCGCGGGGTGATAATTAATTCGACGCCTGCACGCATCCTGCCACTTTCGGTACGCCACAGATTAGAAATGAAATGTTTAGTAAAACACCAGATGGGCCATTACAACCCATCGAAATCGATTTGGTAGAATTTAAAAAAATATATGGCACACAATGCCTTGACGAGGAAAAATTCGTTGCGTATTAGATCTTCTGACAAATGGTGGTTCTTGTCCGTGGCACATTTTTGTGGATTTAACCTTATTATTATTTATTCCGTAGCCGGCGATTGGGGAGGGGGTCGCCCTCGCAGCTAATACGCTGCTGTCGGTGACGATGGATTTCGTACTCCATTCACGATTCGCTTCCATTTTTGACGATTTTTTGCTGCGTCTCGAGCATCCCTAGCCGATAGTCGTTGATTCTTAAGGTCGTCTTTGATGTTATTTAGCCAGGTTTTCTTCGGTGCCGATCGCTGAATTCTCCATTCTGTCGCACGGTCTCGCCAAAGAAGTTTACGTGGCAAGCGATTATCGTTCATTCGGCAAACATGGCCGAACCATCGTCGTCGACGTTTTTGTACTTCTTCTTCGATCGTTGTTACTAGATCGCATCTTTCTCTATAATGGTCTCGTTTCGAATTCGGTCGCGGAGTGAGACACCGAGAATCTGCCTCAAGCATCGCATTTGGAAGACTTCGAATTTTTTGAGGTCCGATTGTAGTAACGTCCACGTTTCCGATCCATAAAGAAGAATGGGAAGAACCAACGTTCGGTATGGTCGTACTTTGGTTTTGATGGTAATATTCGTTCGCTTCCATATGCACCACTTGAGCGAGGCGAATGACATCGGCCGTCGATGCCACTTTCTTTTCCATAACCAACGATCCTAAATACTTGAATTGTGAGACCTGTTCGATTTGGGTTCCATTGAGGTAAACGTAAACCTTGATGTGCCAAGGACAAGAATCATCATCTGGCAGAAGATCTAATACGTTCTGGTGTTACACTGTTCTGTTGTTACAATTTTGTCGAACGATCTAATATCTTTAAAACTTCCTGAGGTGACGGGTTCGCCCGTTGTAGTTGACAGCTCCAGATGTTGTTACAATATTGTTGTAAGTTCGGCATATCAATTGATTTTAAAAGTATAATTGCTGCTTTAATGTATAATTGGCTTCCATCTAAAACATTAGCCCCCTCGAATAACCTCTTCGTCGGACATGTGATTTTTTTCTCGCTGTGACTTTATAAACTGCAGCAAAATGTTCGCTTTTGATAAAACATAAAATAAAATCCAGTATGCATTTTAAAATCGTCAAGATAAGCATTTGTGAGTGATGGGACCATGCGTCTTGCGACTTCGAACGCTGGGATCGGATGTGCGGGGATCGCGTTCGTGTCATATCTGCTACTTCTCCCCGACTAATCTGTGAGTGTGCGAGCTTGAAAGAGCCGCCTCAACATTTTAGTTTGCTTTATGCTAATGCGAGGCGCGTCCCGCGGTCCCTTTGACGGTGGAGGAAGGCTTACGCGCGGCCGCCGCCTTCCGAAACATCCTGTTTCAATATAAATGTACTGAATTTAATTATACATACACCCGCACATTTCAAAGAGCTCCATGACGAACTGGCTTCAGTGTCCAAATGGGTATGTTTACACTGGTGACGTGACATGGGTGGAGCCTACGATTAATAAGTACGCGCGAGGGTCGCATCGAAAGATTTTATTTTTACCTAAACAAAAATTTACTATTTATGCTTAAGAGGCCGTGGCGGCCAAAAGCTATATGAAGCATAGTTTTGTGGCCTGGTTGTAAGAACACGAAAAAGAATTTTAATACAATTATGCCGGATTTTAAAAACCCGGTCCTTAAGCTGTCATTTCGCCAAATCGAAATTGGTAAATTATATCCATATTAAATGTAAATTATCTTTATTATGTTACTGTTTTCCAAATAAAATAAAAACGAGAGATATTTGTCTTCAGTTTTTGAAAAACCTAGAGATGATTCTTAATATTAAAAAATACTATATACACCAGCGTATGGTCTATTTGCATAGTACCAAGACAGTTCTTGGAACTTCCATACAAAAAATATAAGAAAAAAATGTTTGAAATTACGTAATTTCCAGAAATGTTACGGCCAAACATTATTTTTTTTCTATTTATTAAAGATACTTTTGAGTGATATAAAAAATTACAGTGATCTTAAGTTATTTTATTATTGTAATCTAATTTTTACTTTATAAAAAACTATTCATTTGATAATTTATTATATTATAATTGAAAAGCCAAATCGACTATATTAGACGACGCGCGAAGCCGAAATCGTCATTCGTAACTGGCCACTGCCAACGGTGGGACGTATTCCCTTGTCGCTGCGTAATACCTAAATTTTTAGTCGCGTCAACTCAGAAGGGAGCCTTAACGTGAAACTACATGTAGTTTAAGTATGAGGCTGTATACTCGTACACACAGCTACAAAGTAGTTTACACAATACATAACTGGGCACAGATTTATACTGGTGTCTATAGATGAGACTTATGAAAGCCACCACAAGGTCGGTTTGTCTGCTCCGACTCTGTCTCTCATTCAATCAGCACCGAGTGATCTAATGTAAGCATCTCCATACGTGTCACGCATCGGTCTATGACGCATTGATCTACTGTGCCGCGCAATATAATGGTCGCAATGGGGCAATACAATAGCACGGAGATGTTGACGCCACGCGTTCGATTATGAAGCAGTCTGACCATATGTTTCGAGTTCTTTATTTCATCCACTTAATTGAAAAGCCAAATCGACTATATTAGACGACGCGCGAAGCCGAAATCGTCATTCGTAACTGGCCACTGCCAACGGTGGGACGTATTCCCTTGTCGCTGCGTAATACCTATACATCTTTATGTGTATATCGAAAGCGCGCGGGCACGTGGAATTGCAAAAATACCTAAATTTTTAGTCGCGTCAACTCAGAAGGGAGCCTTAACGTGAAACTACATGTAGTTTAAGTATGAGGCTGTATACTCGTACACACAGCTACAAAGTAGTTTACACAATACATAACTGGGCACAGATTTATACTGGTGTCTATAGATGAGACTTATGAAAGCCACCACAAGGTCGGTTTGTCTGCTCCGACTCTGTCTCTCATTCAATCAGCACCGAGTGATCTAATGTAAGCATCTCCATACGTGTCACGCATCGGTCTATGACGCATTGATCTACTGTGCCGCGCAATATAATGGTCGCAATGGGGCAATACAATGGCACGGAGATGTTGACGCCACGCGTTCGATTATGAAGCAGTCTGACGAGTTCTTTATTTCATCCACTGTCTGCTGATGAATTTTCAGCTTTTCTAAAACACTTTAAGGGCACTAATTAAAATTACACCTTTCCTAGTACGCCAGCGCCAGGTGTCCCGAAATCTGGCCCGCTGACTGTACCCCGGCATTCTATGGTCAAAATACTATCTGATCTGAATGTATCAGCTTACCAAAACTCTTGCACTGGTGTGTCGCTGGCTCCTAACTATAACGTTTACATACCGTCTATCAGTCGTAGTTATTTCTTGAGGGTGTAGAAAAAGTGTGGTCAGTGTGGGACAGCGCTGTACTGACTTGAAATCAATTTACACAATAGCACTACTGGGTCAGCAATGACTTGTTTTAAATTCGAAGTTAGTAACTGACTCAATGTTAAACGACCCTCATGCTAAGTCTCATAACACTGCGATTTTTTATTCGTAAGTAATTTGCATTGGCGTTTTGAATCAAGAGCTATCTCTTTATTGGCCCCTTAATTGGGTTGAATTGAAGAACCTCTCGGCCGCTTCGTTGAGGGTGTGCTTTATTTCCGATTCTTACCTTTCTTTATAATCTATCTTTCATAGCTTCGACCCACTTTCCTGATTGGCCAGCCGCTGCATCTTTTAAGAGTGCGCAATCAGAGAAGGCTCCGCCACATATTTTATATGCACGCAATCTGCTACCCTTTCGGAACGGAAGCAGCGCGGAGGTTTTGTTTGGCGTTCACAGTCCGGAAGCAATTTCCTCATTCGCCAAAGCACTGCTGAAACGTTGCTTAATGTTGCCTTTGTTTCTTCTTTGTGCTCCGAGGGAACGCGTCGCGCTTCTCTTATTTAGGATACGCTAAAAAACGACAAAAAATCTGATTCCGGTCCAACGGTGGGAACAAGTTTCCCCTGAGGGCGATATCGTCGTTATATTAGACGATGCTCTTACACATTATTCCGCTATTAATTATACAAGGTGAGTTTTAATTAACCGGCATCCTTCAAGGACGTGAATCAGTACGAGCAAGTAAACAAACTTTTAATTTTAAAAAACGAAAAAAAAAAACAAAAAACCATAAAAAAATATTTATTTTTTATCCAAAATAAAAATTTACAATGTTGACATAAATAATAGTGTAGAAAAGAGCAAATACTTAATCATTGTTTGCGAAGCAAGGAAAGTACAGATTTGATGGATTTTATCAGCTCCACTAGACTACAGTCTGTTCTGGAGTGATACCAGTGTTATATTTGTTACATAGTACCTACACTTTTTTTAAACATTTTCGGTTAAAATAATAAAATATTTAGCAACATAATTAAGAAAATTTGAAGAAAAAGAAATCTAATGTTAGTTAGTAAAGCGGTAATAATAAAAGGATAAAATGATAATTACCTACATAGGCATTATAATAAATAGACGGGTGTTATTACTGCATGGGCATTTTTTTTGGGTGAGTACAACGAAGTAAGCAACTTTTAATAAAAAAAACTGGAAAAAACTGAAAAAAAAAAACATTTTTTTTTGCAAAATTTGTTTTTTCTTTTTTATTTTAAATAGTATGAAAAGCTATGATCACGATGCGCTATCTAGCGGTTGGTAAAATGTCGCTGATATTGTTTATTTACGACCTATTACCTACCCCTAGATGGCGCAGCGCGCTCAAACGCTTCTCAAAGCTTTATTTAACAGTCAACTTCTTCAAATTTTCAAATTTAAAAAAATCAAAAAACATTTTTTTTTTTAAATTATTAAAAGTTGCTAACTACGTTGTACTGATTTACCCACAGAAAAAAAAGGCCCGTGCAGTAGTAACACCCATAAATTTTATAATATAAATATATATATCCTTCTAGCCGTGTTCGGCCATAGCGACTGCATTGTAGATTCTAGTGACTTCTTTAGTCTTCTCAGAGTCCATTGTTCGCAAGCAGTCAAGTGCGCAGGCTATATTATAGTGCACAGGTGGGCGCGTGACCACGGGTGCACTCTCTTTTCCTCCCTCTTCTGATCCCGATGGAACGGAGACCGTTACGACCAGAGAAAAGAATAATAAAGAATAAATATAAAAGAATATAAAATATAATATAAAAGAATAATATAAAAGAATAATATTCTTTTATATTATATAAAAGAATATAATATAAAAGAATATAAAAGAATAATATAAAATTAACAATATAAAATTAAACCTTTTTTATATTGTGTTTGGGTGGTACCCCTTCTTAAACTAAGATAAAAAGTGTTTTTAGTTGAGCCCAAAGAACTAATTCTATAATTTTTGATATTCATAAAATCCAGTAAAAAATATTATTCTCGCAATTTTATCGAAATCCGAATCCATTCTAGCTATTGATTAAAATATCAGTAATTGACCTTACGAAGAGGAATATTCCGTTGATAAATAGCAACTATTCTCTGATAACTACCATTTGCCTTGACCCCTTAGTTATGTTACATAACATTAAATACAAAATATTTATGTCATTAAATACAAAATATAACGATGTATATCAGTAAAGCGATATGAACACGTTTTCTCTATACATACCGTTGTACTTTGTTTTTAAGGGGCTTTCTAGACGATCAAGCATGCTTGTCAAGCATCGCGTCGCGGGCTGGGAAGGGATCGTAAACCGCAGGAAATATGCAAATATTTTTTAAAAATATTTAGGTACCAAAAATGCCTTATTTTGTAGTTTATACCAGGGAGTCACGTTAATTAGACGTAGTTGATTGATGAATGACGTGACTCTCTGGTATAAAACTACAAAATTAGGCATTTTTGGTAAATATTAAAAAAATATTTGAATATTTCCTGCGGTTTACGATCTCCTCCCAGACCGCTACGCGATGCTTGATAAGCATGCTTGATCGTCTAAAGAGCCCCTAACGATTGCTGAATGTTTTAGGCCCTCATTCGTTCCACATTTGTTCCACATTTTTTTATATTTTTAAGTCCTCCCTAAACGAGGTTCGTCCTCCATTGCTTCACTACCCGCTGAAAATGCTTTGTTCCACCGAAAAACTTCAGCTATAAGGAAAGTTCCCTACAGGGTCATTGCAACTTTTTGTAAGTCAAACTCGCGGATTCACCAAGCTTAACACAAAATTTGATATTAGATATTTGCTCCAAATTTCGCTGTTCCATTTCTCGTAACGCACTACAAAAACACAAAATTCGGTAGTGTCACCCCAAGACCTTCCCGGAAAGTAGCCAAGGACTGATTTTAACTGAATATAAAATTCATAAATAAAATCGATGAACCGGCTCTCAGCCGACGGACGAACCCTGTTGGGTTCCATTGGACCGCCTCCGGTGGCGCGGTTTGGTTTTCGTCTAAGGGCGGAGTTGGGACAAACGCCAACAGATAGCGTTAATATTTAATTCAATGTATGGCGGAATTTAAATATTATTAGTGTAGCTTGTATATGAGATATCTCAACCAAAATGTCACAATGTGATTTCGGCTCAACTAGGCATCTGCGTAACAAATTTCAAGTCTCTAAGTCCAATATTTTTAGACTGACTTATGACTAGTGCGCCCCCTGGTGGACATATTTCAACCACAATTTCTTTTCAACTCTTACCATGGTCAAATAATGCCAGCATATCGAATTTCAACTCAATCGGTTTAAGCATTGGGGTGCTATCATGGAGGAATACACATAGACACACAGCCACCCAGACACACAGGCAGACTTTAATCTGGAGATAGTCTTAATTGTCTCAGGGGGGGGGGGGGGGGAGGCTAAAAATAGGTATTTCCGTCAAAATACCTAAAAAAAATTGCGCGTTCACAATAATTTCCCTATTCGTCGGATAGTGGGATGAAAAAGTAACAAGCTGGCTGTAGCAAAGTAACAAGTACTGGCGTACAAGCTATTTGAAGTGGAAGCTCGTAGGGTTGCCAGATCGCTCACAATCTCATTAGTTTTCTGTCACACCTCGTACACATTATACTTTATTGTAATGCCGTGTAAACGACCATTTATTTACAAGCTTTTATTTACCTTGCAATGTATGTTATTATATTAGTTTATTTAGGTCAAATCTTACAAGCTGAATTAGAACCACTTCCTCTTATCCTATAAAGTTGAAATTTTACATGTTGGTTCAGTTCTTGTTGGCTCCCGATGAGGCTACTCTTCCACGGTCAACAGCACAGACACACAATGTTGTATAGGCATTCAATTATGTTACCATGACACCATGACATGGCTGCTGCCCTCCCGACGAGGGAACTCCTCAACGGTCAACAGCACTGAAACAATTTTTTGTATACGCATTCTATTATGATAGCCCGTTTTAAGTTTCACCACGACAGAACTGCTGCACCCAGGGTTGGCATCCAACGACGAGACTCCTCCATGGTCAAAATTACAAACACGAAATTCTGTATAGCATTCAATTTGTGATAACCCGTTCTAAGTTTTACTATGACATGGATGCTGAATTCAGGGTTGGCTAGGGACATAGAATTTTAATAAAAGTTTGTTTTTAAAAATCTGTTATTACAATTCACTTATTATTAAAATCTTGTTGTTAAAATTCATTGCATGTATTTGCGAAAATTTATATTCGGCCTTATGCTGTTATTGTCTTATTGATTGATTATCCTGTAACGCTGTAAACTTTCAGAAATAAATAAAATAAAAACAAAACTAATTAAGTAATTGATAAATATACGCATGCACCTTAAATCCCAGTACCAGTGACGCGCTTCAAAACGCAAAAACCGCTGATTCACAGAATGATATTTATCTGACCGAAATTAGATCCGGTCCCAGCTTCTCGAATTGCAGCATTTGCTTACCTGAAACAATAGAAGAATAAAATACATTCAGTGTCGATTGCCAAATTTTAGTTTTCTAGGAAAGCTAGTCCATAAGCAGCGCCCTGATTCAATATGCTACGCAAGTTTTTCACTGAAGCGGGTCATAACATGCCGCGTCGCTGAAAAAAGTTATAAATTTTCCTGCAGATCTGAAAACTTTTCTGGCGCAAGTTTCAAATTCGTTGCGCACTGCAGTGATAGCTGTAACTACAAGTTTGGGCTCGGTAAACATACCATGGCAACGCACTATAGACTATCACAGAATTATGAAAATATGAATTGAGCCTTATATCTATAGGTTTTATATATTGGAAAGATATCAGTAAGATTCTTTTGATATGAGAAGGATTCTTGATTTAAAGTTTTTTTAGTGCTTAAGATTCTGTCTTAAACCTACGAGATCGACATGCAGCAGTTCCCTCGAATTGAGCTACCATCTTGATCAAAACGTAGGTATAAGGAATTTATTTAGGAAATGGAAAATACAAGTTTATTCATCAAAATTGACTTTGTCCCCTTTAAAGTACTCCCCATCGACTGCAACGCACTTATGACCGCGCTTGATCCAATCCTCGAAACATGTCTGGTACTCGATTTTCGGTATGGCCATCAGAGCGGTCATCAATTTTTCCATGACCTCGTCACGCGTGCTGTAACGCGATCCGCGGAGCGGTTTCTTGAGTCGACCGAATAGGAAAAAGTCGCAGGAAGCCAAATCAGGCAAATTCGGTGGCTGTTGTGTTGTTTTTGGCCAAGAACTTACGGATAATGATCGCATTGTGAGAAGGTGCATTATCGTGGTGCAAAATCCACGAGTTGTTTGGCCACAAATCCGGTCTTTTATTGCGAATTGCTTCACGCAAACGTGTCATAACGCCCAAATAATACTCCTTGTTGACGGTCTGTCACGATACACAACACCTTTGTAATCCATGAAAACTGTGAGCATCGCCTTCTTTTTCGACTGAAAAGGAGATGGGTTTTTCAGTCGCGGCTCATTCGGTGCACGCCATTCACTCGCTTGAAGTCTGGATTGGTCATACTCAAAAATCCACGTCTCCTCTCCAGTAATGATCTGTTTGATAAATGTTGGGTCGGATTCAGCCTTGGAAATCATGTCTTTTGCGACGTCAACGCGGTCCTTTTTTTGCATGAAATTCAGGTTTTACGGCACCAGTATTGCAGCGACACGTCTGAGGACCAAATCATTAACCACAATGTCTTGAGGGGATCCATATGCGATGTTCAACTCCTCTCCCATCTCTCGGATGGCCAATTTGCGGTTTTCGGTCAACATTTCTTTCAATTTTTCGACTTTATCCCCAGTTTTCGATGTTGACGGCCTGCCACTGCGATCGTCATCTTCGACGAACTCACGTGCCACATATAAACGTTTGCTTTCGATAGAGTATTGCTGCCGAAAATCTTTTTTTTTAACATTTCCACGGTCTTCGCACCGTTGAATCCGTTTCTCACAAAAAAATTAATGCAAACTCGTTGCTGCAAAGATAATTCCATTTTTAAAATCGTAAAAAATCGCCGACACACTAAAAGGGAGATGCACTATAGACGCCGTAACTTTTACAAATGTCAAGCTATCAAGCTGAAAACGTCACCAGATGTCACGGACAGACGTGCCAACTTAACAAAAAAAGAGAATTGAACTCGGGAGACTTGGAGCGCCACATAGTGGTTATTCCTGATACTTTTTGATCAAGATGGTATGTCATTTTGACCTGTCTGTTTTATTAAAAATATATTACGTGTATTATACTAAAATACCCTTTTATAAATCTTTTAGTTTAGGTGTTTCAATGCACCTATAAAATTATAAGCATAATTCTCTATATACATATAATTGCAATTATTTGGACTCACGTATTTCTCATGCTAACCTACGATTTTTGCTAAACGCTAACCTACGAAGCTCTAGAAGTTACTTATTCTCTTAGATAATGTACCTATTCAGTTACAACTTTATTTAAATCAGCTGCGATTAATTTCTTTTTTAGCTTCGATAGATATTAAGGAGAGAGCCTGGTTTAGACGGCCAAAAAGAAAATGTTTCTCAGGTTTTTTTTTCAACTCAAAGTTGAAATCTATTGATGAATCGTTTACCTCTGGAATCGCTGATAAGTTACTGATTTATGTAAGTGTAAAAAAACATACTACTGTTCTTTAAAGAAAACTTTAAACGCGTTTTTCTCAAAACCATATTCTTCTGTACTGCGCCGGTGATTAAAAAAACTACTCGACGGATCGAGTTGTTCAAAAAAAAAAATAAGATTATTAAATTCTCTTCTATATGAACTAATAAAATCAGAAAAAGATGTTTTAATATATTTTTTATACTAAACACAAATTTTTGGGGCGAAAATCGATTTTATTTTTTTGAAATCCTTGAAAAAACATTAATGTTTTTAATATTTTTTTAATTCACCAAGAAAATACACATGTAAAAATTTATATTTTGGTTTACTTTTTTTGTTTCGGGCAAAATTATGCTCGCTATTACCGACGCAAACAGATAACGTCATTTCTGCAGCGGTAGAAATATTTGCAATTCAATACCTCAAAAATAGTTTATTTTACTAT
This sequence comes from Micropterix aruncella, assembly GCA_944548615.1. Taxonomy (NCBI): domain Eukaryota; kingdom Metazoa; phylum Arthropoda; class Insecta; order Lepidoptera; family Micropterigidae; genus Micropterix; species Micropterix aruncella. Next base: position 19,404,922 of record OX155952.1, on the reverse strand, counting down.
TGCAAAAAATATTTCTATTTATCAAATGTTAATCCAACTAATATAAAAGATGATTAAAAATCAGATTTCAACTTTTATTTAAAAAAAAAACATGAAAAACATGTTTTTTTTTGGTTTTCTAAATGAGGAGGGATAGAATAATTACAATACATCGTAATCTTATAAATTACTATTAATTGAAGATAATGTATATTATTAATGACGTATCAATTTATATGCAAAATCAAAGAAGTTATTGCTTTTGTAATGATACTAGACGAGATTACCATCTATTTGTCGTCAGTAGCTCGAAACTTGCATAATCTCTGGAAGTCACTTATTCTCTTAGCTTATGTATTACTTAAAACATATATTTAAATCACTTGCTAATATTTGCCATCTTAGCTTCGATAAATATTATAATAATTAATGTCAAATAATCAATTTAATTTAATTATTTCCTAAAAATTTAATCAGACTATAGAAACTTAAAACTTGGACCAGTTATTATAAAAGTTAGGTTCGTTTGTGATTACAATATACAGTAGTATTGAAAACCAACACTAGGTATACTCTGATGTCAACTGTTGGTTTCCGAATTCATATAAGATGTCCCAGATATGTAATTTAGGTAGGTAGGTACGAAGCCATTAAATAGTACTAGAGAGTTTGGATGCGATGAACAGAATTTGAGAATTAATATATATTTAAGATATAAGCTATGTAAGCAGTCACAATATAAAAATTTTTAATATTCACAAAATAATATTAAATATCCAATAATAATGTTTAAATAATCAAAATAAAAATATTTTCACTCGAAAAATAAAATTTTATAGTCGATTGGAGGAGGTATTAAAATGACAATATTTTTAAAATCAAGGAGGTATAAAAATATTGAAATCGTCTCCATAAAAAGTGTATAGTAATTTTATTGTAATAAAATAATAAATCGTAATTATGAATGCGATAGCTAGGTGCCTAAGTTTATATAATACTAGCTGACCCGTGCCCACTTCGTTGGGCGGTAAAACTTTTTACTTGTGATGAAATTATGAGTGTGGTTCGGTTAGTACTGAGTGCTATGATTTATTTCCTGACTGCCAAAAGAAGGGTTACATTTTTACTGCATATGTATGTATGTATTTGCATGCCAATTCGACTATATTACCGTTATTTGTGAGTGTCTTCTTGTGAGTGTCTTATTTGTGAGTGTCTTATCTCTTTAACCATTTATGCAGTAAAAGGGAAATTATATGCAGTAAAAGGGAAAAGTCTTTGTTTAAACACTTGAGACGATACATTTACTTATTTTGATAAGAATTCATAATGAGAATTGATAATATGACCAATAAACATGACCTAACGATTTTAATTATTTTTTAAATATAAAATACTACTTTTTGTGACCTAAATATAAAAGTTAGACATATGCTATCGCTAAGCTCTACAACTTTTCTTTAGAACGTAATCATATATCTCTCATCGTTAAGGAAGCGTTAGTTAGAAACGTTTTTTTTTCGACCGTTTTTTCTCCGACTTACTTTGCAAATCCGACTACCACGAAAAAGTCTTTTCATTTTCGGATTAATATATAGCCTATGACACTCACAAATAACGTGGTTTTCTATTGGTAAAAGAATTTTCAAAATCGGTTCAGTAGATCCAGAGATTACTTCCTACAACCTCACAAACTTTACCTCTTTGTAATATTAGTATAGATTAATGAAATTAAATCGATTGATAATCTAATAGAATTGGGGTATTATAAGTTAACCGATAAAAGCAAAAAGAAAATAGAACGCTAAATAATAAAATAATCTACAAAAGTTTTAAAAAATTTGATATTCTTAGATGATAAGATTTTTTTTCTTCTAGTGGTAAAAACGCGAAGAATTCGCCAGAATGTTATAAAATGTAATAAACTTTTATTGTCTCTTGTATTTATGTTGAATAAAAAGTTTGATATTCGAGAAAGTAGCCCCGCCCCGTCCGCGATAATATATCGACTCTTGGCGCAGATCATAACTCGAAATCGCATCGTAAAATATCGTTATGATCTGGAATTTAATATCAAATCTTTCCAAGCGCGACCGCATTGATTCCCGTTAAAGAGATGGTGTTCTCAATTTCACAATTTATGATTTTTATATGTCTCTCCGGATTTTTTCCTAATACTCCCGATATTCCGGATATTTTTTTTTTGAGGGCAATTGAATCGGTTATTTCATAAACAAAACATGTGACTTTTTGGTCGACACAAGTTTCCTCCCACTTCGTGGTTATTAGAGGTCGACACATCGTACCGTGCAAGAAGCACGCATGTAACGTTGCTGTAAGAACGAATTAAAATTACTCGAAAATTAAAATTTGGTTATTTTGAAAGCACTCAATCGTGAACACCCAAAAATGAACACAGCCATTGGTGAACTTTCAGTGTCATTTCTTTTATATGCGAGTATGGCGATTACATAAAATAGAGCAAACTGATGAACCAACAGTCACAAAAAATCACAGTTACGATTATCCAAACTTATTATTTTTTTAAATTAAAATATAATTTACAACATTTCTTATCTCTAGGCCAACCTATCTAGGCCATGCCCGAACCATGGTAGGATTACTGATTTTGATATTCAATAATGAGATATATTAATAAATATCGTAATATATCTAACCAAATTAATAAAAGATTTTTTTATTAAATGAACAAAATAACTATTTTAAAATAAAAACTTATTTAAATGCATTTACTTCCACTTTACATGAATGCATTTATTTTAATACATAAGTAATTTTTCGGTTCCTTGCGTAATTTATTTGTTATTACATAGTTTATTTATAATTTATCCGTAAATTAGTTAAAATATTTTATTTGTATACCTTTGATAAGTTTATTCCTATTTTATCAGGGTGCGGAAAATGTGTTTTAGCAAATGTAGTACATGTCTGTGTAGTGTAGAGAGTAGTCCTCATCATCATCATCATCATCATCATTTATTCATTCCATAAAAGCATTTCACAATACTGAGGAACATGTCAAATTTTACAATCATAATTTACTGGATGATAAAACCGCTTTGATTAATTAAAAGGAAAAAAAAAATAATTGTAATCAGAGGTGATTACTTAAAAATAGTCAAATTTACAAAATAATCAATAATCAAACAAATAATAATCAATACCATAAAAAAAAACTGAAACATGCGTAATTAAAAACAATGTCAATAAAATCTAAAACTTAGTTCGAAAGTATAGTCATAATATGGTTATTTATAATCAAGCAATTGTGGACGCAATATCATAAAAGTCGTCCAGTTTGTAAAGGGCATGTTTGACTAACTGATTTTTCAAACAGATTTTATATGCTGCCATCTCAAGTCTTTTCGTCGATGATGGCAAAGCATTGAACAATTTAAAACTAATATATAAAAATGTTTTTTGATATTTAGTCAAGCGTACTTTAGGCAATAACACGTTGTTTTTATGTCGCGTATTATGGCTATGCCGAGTGGAGTGAAGCTCGCAATTTAAAACATTCTCTTTGGCGTATAAAAGGCACTGATATATGTACATGGACGACATGGTAAGGATACCAGCTTTAATAAAAAAAGGGGCGCAATGTGTTTCTCTGCTTACACCAAAAATTGTCCTAACGGCTTGCTTTTGTAGCACAAAAACGCGATGGGTATCGGTTGCATTACCCCATAGTAGTATCGCATAAGACATCTTTGAATGGAAGCAGGAGTGATACACACTGATCGCTGCACGTTCGCCAGCCAGAAATTTCACCTTTCTTATAGCATAGACTGCCGATGACAAAGTTGCACACAAATTATTGATATGTTGATTCCAGTTTAAATTTTCATCTAAAGTGATCCCTAAGAATTTAGTATTTCTGACAATATTTATATTTTCTGATTCCATTTTAATCGTTATATTTTTGTCATTCTTTTTAGTAGTTGAAAATTTCATCGCTACCGTTTTTGATGGGTTTATGAAAAGTTGATTTTTTTCAAACCAAGTGTTAGCCACAAGAAGCTGCTCGTTTATCAGCTTTTCCAAGACCTGGGTGTTTTTATTTTCAAAAAAGAAGCTGGTGTCATCGGCGTATAGAAGCGTCTTTACTGGCGGCGTAATTGTCCTATCGATATCATTAATAAAAATAATAAATAGTAGTGGTCCAAGTATAGAGCCCTGAGGTACCCCGCGTGCAATTAATTTTGGCAATGACTTAGCATTGTTTATTTCCACAATTTGGTATCTCCTATTTAGATATGATGTGATCAGGCTATGAGCTCTACCGCGGATACCATACCTCTCTAGTTTATCTAGAAGAATCTGGTGATTCACACGGTCGAAGGCCTTCGATAGATCGCAAAAAACGGCTATGGGGTTTTGAGATGTGTCAAGTGATTCTAAAATTTGCTTTACTAACTCGCTAATTGCCATAGTGGTCGACTTATGCTTTCTGAAGCCGAATTGATTTCTTATAATAACATTAAAAGTATCTAAAAAAGTATTTATTCTATTAAATATAATTTTCTCAAAGACCTTTGAGAAACACGGCAACAAAGATATAGGACGAAAGTTATTTATATCTGTTTTACTGCCTTTTTTAAATATCGGCAAAACCTTTGCTGTTTTCATAGCAGTGGGGAAAATGCCTTGCTTTAGGCATTTATTTAAAATCGGTAATAGGATGGGCGTAATTATTGGCGATATATCCTTGATTAATTTCATGGAGTGGCCCCATATGTCAGTAGCCGACTTGGATTTTAATGATTTAAAACACGCACTAAGTTCACCCTCTGTGATCGGATAGAGGTGTAATGAGGCAGGCAAACTATCCGGTAGACTCACACTTTGATTACTTTTCGCCGTGTCTATAATGATATTACATGTATTAATGAAGTGGTAATTAAAGATGTTTGTAAGTTCCTGTGGATTTGTATATTTTATCTGATTGTGTAGTAATTCGATAGATTCGATGTTTCTTGTAGTTTTGTTCCTACATTCTCTATTTATAATGTCCCATGTCGTCCGACTTTGGTTTTTAGAATTAAGAATTTCATTTTTAATTGATATTCTCTTTGCGGATATAACAGTCATCCTGTAAACTTGTTTATATTTATTGTAGTAGCATCTTAGGGAGCCGCTTTCGTAGCGATTTAGTATATCTTGTAGAAGTTGTAGTTTAGTTTGTGATATTTGAAGTCCACGTGTGATCCAAGATGGTTTCTTGCATTGTTTAGATGTACATAGGCGTTTTGGAAAACTTGACTCAAAAATAAGATTGAATTTTCTAATGAAATTTGTAAAAACATTATCAGGCCCTGAGTTTAAATCTAGTTTCACGCTTGCTACTTGTTTATAAAATATAGCCTTATTTGTATCAGTTATCTGCCGTTTCCAAACATGCCCTTTATATGACATTTTTTTAATACATAAAGTCTCTAATATCTGTGCATTGTGATCAGAAAAAGTAATAACGACATTATGAATATAAGAATGGTCTGTTGAAACATTAGTGAAGATATTGTCAATGCAAGTCGCACTGCCCGTTGTTTTGTTGATTCTGGTGGGAAAATCCACGATCGTCTGCAGTCCATATGACATAAAGAGATCTTTTAGTGAGTTTGCTTGCGATGATAGCTTCAATAAATCCACGTTGAAGTCCCCGGTAATAACAAATGCTTCATCCTTGCGCTTGCTAATGATACTTAAGATCTTGTCCATTTGGCATAAGAATATGTTGAAATCGCTATTTGGGCTTCGATATATACATACAATGATGTATCTAGTTGTTTTAACCTCAATGCATGATATTTCAATGATTTTTTCAACCGATAAGTCCACAATATCTGGTCTACTTTTTGCTTCAACTGTTTCCTTTGTCAGTATACAGCAACCGCCGCGTATGTGTGTTTGTCGACAGAAATAGCTCGTAAGTCTAAAATCTTTTATATGTAATGTATCGATATTGTAATCATGCAACCAGTGTTCTGTTAAACAGATTATGTCTATTCCGTACTTTTCAGAAATGATTTCCATTTGAAGACTCTTTTTATCAATGCCCTCCACATTAAGGTGAAATATACTAAAGGTACTTTTATTTGGCGTTCTTTTACTTCTATTGGATGTGCCACTATGGATGTTATCTGTGCTGATTGTATTCGATGTTCTATGTATAAGCTTACTCACGTTATTATTTACATGTAGATCGGGAGGGTCAGTTTTCTCGAAAAAACTGAATGTGTGTCACGGTAGGCGCTTTGTCAATTATTGCATCTTTTATTAGTCTGCACAGTTTCCATTTGCCACTGGAGTTTATACAGGATCCTTTCTGAATATAATCGTTCTCGATGAGATGGTCAGTTAGCCAGATAAATTTCGCATGAGGATACGTCATCGTGATATTGTGTAGCATTTTATTTAATGATCGTATAGAGTAATTTGCCTTTGAATTATCGAGTCTGTAGGGAATTGAAGTTATGATTGTGTTTGTATGTGATGATGATTTCAACAGCGCGATCAAATTCGTTTGTACTTTCTCTGTAGTCTCTGAGGTCAATTCAGGGGTACGAAAAAAGTTATAGTGAATGCCACCCGTCAATACGCAAAAGTCTTTTTTATCAAGAGCAGCTATAGAGCCCAATTTGATATCCTTTAGTAGAGGATGAGGTGCTCCTGGTTCTACTATACCAAAGGGTCGGTAAGATTTCGATAATATGGAATCTAATTTAGATGCACACGATTTTCCATTTTCGTCAGAAAGTAGTATAACTTGTTTACTTCCATTGCTATTCTTGTCTTTTTTGGATTTTGTTTCTTTCTTTTTTTTACGCTCTCTTATTTGTGTTCCTGATTTATTTATTGGTGGGATTTCGAATTCAGTCTTATCTGCTTTTTTCTGCTTTTTCTTTTTCGTTGCCTCTGACCTTTTCTTTAACTTGCATTTTTCTTTGTTGTCTTGATTGTGTTGAAAAACGTCAATTAAGATTTCGGCATTTGCAACTTCGTCTTGAGGACATAGTATTTTGTCCAACGATTTATAATAATCCTTACTGCTTGTGTCCACAGTAAAAGAGTTAGGATTTAGGTTACATAATTTAGATTTTTCTTTTCCCGACATTGCACATGTTGAGAATTGGCGCTTAGAAATGCTTCCGATAGCTGCTTGAATTACATCTTCATTGTCGGTGTTACATCCGGAATGTTCTTTTAAGGTGTTGTCGGAATATGTCATATCATCGTAATAACAGTAAGACTCTCCCTTTTTCTCTAGTTCTGAGTTAATTTTTTCCAATTTGCATATATAGTCATGAAGGTTTTTATATTCGTTTCTTTCTTCTTCATATTCTAATAGCTTAATATTAATATTTTTGTTTAATAATTTTTCTTCATCGAGGCTTCGTTTCAGCTCAGCAATTGTATTTTTTAGATAAATATTTTCTTTACAAACTCTTTCAAATTCGAGATAATTTTCGTCATGTTCGTGTAAAAGCTTTTCATTGGCAGTTTTATACTTTTCAAGTTCAGTTGTCATCTTTTCCATATGGTTTCCACATTTTAGGTTTGAAATGTTGCGAAATCCGATTTCAGTTTTCTTTTCTTTATGGTTAATTGGATTGGTTTTTGCCTGAGTATTAATTTTACCCTGCATTTTATTTACTACGGTTCCTTGTCTCGTCAACATAGTGCTTATAATTTTTACTCGACGTTAAAATAATATTCGATAATAATATTAAAATAATAGACGTTGAATATTTCCACACTGACAACCCTTCGAGATTCCTTCGATGATTGGGCTGGATTTTGACGAATCGGAGTCAGCTACCTAATGACAGCTGCTGCTACTGTCGACTGCGTTTCTTGCTTACTTCTGTGTACTTTCTAATGAACTCGCGCGTCCAGCACTTTTTCCCTGTATTTTGGAATCAGAAAGTAATCTTACGAACAGTGGTAAGCTGCATTAGGGCATTGAGTGAGAGCTGGTTATTTCCGTGAGATACCACCCAGCCGTGTGCGACCTCGCACGATCCGACGGCGACACCGCGGATTTTTGTTTGTTTTTATTTTTTATATCGTTCGCTTAACTTTGAGGTACCAATGCAGTTATGTTTCAATTTGAGAATTTAAAGGTTAGATTTGCGACCTGGAAGCGCGAATCCCGGTCAATATACAATTCGATCGCTGCAAATTGACGTCCTCGAATATGAAGGTGGCAATAAATATACGATTTGTATTTTTTCCGATTGACACTGCAGGATCCTGTTCTTCTGATTGGATAATGCCAAATTGAATCGTTCTTCGAGATCCGTTCACTTGAACGAATCTTTTTTGTCCAATATACTGACCGATTTCGTTTTGAATTTCGACGAAATGGTAATATTTAAAACTTCGGTACCTGGATAATCCTGTTTGATTTTACTCTTGTTTTCAACTCTGCAGCATGCCCGGTTGATAGATTATCGGCAATGATGCACAAAGATGAAAACAGGCCACTTATTATACGTAAAAATAATTAAACAATATAGCAACTGATATGAACACTTAACCGTTCCGCCGTTCCGATATATTTCCTTATATCCTTATTTGCGGAAGTTGACCTAATATTATACTTTCCTTGGAATCATATGGAAGACATATAATAATAATAATAATAATAATAAAACGCTTTATTCGTACGAAAACGCGAGCTTCTTGCCTGCAGGCAATATTTTAGATCTAACTTTTACTATTGTAACAACATTATTTGCGAGTAGATGCTCCATAACTTAACCTATAAAAAGAGACTAATACAATAAAAGGAGGATAGAAAGAAATATATATTTAACTCTTTGTGGGCACAGAATGTGCCACACCAAAATAATCTAACACCTATAAGGACGCTAAGGTTTAAAAAGGAGGAGAATGGAAGGGAAAGGGAATTTATGTGGAAGATTTCAAATGATCTCTTAGTCTGTTTTTAAAATTTGTTATGCTTGGCGCCTTTCTGGCATTTTTAGCAAAGCATTCCTAAGACAGCCTCCATGCACGGTGAAAGAGAATGAGAACAAGTCAGTGCTGAAACTAGGGATAGAGAGTAGCAGGTTATCTTTTGATCTCAGCGGGCGTCCATGAGCCGATAGTGCAGAAAATCTGCCAGTAAGATAATTAAGAGGGACGCCATCTTGAAAATCATACAAAGAATATCAAAATAAGATCAAAAATAATAATTTAATATATCCACATATATTCTGCAAACGTGGGCGGTCCGTTTTGAGGCAGGGGCTCCCACAACATCCCTGCGAGAGATTTGTTCAGGCCCCTAGAAATCCTGACCCTTTCATGATAAAGTGGCGGGTTTTGAATACAAAAATGGGATTGTTTCAAAACAAACCAGAGTAGCCACTCTTACATGACAAGACATTTAGCTTTGCGTTATTGTAGTTCTTTCTTTTATTCTTGTTCTGGCTTTGTCTTCGGTATGCCGTGCAATAACAAAATCAGTGCAGTCAGTGTATAGGATCTGCCCAATAATCTTCAAAAAACTCTTTCCTAATATTGAGAACATAATTTCTAATCAGTCACTAATTTTACTCAGTAAATGAGTTGGTCATATTACTACGTAAATTAATTTCTACAAAGTAATAGAGAATAAGTTACTTGCCGATTTCCTATGTAGGTACCTGAATATTTGAAATTTACTTTTGTAACTAAGTTGATAATCTATTATTAAGTGATAATGTCATAATTTTATTTACGTATCAGTAGTAGCGATATGGTTAAAGCTTTTATTAATTTGTATCTTAAATATCCATGCTATTCTGTGACACGACAATAACAATGAAATTCATGAATATAACATTAAAAAATAACTACCACGAGCCCGATGCAATCCGATTCAAATGGTTCCCCACTCACATCCACCGCCCACTTACCTTAGCCTTACCTGGGATATTTTACGATATTCATTTCAAGTGAGAGAGGCCTGTCATAACTCTTGATACGGGATAATTGGTGACCCCTACAAACGTACGGAAACGTGCGTTTTCTAAAAAGCGGGGGATAGCTGTTGACCTGGCGTCACCTATCCTTAGAAACGATCCGTCGGCCACCCGATCCCGAGTAAGCTTGACAGGCAAAGGACGCCACGGCCCACAATGAGTTCGAACTTGAATTAACGCTCGCAGGCGACCTCGAATTTGTGACCATACTGGAGGATGGAGAAAGTCGTCCCAATCTGAAGTAAGGGCGCGAGGAAAGTCCGCTGACTGGCAATCTTACGGGCTGTTGGCGTAGTTTGACTGTGAATTGTGTTGTCCACAAAGTCATTGTGTTTCATTCCTTGGGAGACAAAAAGGCTCGATTTCTATAGTTATAACTCCCTGGGGCGGCGGGTTCACCCGTAGAAATCGTAACCCCTCAATGAACCCTACAAACAAAATTACGCTATAATTGGGGACCCTGAAGTAATAGCAACCCGAAATTTCTCGGTCGTCAAAACTCTTGATACGGGATATATCATACAAGAAGTCTAGCCACAAAATAAAAATCATAGACAATATTTCCGAGGGGCGCGCTCAGATCTTCCCACTGAAGGAAGAAAGACCCATTCTGAGAGAACTGGCTAAAGCTCTGAATTTAAGTCATTCTTCAGTTCGAAGAGTTTATAGTCGAGAGGACTTTAATACTAGTGCTTTTATACGAGAACAGGTTCTGATTACATAAAGGTAAACATGTTAACAACGTCACTTCTGATCTATTGGACGCTTCGTTACGTTTGAGATCTAACGACGCGATAGGAGCACGCGACCTGTGGCTGTCAAGTGGCCAGTGAGGTGAAGGCTGCAAAGGTGAAAGGCTGCTACACAGAAATGATCGGAAATAGGAAAAACAAAAAACAGCAATACGCGAAAAATACTTTTTATATTGTTCGAACAGCTCTCCATTAATATAAATGTATTTTTGCATTCACACGAACCAACTTTTGAAACAGGTATTTCAATCGTTGATAAAAAAATATCAAAACTTGATAAAATGGCCAAACCGCTTTCCGTCTTCGTAGCCTCGTATGGCAATGAAAATCATTGGCCAAGTAATTCGTTTGTAATTTTTGGGAATAAGAAGTCGGGGCTGTATGGAGGATGGCTCATGCGTTCTACGTTTTTTACCATCATAAATTCGTTTTTCTGGCCATTTGTGAGTTAACATTATCAAGATAATGCAGCGTTTACGGTTGCTTTTACGGAATTCGTCAATAAATCCAGGCAAGCAAATGGCTGTGTATTGATTACGAGTAGTGCTTCGTACTTTATCGCCAACAGCAGTTTGAAGGTGAGTGAGGCTCTACTGAGCTGTCAAATTACATTTAAAATCGTAGAAAATTATACAGCGCAAATTTTCACGAGTTAAATCCATCATAATGCAGACATGCATTTTTTTAAAAGACGCCACATTAAAAAAAACCTTAACCGCTCGAAAGCTAGCTTCCGTTCGCAAAAAACTGCGCCGCAACTTTTGGTCGATTTTGTAAATAAATACTAACAATATAGTTTTTTCATGAATTCCTTCTTATTACCTAGTAATTAATCTTGTTAGTCGTGCATAACATATATTTATGTAATATATATGGGGGCCGGCCAAAACGGTTACGCGCCGATCTGTCAAAGTGCCTATATGCACTGTTGGCGTTCGACGGGTTAAAGAACGGGAAGAAAGCTGATTTCATTTTAATGACTTACATACGAGATCGCACTCCACAGATCGTTTCTGACGCTTTACATCTTTCCCTTGACACTTGTAAACGTATCTATTAATTTGAAACAAAGATCAAGTCTTGGTTCAATATAAGTTTATAGCCGGTAATATTTCTGGACTACGAAATAAAGTAGTCGCGAAAGTTTATTCAAAAGTAGTAGATTTCCGGTCATTTCGGTGTGAAAATGAATCTGACTACCCATCGTTCTGCTACAAGACCGCAGCTCATCGACACGCAGAATCATTGTTATTCTGTGTCAATACACTCATTTGCGATTTTCTTGAGAGCACCTAAAACGGATGCTGGAACACCGGGTGTGGAGTTTTATTTGTGGTTAATATTATGCACTTCCAGTTCCCACAATCATTGATTTCAAGTGTTTAAAAAGTAGTAAAATAACAGGAGTTTTATTAAAAATAAACTTAAGTTGCATTAACCATTTATCAACGACAACTGCCTAATTAAATGCCAGGCCGGGCACTATAGTTTGTGAAACACAAAACGAGGCGCTTTTAATGAAAAACACCGAACAATTACTTGACTTAGGTAGTAAGACCGCCTGAAACGTTCGCGTGCGGCATGCGATACGTAGCACAGGTGCAGTTTCCGCCACGAACACATTGCTGAACTTCTTGACATTTCAGTTGGCCATTATTGTTGTAGTCGACTGTAAATATATATTGCAACAACATACATTCTAGAAAAAAATGAGGTAAAAATGTTATGAAATACTTAGGAATTCTGTTGTTTTATGCGTTACTATACAGGATTTCAGTACCGTTAAACACCAGACTGATTAAATGTTTCTTTTGTGTTAAAAGTGTAGGAAAAATTGTATCAAATATTACAAATGTAGCTTATTAGTTAATTAACTAGGATAAAACACATTTAGCGACAAAACTATTTCATAAAGATGCATTAAACCAGATATATAAATAGTATGGTTGTTTGAACGCGGATTAAGCCATCACTTTAAATGGCTAATTGGTTCGAATTTCAGCAAATAATCAGTGTCAATATTGTTGGGTCGTCGAGTCGCTGGTCGTTGCCCATCCCTTTATATTATTATTTTCTTCGTCATCACTTAACTCTACTCATCCCTAGTTCGCCAGTCTTATAGCCACCACCGAAGAAGAAGGAGCTCGCCCTCCTGATCTCAGGGTTCGAAGAAGAGACGCACGCAGGCGGTGGACTCCCTAACTTTTCAACTGGTGTTACTTTTAATTGCTACTTGAATTACCGCCAGTTCTCAAACGGCCAGTAGCGCGGTGTCACTACAACGGGCGAACCCGTCACCCTAAGCTGGTATAACGATGTGATCGTTCTTTCAGCTGTGGGATGAAAGTAAAAGACTTAGAGACAAGACAATCTACTGTCTAGCTCCGCCAACAAGCCCGTTAGGTACCGGGAAAGGTAACCAGCGGGCGACCTCGCCCCCTAACCACCAGTTTTGGTAGGATATCTCCGTCGAGTTAACCTTCAGGATACTCCGTCCTACCGACTGGTTACGGTTCCGAAGTCGCTTACGCTGCCTCTACCTGCTGTATTACAGTGGTAATTTAATTTGAATTTATCGCGGACCTGGGTGTCCTTTGCTTGTAGTACCACACGCGATTGGGTGGCTCAAGGTCATTTCAAGAGTGGCATGACAGCAGGTCAACATCCACCCCCGCTGCGTAGGAGACAGTCTATTTCTCTCTAGTCTCCAGACTCCTTCAGCAATTAGTCAGAGTGCACAACCGATTGGCGTCGGCGAACGGTGCGCAAACCGTCCAGTAGCACAGGGATGGAATCCCGCCTGGAGAAACCGGTCCACCGGCTGTGAGGTCTGAGACGCGAGAGTCTTACCCGGGGTAGCCTTCCGCACGTGGAGGAACTGTATAGGAACTGAATCGTGAGGTGAGCCGATCCAAGAACAAAATAGATCTTGTGTCCCAGGCTGCAAGAAACCGTACATTACACTCTTAAAAGGCCAGATAGACAAAAGAATTTTTGAAATATAAAATCGTAGTACTGATGAGCCATCCTCTACACAGTCCCTACTTGGCACCTTGTGACTTTTCACCATTTTTTTCCGTGTAAACCAATTTTCCGTGTGAAAAGTGAACGATTTTCATCGCCAGAAGAAGCTGTCAAAAAATACATAAAACATGTTTCACTGAGGCCCCCACGGAGGAGTGGAATAAATGTTGTGAAAATTGGTATGAAAAAATGTATTCAACGCTCACGGAGAATATATTGACAAACAATAAATTTATTTTTGGCCATTCATCGTAATTACTTACTCGGCCCACCAACCGACGAGGAGGGTAAGTATTGTGAACGCGCTAAAAAAATCGAGCTTAAGACAGAAATATTCATTTCAAGCCCCCCTGAGACGATTAAGATCATTTCCATATTGAAATGTCTGTGTGTCATTCCTCCATGATAGCGCCCAAACGCTTAATCCGATTGATCTAAAATTTTGTATGCCAGCATCTTTTGGTCATGGCTAGAGTTGCAGAAATTGTGGTTGAAATCGGTCCACCAGGGGGCGCACTAGGCATATATCAATATCGAAATATTGGACTTGAGATTTGAAATTTGGTACACAGATGCCTTGTTGGGTCGAACTCACATTGCGAAATTTTGGTTGGAATATGCAAGCTAGACTAATAATACATTCTGTTGGCGCTTAGCCGGGAAACGAACCTCGTCGCCCGAATCGATTGCAATGGAACTCAACCGGGTTCGTCCACCGGCTGGGAGTATTTATGAAACCGAATTTATTTATGAAACTAATATTCAGATGAAATCAGTCTTTAGCTACTTGCCGGGAAAGTCTTGGGGTGACAGAACCGTTTTTTTATTCATTCCGGAAATCTTAGCCATTAACAAATACAATTATATTATAATTACCTAATATAAGCCCGGCTCCGTGGCGCGTCGACATTTATAACGACTTTAACCTAGCCACTTGCGTCCGCGGCGACTTCAAATGATATAAATGCTTACCATACAGTTTCATACTAAGAGCCTATAAGTAGCGACTAACATCTATACATTTGTGTTAGATTTCTCATACAGATTTTCCTTTGGCAGAAGCCAAATGAGGACACCAGGGGAAGAACGATGAATGTACCATTTTTCTTCATTTTAAACTGAGTATGAGGAAATGGGCGTTGTACCCATAAGAAAATTATGGCAAAATCGAATAAGAAATATTGATGATGGAAATAGGAAATATTATGGCAAAAATGGACATTTTTGAAATAGCATGTTGGGGAAAAACGATGAGAATCGAATCGATTGTGGGGAATATTGATGTATTATATACACATAATATAATGTTCTTAAACAATAATATCAACCCTAACTAAATATGACGTCAAATAATACTAAAATAACATATGACTCCTGACCATGAACAACTTTGTATCCTTGCCTCAAATCGTTTTTCTCAGATACACAAAAACATAACCCTTATCGTTCTTTCTCTGATGTCCTCAAATAAAAGCAAACGAGAGAAGAGCGAGACAAGTGATCAAAAGTGGCGATAGAGCGCTCTCGCTTGCTCTCCACATGACGTGATATACACTGCGGGAATGTAACGTTGTGTCAAAATTTGATTTTACGATGAAAATCGCCACTGTATATAGAAATACCTTAACCCGGACACGCTGCGCTGGGGCTCAGTCTGATATGAAATGAGTGGGAAACGCACAGTCGAAGCGCACCGAAGACATCGGTGCGCTTCGACTGTTCGGCTTTAGTCGCGCGTGTTCGAATGCAACGTTGTGTCAAAAGTTTAAATCAATGGACGGACTACTTTTTGAGTTTTGCGAGCAAGAACGCAGGCTGATTTTTTATATATAAATATATGGGTGATATGTATCGACAGTCCACTAAAATACCAGAAACATCAATCTGTTTTGTGAATATCTACATTTTTGTGCGCACAAAGATAACAGCCTCCGACTCCTCTAGCCTCATTTTTTATACCGTGACTAAATTAAACTGTGTTTCAAATCAATGATTGGTTCGATTTGAACAGTGCGTCCAGTGTTTCATACTCGCTCGATTCTGAAGCGAATAGAATGCAACCGAAAGAGCCGAGAGTATTGCATACGCCATTTAACATTATGAGCGCAAGCAGGGTTAAGTACATTGCAAGGAAACCGTAGATTCGACCTTCCATACAACGGATATCTAAGATATCTCTTTTAATCGAATTCATATCTGTTCTCGTTCATACACAGTTGGGCGCTGTCGACTACAACGGGCGAACCCGTGACCCCAGTCTGGTATAACGATATGTGATCGTTCTTTCAGCCGTGGGATGAGCGTAGAAGACTTAGAGACCATGGACAATCCACTACCTAGCTCCGCTAACTAGCTCGCGAGAGACCAACCCTTACCGCACGGCACAAGGTAGTTAAACCAACAGGCAAACCAAGCGCCCTCGCTACCAGTTATGGCCAGATTCTCCGGCCTCCCGACTGGTAACAGGTTCGAAGTCGCTTGCACGATCCTATCCCTAGTGCAGTGGCGACAGTGTATACCGAATCTATCGCGGACCACGGCATCGGGTAGCCGAATGGTCGTTTCAAGAGCGGCTGCCACTAGGTACTCCCCCGGTTATCCGTCGGAAGGCAAAGTTGATTGGCTGACGTCGCACGGTGCGTTATCGCCAGCCTGAAGTGGGGTTGGGCAGGTCACGTCACAAGGCAGGATGACGAGAGGTGGCTGAAGAGGCTTGGTTAGAGGGAGACCACAACTAAGATGGCTGGACGACATCAGGAAAGCAGCAGGGACCAACTGGCTGAGCGCAGCAGTTGATAGAGACATGGAAGAAGAAGGAAGAGGGAGCCTGGTTTGGTCCAGGAGTGGACCAAACCAGGCCGAGGAAGAACATGTAGAAGAATAGAACCTAGTGAGCATTGCGGTGAGAACATCTTAGCAGGGAGAAAAGATAGAGATAAGATAGAAAAGTTAAAGAATATACTTCTTACAATTTTCATTACAAAATTGGCGAGGCGAAGTTGCCTGCGGTGGGTCATGTCTAGGATAAGGGATTTAAAGAGGAATGATTAAACGTAGCTTCTGGGGAAAATGTGAAAGCAAAACCTAGCGCAGGCATTTTGTATCCTCTGAATCCTCGTTTGGTCCGATTTGCGAAAGTACGGTGCATATACTCAGTCGCCGTAAACAAGGATGGGTAAAATAAGACCGTTCATAAGGAGAATCCTCATTTTTCATGGAGATAATGTCTGATGTTATTTAGAGATTTCAGATGAGAGAAGCAATACTGAATTTTGCGCTTTACGCGGGTTTAGAAAAGAAGATGCTCATCGATGTGCAGTCTAATATTACGCGCGATATCTACTCAAGAGATGTTGCTAATTGATCATTAGTAATGTCTGGATGACTAAAGGAAACTTTACTTTTCTACATCGTACCCTGGCTCTCTGGCTACCAATCCATATATGATTTATAGAAGAATCATTTGTATGAATACTATTGTCACCCTCACGGGAAGTGCCTATATGGCCTGTTACTCTATGCCTTATGCACACTTTGGAGATGTCTGCAACGGGCAAACCCGACACCTCAGGCTGTTAGAACGATAAAGATCGTTTTTTTTTTCAGACGTGAGGTGATTACACATAGAGTTAGGGACAACACAGTCCACAGTCTAGCTCCGTCAACATGCTCGTAAGACGCCGACTCGTTACCGCGAGGCACTGGAAAGTAAACACAGCGGTCCAACCTCACGCCCTTACTGCCAGATTTCTCCGTTCCCCGGTCTGGTCATGGGTTCGAGGTCGCTTGCGCGGCCTCTTTCTGACGTAAGCGGTTATTCAGTTTGCATATTTTGTGGACCGCGGCGCCCTTTGCCCGCCATAGTCACTCGGGATCCGGTGGCCGACGAATCGATTCAATGGTTGAGGACGTCAGGTCGACAATTACCCTCCGCTGTCATATGAAACATACGTCTCCAGACTCCCTGGTTATTCGCCGGCTGGGGCTTTCTCCGTTTTTCCCGCAAGTGCAGATAGTGCTCCAATCGCCTATTTCCGCCCGAGGTATTCCCCCGAATCCGCGATCTTCTGATCCCATCCGCCTTCAACTGCAGGATTACAGCCGTGGCGGAAGCTCACAGCGGCACTGATAGGGTGAGCCCCTCTTCGGGGTGGCTACCAGATAGGAGTTGAACCGTGAGTTAGGCAGACCAGATGACAGAAAGAGTTTGGCCAACACCGCCAAGGCTGAACAGCATATGATGGAAGGCAAAAGCAGCTATCGTGTCAAGCTATATGCTCACTCGGAAAGGCAAACTGCCCAAGCTTCTGCCTTTATGGCGTGCGTGCCACTGGCCCTATCTTCTCCTTTCTTCGTCGTTGGTTAGCTGCCGCTGGCGGTCATTCAACCGTCGCGTCGCGTCCAGACGGTCAGAGGCGACGGCGACGCGACGGCAGGACAGAGCCGCTGCGGCGGCCGCTGCGAGTGGATTTCGGTGCAGGAAATGTATGCGCCGACCGACGGTTTTTTGCGGGGGCGGATGTATGTGCTGAATAAATCAGCGGGTAAGTGTGGATCGATAGCCGGCTATCGAGCCAACTGCGCCACTGTCACGCGTCCGAATCGCTTCCGAAGCGACTTTTTCAAACATGCCAGTACAGCAGCGGTGCGCAACTTTTATTATACATTATAAGTTAAGTTTAAGCATTATAAGTTAAACCTAACAAGGGGTTCTAATACCGATATTTTTTTGACACAAAGAATTCAAATACCGTTATATTCGTATTACTTTGGTTTTTGTGATATAATCTGCATATATATAAGTAATAATATATTTACTTCAAAAATCAAAAATCTAAATCATAAAAATTTATTCAACGTGAATATATGCGTATATTACACATGTTGAACGCCAACAGACATAAAACCCAGTTTTGTTTTATAATTTAAAAAAAACGACGGATTATGTTAGCTCCATCAAACCTCAATAATCTGAAACTAATACTGGAAAGAACCGTCAAAGAAAGCAGAGGGCGTATTTATCGGTATTATTATTGTCAGGATACATTTTTTGTCAATTTGATTGAACACGTGAAACAAAAAGAATAAACTAAGAAAAAAAAGAAGAAAAAATCGGCTGTGTCACCTTAAAACTTTCCTGGCAATTAGGCAAGTACACATCTCATTCAATTTAAAAGTTGAATTGCACACGCGCGTCGCCGTAAAATTCGCCGCTAAACATTCGAATTTCGAAAGAGCGACACAGCGCAATTTAAAAAGAGAAAGTGTGCGGGATGCAGCGCGCGCTGCACAACACAGGAATTTGAATGAACATTCCTATAACATAAGAGAGCAACCTCATGACTACCTATTCTGAAACCAACAGCTGGAAATCGATTGCACGTTTTATTGCTGATCATTTCGATGGGCCAGGGCGAGAAAATCTGTTTTGCCCGCAATGTATCGATTGAATTGTGAATAAAACGCGTAGATGGTTCCTTATAATAGCTAAAAAGTCCTGTTCAATATCCATACTTAGGGAGTAACGCCGGGAAAGTGAGTAACGCCGGGAAATGCTTCATGAATTAGAAACATGTAACTTAATCTACACTACACGTTATGCATCATTTTTGGTTACAAAAATGCATACATGTCGCCGGCGTTAATTACTACAGTCATCGGTAAAGCATCTTGTGCATAACTAAGATCGCTTATTTGAAGTATGTATATTATGTAGGTATATGTACCTGCAATGATATTCACCATTTGGTATTAATAGAGACCCAATGTTGCAACTAAAAATATAAAATAATGATATTACCATGGTTCGGGATAAAGAACGATATTTGCAATCCATTTCTTTTTATTACAATTTTATAAATTTATATCAGTAAGTATTGTTTTTAATTATTAATTAAAAACAATAATTCTACATGTTATAATTTACTCCCTGGTATATAGATGGACTAAGCTAAAGTAACTCTGTCTGGGTGACACCATGTAATCTAGTCTATGACAACTATAATAAATACACATATTATACTAAATACAAAATATTTTAAATAAAACGATTTCGCGGCTAACCTACTAGCTACTGGAAAAGTGCATGAGCCGCTAGATAAAAGTACAAGACTCAATTAAGGGACACCGGGTGTGGCGGTCCCCGCTTAGATGGCCCAAGTTAGATTAGCGTTTGTATATCGCGGGATCTCTATATTTATACTACTTTTGGATATCTGAATATTTTTATCCGATATCTACTGCAACAGACATCCGATAGTGAAGGTTTCGTGCAGCTTGGACCATAAGATACATTTTATTCCCGGATCGGCTCAACTCACGATTCAGCTCCTATTCAAAAACCTCCACCTGCGGAAGACTCCCCCTTGTAAGACGCTCGCGTCTGGTGGACCGGTTTCTCCTGGTGAGATTGCATCCCGGCGCTACTGGGCGGTTTGCGCACCGTTCGGCGACGCCAATCGGTTGTGCACTCTGACTAATTGCTGAAGGAGACTGGAAACTATGGAAATATACTGTTCTAAGCAGCGAGGGTGGATGTTGACCTGTTGTCATGCCACTCTTGAAATGACCTTGGGCCACCCGACCGTGTGTGGCACTACGGGCAAAGGACGCCCAGGTCCGCGATAAATTCAAATTGAATTACCGCTGTAATACAACAGGTAGAGGCCGCGTAAGCGACTTCGGACCCGTAGCCAGTCGGGAGGACGGAGGTATCCCAACGGTTAATTCCAGACGGAGATATCCTTTCAAAACTGGTAGTTAGGGAGCAAGGCTGCCCGCTGGTTACCTTTCCCGGTGCCTCAGGCTTGTGCTAGCCTTTAACAGGATGAACTAGACGGTAGATTGTCTTGTCTCTGAGTCTTCTACACTCATCCCACGGCTGAAAGAAAAAAATACGTACAAAACGTACAAAAACGGCGTACACGTTTTAAACATAAAAGAAAACCAAGGATTCTCAATCTTCCATTTGAAAAAGATTTTTTTTATTATTTATTATTTGGCGGTCGCGCGATGGAATTTATAAAATCGGGCTGTATAAGAAGAAACAAAACGGTATAATGTTTCTAAAATAAATAGGTAGAGAAAAAACTTTTTTTTTTCTAATTAATTTAGTAACGAGTAGCGATTAAGTACTACAAACGTTTGGCCGCTGACCTGCTCTCATAACTGATATTTTTCAAGTCACGGACCTCCCTGCTCTGATACCTGATATTCTTTAAGTCACGGACATCCTAATATTGATGTTGATGGTGATGTTGTTGTTGATTGTTGATATTGACTGTTATTTTTTGTAAAAATGCTCGAGGCGAAACGATGAGACTTTTTTTTTAAATTGCAGAGCTCTTGTCAGCTAAAAATCAAACAGTATTGAGGAGATTGCGCCTGGACAAGGCTGTATATTTTTATAATATGTCATGTACATCGAATAAATATTTTGACCATAAAAATATATGTTTAGACATAAAAAGAAATATTTTTAGGTAAGCTATATTTTTACCTTATAACTAAAAAATATTTTTACATTTTACCTTATACCTAACTGATGGGCTATATCTATCGCCCAACAGTTGCACTACATGAAACAGTTTACCTTTATTTCGTTCTAATGTTGATTTATTTTCAGGTACATTTATGTTTTTTGGAAATCTTTATCATGACATATTGTTTTCGTGAATACTAAATTTATACATCGTATTTTTATATGGACGTTTTAGTGTTGTAAATAGTTGAAATGAAATGCACAAATAGCTGTGTTTGCAAAATATATTGTTGTCAGCTTCTCAACTAAAAAAAGCGAGTGACCAATTTATTATTATACTAAACTTAGACATACCCTGACAACTTAGACATATCTAAACTTAGACATACCCTGAAAACCAAGGCCCTACTTGACATGAGCAAAATGAACCTTAGAACACTATCGGTCTCTTCACCGGACACACGACCGTTAGAGCACATCTATTGGCTTCACCGAGAGCAAGGTCTGCCGAAGATGTGGCGAAGAACCCGAAGACAGCCTGCACATCGTTGGTCGCTGCCCAGGCCTCGCCGCAAAAAGACTCAGTTTACTGGGACGAGCCTTTCTCGAACCCATCGATCTGCCCAACTTGAAGGTCGGTGATCTGCATGGACTGGTAAGCAGTACCGGTCTACTAGCAGTCCACTGACCCAACCACAAAGCGAATAGTTACAATAGATCCTATAGATCCAGGTGACATCGAGTGCTGGAATCAAGCCCCCTACTCCGTTTACTATTACTACTAGACATACCCTTGTTCATGGCTATTTTTTCACTCAATCTGCGAATGCTCTTTAGCAGCTTATGTTGCCCTTGTGAGAAATCCAGAGGAGAATTACACTACTGATAAACAATATTTAAAATGTTATTTAAAAAAAGTATGGAATCAATAGTGGTCTAATTTTGAAAGTGCCACTAAAATACCTTAGTTTCTTGCATCCAAGTACTTCAATGAAGTTTTCTATCTCCTATCTTAACTTTTTTTTAACGATGATCGCCGCTATGTAGTAGGTAGGTATATTTAGCTATACTAGGGGGAAGAGGCGAGTGAATGTATAGGATGAGATGTGAGAAAAGCACCTCTCCCGATTCAATCGTCGAGTCCGGATTTGCTCGTAATGAAATTACTTGCCGTCGAGCGCAGAGTCCGCGGCGACGACGTTGACTCCTTTTCCAGGGGCCACCGGCACACACGGATCTAGGGTGAACGTATTTGCGGCAATAATTGCTTCAACGGGTGGTTAGCGTAGATATAGCGCCGCAGTGGCGTGCATACCTAACAACATTCTGTATACAAGACGGGTAATCCCGAAACACGAGAGAAGGAACTTCGGAATACCTGTAGTACGGATCTTCTAAAATACACTGGTTTAAGGTAAGCCAAATCTATGCAAACTAAGTCAGACTATAATCACGTGTGATTAAAGACAAATAAAGAGTACTTACAAATAAAAGTTCGAAGTCTTCCAAATGCGATGCTTGAGGCAGATTCTCGGTGTCTCACTCCGCCACCGAATTCGAAACGAGACCATTAGAGAAAGATGCGATCTACTAACAGCGATCGAAGAAGAAGTACAAAAACGTCGACTACGATAGTTCGGCCATGAATGAACGAAATCGCTTGCCACGTAAACTTCTTTAGCGAGACCGTCCGACAGAATGGAGAATTCAGCGATCGGCACCGAAGAAAACCTAACTAAATAACATCATAGACGACCTTAAAAATCAACGATTATCGGCTAGGGATGCTCGGGAAGTGGCAAAAAATCGCCAAGAATGGAAGCGAGTCGTGAATGGAGTACGAGATCCAGCGGCACCGACAGCAGCGTATTGGCTGCGAGGGCGACCCCTCCCCAATCGCCGGCTACGGAATAAATAATAATAATAAAGAGTATTTAATAATTAAAGGTAGTCGACAGAAAGGGCATTGTGTTAATCCGATCATAAGCGACAGAAGAGGATTTTGTCGTAGCACACATCGCGGTTTACAAAACATAAATATTACTAAAGTTAAAATCGCAAAATAAAATAAAATACGACTACTATATCCTTAATGCATATTAGTACTATGAAGAAAAAAAACGGTTGTTCCAGCCCAAGACTGATTTCATCTGAATATTCATTTCATAAATAAAATCGATGAGCTCCCTCTCTCGGCCGCCGGCGAACCCAATTGGGTTCCATTGCGACGCCTCAGGCGGCGCGGTTCATTACTCGGTTAAGGGCAGGTTTGGGCCAAGCGCGAAAATGGCCGGGTGATCAGAATGCGCGGCGAGGGGCGGTGGCCCCGGCCTTCCGTAACCAGTCGGGAGGTTGGAAATATCCTGATGGTTAATTACAGACGGAGATATCCTTTCAAAACTGGTAGTCAGGGGTTGAGTCTGCCCGCTGGGCACCTTTCCCAGTGCCTTGCCGTAAGACATTTGCCACTGATGGGCATGTTGGCTTAGGTAGACGGTAGATTTGTAATGTCTTTCAGTCATCTATCTACGCTCACCTCACGGGAGATAGAACAATCACTATCATTAAAACTTCCTGAGGTGACGGGTTAGCGCGTTGTAGTTGACAACCCAAGTTGCTCCAAGCAGTTCCACCACTTCTTAAACTCATATTCCAGAATGGTGTTTAACTGGGCCGTCGCATTATGCATAATGTTTTCTTTTGATTCAAATCGGTCCCTTTCAGCGGTATTTTCAACTTGGGGATTAGTTAAACGTCAGACGGGCCTACGTCTAGGGAGAACATTGATTTGCGTGAAAGCCTAGCCTCATCCGGCTAATAAAAACGAATTAAATTCGCTGAAATAGAAAAACCTTTGCTGAGATCCGCGTTTTGAGATCATGGGAATCCAAAAAGTATTTTCTCGAAAATGTTTGTTTGTGTGTGTGCCTGTGCCCACTGTATCTCAGAAGCTATGCGACCAATTACGACCAATTTACGATCAAAATACTTCATACTAATGTCGAGATTTAAAAAGCTGGTATCCGGCATTTTGTTTCAAAATGGCGACACAAAACTTTCCCTATTTACATACTTCGTGTAACACAATGTATTTTTCGGAAAAGTAAAAAAAACACGCAGTTCTCACCCGTCTCGGTAGAATACAACAGAAAATAAAAGATATATTCACTGAATAAAATGTGATGAAATGCCAAATCGTTTAAGGAATACCGTTGGAGGATGGGTGGGAGAATGGGGGGGGGGGGGGGGCAGTGGGGGAATTTCACCTTTACTACCCCTTAGTCATACTTTTATACCTTGCCTACTGTCTTTGCCAATAAGTCCTCACCCAAGCCATCTGTTTGTTTTTGTTTTTTTTCTTATTTTTTTTATTAAAAGTTGTTTTATTCATCGTACTGATTCACCCACTACAGGTGTCACTTATTAATAACTCAACCTGTAGATTGCTAGAAAGCAATCGGTTATACTTCGTTTAGCTCTAAACGCACGTCTCAGTGCGAAATATAAACCTATGTAATTTGATTATTGGATATTTGTCCAATTTGACCAAGAGAACGTCTGGCTGTCAAGATGTCATGTCTGTATACACGGATCCGTGAGCAAAGGTCACATACGTTATTGACATACGGCAAACCCTTTGCGAGGGCCTGTTTGTTTGTCACGTGTTTGATCGGCGCCTGAGTGGAAGCTAAAACCCAAAATAAAAGTCGGTTTACACGATAGCGACTTTTGTCGCCGGCGACATCGCTTGAAATTAAGTCGATGGTAGTCGTCTAACTAAACGGCAGCGATGAATCAGTCTGTATTGAACAGTTGAGCAGTGGACTATTAGAACAGTATACCAGCCAGTAGCTTCTCTTAGAATAACATTAAAATCAAAGCGAATACGTCACGAGTCGTAAGGGCTCGGATATGGCTGCCAGATTATTAGATGTCCCGCTATTCGGCCCACGCAGATATACAACGATCGAAAATCGCCAGCCTTTCCCTGCGTGTAATGCTAACCAAAGGCGTTCGTCGGGACGTACCCCTCTGCCCACATTCCTCGCACCCTCTTCCCGCAATGCCCAGTAGCTCAAGAGTAAAGCTACTGGTTGGTATACTGTGCTATTAGTGTGTGACGGAGGGAGGTATGTCAGATGAACACCGCTGCCGACTATGCTTCATCTTCATTCCGTAGCCGGTGATTGGGAAGGGGGTCGCCATCGCAGCAAATTACGATGCGATCCTCATCCCAATCACCGCGATACGTTTTTACACCGGACGGTAAAAAAAAGCATTTTTGTAGTACGCGCACTACGGTCGATTTTTTGGACTATTTAGCTATTCATTGTCTATGCGCGCCTTTCTATAGTTCTTAGATTTTCCGAAAATAATACGAACGGAATTTTACCGCAGTGTGCGCTAAACGTAGAGGGGATTGGGATTTCGGATAATCGAAGTTATTTTGATAATGCATCAGCACCGCCGCGACAATCATTTCGTTGTTGAAGTGGCTATTCACAAGAGTGGACCTCTTTTAATATTGCTATTATAATGCCTTTGGATCAATTATTAAATTACATTAGATTGCTGAAATTAGTTGCTAATTAACGCTATTGTCGGATCAAAAATGCGATAACATCATGCTAACGTATTGTAATGTCTATTTGATTCACAGAAGTATATTGAACACTTTTAACAAAACAATTTACAACAATTTTGTTAGGTAGCAGGTTTTCAGCAGTTGTCCAAACGCGGTTATTTATAACACGGCAAAAACAGCTGTATTTCAAAAAACTAAGAATAAATAGCAGGGAGATAATTAAGGAAAACTGACGATTTTACTGTTGAAAATCAAATCTACCTCATCTTGCGCTTTTAAATCACGATTAGCATACTCCTTGCTTTTTTATTTTCTACATAGCTGGAATATTTGCTTAGGTCGTAATGTACATGGTTAAATCGCCGCGAAGTCGCAGAAAACCCCTAATGCCGCCTCCACACGTTGGCGAATGTTCGTGTCCCAAGTGGATGTAAGCAACTATTAAGAAACATATTATATGGAAAACTCCTATAGCAGATATGCCAACGTCACCGTGCCAAAATATGACCTGCGATTGTCAGTCAGCCTGCGAGCCGCGCTTGCACACTCTAATTTTGACGTGATTTTGACAGCTCCGAGCTGTCAGCTGGCTATATTTTCTTCTTTGAAAATCCGCATCGTATACGATACCTAATCTGTAATATGAACATTCGCCAACATGTGGAGGCGTCATTACACGACAGCAATGTCGTCGGCTTACTGAAAGTCGCTACCAGTCGCCGGCGTCTTTTGAGTTCGGCGGCGCAAAAGTATCTGCGACAAATGTCACCTACGCTATGGCGAAAATCGCCGGCGAAGGTAGCCGGTGATGTAAGTCGCTGTCATGTAAACCATGCTTAAGACAGCCTGCTCGTTAAATGTTGACGATTGCATCAACAGTAAGGGACGAGTCAACATAACGTAAAAAATGTGTGATTGGCATCCGACAAATTTAGATAGGAAATTGTTTGCCGACATATTTTTTAAGTACTACTAAGACTTAACATATTGATGTTGCTTATTAATCCGATCGTCAAGATATGTCATCTCTTATGACTTGTAGAAATGTAATGTCCTGCAGATTCCAAAAGCTGTTCGTTGTTGGCCACCATGCCAATGTTTCGGACATGCTCTACAAGATCAGTTTATTTCCAAACAAGGCGCCTCCTCGTTGTAAACAAGTCGATATAGGACGATAAAAAGTCACTGTCGCTTTACCGTGTTAGATTCCTATCCTTTTTAAACTGAGTTTCAGTTTTATCACTAGTTAGAGAAAAACAACGTCAATCAAATTAAGGCTGTGGAAACTATTCTATATTCTTGAATTGGTTGGTAATACTTACTAAGGTTTTAACGAAGAGAAAAGTAAAATGAAATGAAAAATTAATAGACGGGGTCGAAGGAGAAAAAAATTGCCCCCACTGCGAGACAAGGCAAAGTAAATTACTTGACGTTATTATTGCTATAGGTTTAAAGAAATGGCCGAGGGCGGGCGACGCTATGAGCCTAGTCGTGCGACACAGCACGACGCGACGCTACGCGCGACTTTTATGGCTGCGGAGCAGTAACGTATTTGCTTATTAAAGCAAAGAATAATTCTTTGCTTATAAGCAAAGAATTTGAAGTTATTAGATAATTTTCGATTTTCATGAAAATCTTAAAGTCATAATAACTTTCATATTAAACATGATTTCAAATCTACTCAGTCAGTGCTCTGTACACTGAGACAAATAAGGGATTGACTCTCACATTACTATTTTGTTATTGCGGTTTTATACAAAATAAAGAAGTTTCAATCGTAATTTTGTTGAATTACAAAGAATATTGTTGAAACTCCATTACTCCATTATATGTATTAACATTTTCCTTACGGTTAATATGAAAATAACAGTATACTGTAGTTTCGACATGATGCATGTGTCCGATTATAACCGTACGTATACTACTACATGCTGTCATGTTAGAAGCGAGATCCCAAGGTCTCGACTTAATGAGATAACATTATGAAACACTTTTACGCGTCATGTTAATTCATACGCTTGGACCACAGTCCGAGTTATATACGTTATCCTTGTTAAAACATGCGTATTACCTTGTATTATATCGTTATATTTTTCTCTGTTTACGATACTATGATTTTACAATTACCATCTATTGTAACGTTGTTAATTTCAGAAAAAAATCATTAAAAACAAAACTAACTAATTGATACATACACAACTGCACCTTAAATCCCAGTGCTAGTGACGCGCTTAAAAAAGAAAAAACCACCGCTGTTTCACAGAATAGCAATCTTCTGATCAGTCAGCTCCGGTTCAGCTTCACGATTTGCAGCATTTGCTTACCTGAAACAATAGAAGAAAATACATTCAGTTTTAATTGTCACATTTCAACTTCTGGGAGAACCGTTCTATAAAAAGCGCGACCATTCAATATGCCACGCGAGTTTCTTCCACGAACCGGGTCATAACATGCGCTAACAAACGTCGCTGAAAAATGTATAAATTTTCCGGCCGATATTCAAACCTTTTCTTTCGAAAGTTTCAAATTCGTTGCGCGCTGCTTGGGTTTGGTAAACATATCATGGCAAAGCACTATGGGCTATTCTAATATTATAAAAGTATGCATTTTATTATAATTATATATGTTTTATATAGCTGAAAGAATAACTTTTGATATTAGCAAGACACTTGATTTAAAGTTCCAAGTTTAGGAATGCCTACCTACTTGAGTAGAATAATTTTTTTTGTATTGTATTGGTACAACATTTAGTATTAAATACATCACGATTAGAGGGGAGAACTACATACGGTGTTATATTTCGATATTTCCGTGCGCGTTCCCGAACAAAGGAATCGCAAATACGGAAGCTGGAACCAATTCTAGATATCCATACCCCGAAAGCTCTACAGCCTTTCCTCAGTTTTCTGATAACTGTTTTGAAGTTCGACTTACGAACCCTCATACTGCGTACAGACTGACGAAAGGTAACATGCTATGTAACATGAAAGAAGCATTTCATTAGTGTGGATGCAGCGCGCGCACGAACTGAACATAAACCTACTTGCATCTGTTTCCGGCGTGCGCGCGAACGTCGTCAGGCTGCTGAAAACACGCTGTGTCCATACCTGGTTCAGTTCGTGTTTGCGCGCGCGTCGACACAACTCGTCCACACTGGCGCTCTGAGAACACTGCGCTCTCCTTTGTGTTTGGTCGAAAAACAGACAAATCACGGATCGCTCCGCGCGCGACTTGAAATGCTCAAAGCGTGCGCATGAAATGCACAGTTCACCAGGCGTCCACGCTATGAGAATTTGTTACAAAGTATGATACATTGCACTAATGTGGACGGCAAATTCTTTCATTTCATGTTACCTTTCGTCAGTCTATACGCAGCACAACATACTATATGCTTTTTTGTGATGTCATACATATATGTGGGACTTAATTAATAACTTGCCATTTAAAACGACTCCTGGATCCCGGATTGTATTTTTTTGGGTTATCGAGAAACCATTATCAACATAATTAAAAGTATAATTTATAATTTTATAGTTTACTAGCTGTTGCCCGCGGCTTCGCGTCGATTTTCGACAAGTTTCGAATCGATTTGCTAAATTAAGTAGGGTGGCGTTTATTGCCCTTTTAGACGCGACCTTTCGATATATTATAGTGCAAGACGTCCCTCCTCAGATGCACGCTACCTATCTCGTAGACGTACGCGTCTTGTTTTACACCACGCGTTACTAATTTCATTATATATCTATAACTATACCACCTAAACAGTTACACTAAAAGGCTAATTTCATCTCTATTTAACACCCGAGATAATGGATTAATTTATTTTGATAAAGATTCTTATTGTATTGCCAATGTTATCAACAAACACTGCCTAATTATTTTATTCCTTGTTCGAGACACAAAAGCAGTTATTGTAGCTTAAACATAAAAGTTCGATATATGCTGTCGTCGACTTTTTTATAGATCTCTTAGAGGCCGATGTTCTTGTCCTATATTGTTTTCACATATATTAAACCGTTTCTTCTGCGTTACGTTATTTCAGGTTACAATACAACTAATTACTTTATTCCTTGTTCGAGACACAAAAGCAGTTATTGTAGCTTAAACATAAAAGTTCGATATATGCTGTCGTCGACTTTTTTATAGATCTCTTAGAGGCCGATGTTCTTGTCCTATATTGTTTTCACATATATTAAACCGTTTCTTCTGCGTTGCGTTATTTCAGGTTACAATACAACTAATTACAAAACATCAAATAACGTAATGAACAACGCATATTATTCCACACCAGACAACCTGTGAAAACATGTTCCATTCGCTAGGTTTCAAAAGTGTAGGAAAATTGTTGATCCTTGGCGTCTCCCCCTTCCTTCTCACTCCTGCGGTTTACCCTAGGCGGAGAGTAATGAGGGAGGAGATCGCCGCGGGGTAAATACTCTTTTGATGTGAAAACGCGACGATATCTGGTCCTTTCGCTCGCCGCTCCATACAAAAACACAAATTCAATATTCCGCCGACATTAACGAAACAAACACCGGCCGGTAAAGTAAACAAATGATAAAGGCAATCATAAATTAAGGAAGGGGCTGGAAAATAAAGAGGTAAAAATAAAATACACAGCAGTGATTATATTGAGCACTCTATATATAGCCATAACGATAGCGAGAACGGGAGCCGGAGCGGTAGCGAGAGGAGAAGGGGAAGGGTGAGGAGGGACTAAGAGGCAATTATAAATAGGATAAAAACGAATTTACCGCGAGAAGTTTGTAGCACCCGACGTTTCGGCGACGTTGCAGCCACCGTTGTCTAGGGTAAGGGGGACTAAGCGAAAAAAAAAACAATTATAAATAGGATGAAAACGAATTTACCGCGTGAAGTTTGTAGAACATTTATACGACGTTGCAGCCGCCTTTGTCTAGGGTAGGGGGGGGGGGGGGGGGGTTAAGCGTAAAAAAACGTCGGGTGTTACAAACTTCACGCGGTAAATTCCTTTTTATCCTATTTATAATGTTTAACAAACACGATAGTCTTCGATTTCGTAAAAAAAAAAAATAAGTTTCAAAAACGGCTGCTCGAAAACTCGGATCAGTGGAATCTGGAGGAGACATCTATAAATTGCATAAAATAATACAAAACAACATTGACAGCCCTCATTTGGTAGAGAAACTATCATTCTTTGTACCGCCGCGAATGGTTCGCTCTCCTCCTACGTTTAAACCCCACCGGGTAATGTCACTGGTCGCAATTGAATAGACGGAAGCGCATACGTGTAGACGTATAGCTGCATGGGTCGTAAGACCTTAAATAATGCATACACTACACGCAAGATGAACTTGAAAGCGCATGAGTGTGGACATACCTTAACGCGTTCAAGACCAGCCTCTCTTTGTAACTACACCGCATGGAGTAGAACCTTCGTAATGACTCTCAAGCCGTTATTAATGTGCTGAGTCCAGCCCGCCGTAAGTCGTCGTCTAAACAGCATGGTGCATGACTTGAAGGATAGGGTGACCTAAAGTCCCAAATTGAAGAATTACTTAACAGATCAATACAAATTAGGAGTCTAACCAATTCAACGAATTACCAAATTACTAACTGCTTCCTCTGCGATTTCCAAATCATCCCACCTCCATTTTGCAAAACCAACCGCACGAAATAATTCACAAGTAAATTTATTTAAATAAAGTTATTTGTGAATTAATCTGTCTATTCACCACAGACATTTATGGAATAAAAATAAATAAATAGCAACGCTTTTCGATTTATTTTAAGGTTTTATTTTTCTGTCCGCCAAAACAAGTCGAGCAGGCAATTAAACGACAACCTTTAAACGGCTATGGAAAAAAAGTTAAGCTGTTGGCTGACAAACAACAAGCGACAAACAACTGACTGACAAACAACAAGTGACGAAATGTTAAGCGATCGGGATTACGAGACGAGAAGTTATACTCGCTAAATTTTTGCTTTATGCACGAATAATGCATAATTGCAATTACGGCATCATAGTAACTATTATATTCAATAGTCAATAGTCTTTTATTCATCCAAAATTCTAAAAACAGTTGGATATATCATAATCCTGATTGTTTAAAACACAGTAATCGAAATATTAATGTAACAAGTAATTCCTTTTTTTTAAATCAGTAAAAATAATAATAAAAATAACCAAAAGTCAGACAAAATAAAAGATTAATGCTCATTAATATCATAAGTAAAACGACAATAATTATAATGAATAATCAAATATTATCAACTTATTTATTTACTTATTTTACCTCGTATGTTTTAACATAAGAATAATAGAGGTATCTTAGACATATGCTATTATTTGTCATAATAAATATGTACCTATATTAAAGATATTGTAATATTTCCTCGAGGTCATCTATATTATAAATAGCATATGTGATGAGCCAGTGTTTAACTCTATACTTATTCGAATATTTTTGGTTCTAAATCTCGTATTTAGATTATTAAAGAGTTTAAAGGCCAAATACATAAAAATAAAATCGAAGACTATCGCGGTTGTTTGACATTATAAATAGGATAGAAAACGAATTTACCGCGTGAAATTTGTAGCACCCGACGTTTCGGTGACGTTGCAGCCGCCGTTGTCCAGTCTACCCTGGACAACGGCGGCTGCAACGTCACCGAAACGTCGGGTGCTACAAATTTCACGCGGTAAATTCGTTTTCTATCCTATTTATAAATACATAAATGACTTTTGGTGCATAGTAAAACGGATTTTGGGGAGGGCTATTTTGGCTTTGCTACGAGTGTAGTGGTTATGTAAGTGCATGTTAAGCGTATACACGTGTATGTTGTTTTTAGGATACCCTAAACAACTGAGAATATACGCTATTATTCTTTATATTTCATTCTTTTCCCCGAAGATTATAAGTCGTCATTTTAATAATGTATGACGCGTTGTGGCTCCTGTTATAAACACTAAACTGAGAGAAGCAACGAGCAATAACTAGGTACACTATAATTAATAAGATGGCGTGACGGCGTTGAGGCGTAAGCTGACTGTTACTCAGTAAAGTTACCGTGTTTTCGAGTTCGCGCTAAATACTGACTGCATATCATAACTTTCTAGCCTAGTAGCGTTAACGAGAGGATTACACTAAAATAACTTCCCACGATTGGAGCTCCTGAAGTGATCCGTAAACGGTGCGCTAATGAGTAGCTACAGTGTATCGCTTTGCAGTCCATGCTAACGAACCGTCGAATATTTGCACGGAGAACATTTTACTACCGAAATGCTGGTCGCCGACTTGTATATTATATAGCGATCTCTATCTCGGAGATCACGTCTCACGCTCGTAGGCGAATATAAATGACCAATTTAGGGCGGGGTCATCATTACTCTACGAGCCGTCTGAGACGTTGGGTGTTTGCGGCCGCATGTCCGATACGCTTGGAAGCGTTGTTTGTTATACCTACTGCTGTCTTCCTATAAGGGGATTCTCCTCTGGTTCCACACCGAGATGAATCGCTTCCAATTGTTCTTGCCGCGTCGTCATATGGGTGCAAGAGACAGGAGAACGTAATTCTCTGTCGTTTGAGCTGCAGCACATACTCGTTCGCCTGCCTTCCTCGATTTGATCAATGATATCCGAAAACGCTCTTATAAGCTGCATTTTATATAGTGTGTATGTAATGCTGCAAGTATTTGCGTAGCCTCAATGGTGTATTCCATAGTCTGTTTTGTAATGGAGTATCCAATAGTGTATTCCAAAGCAGTATGAATAAATTTAAATTATAAATAATTTGCGTAATTTGGGATTGATTGTTGCATGTATTTTCGGGTCTCATTTCTTCATTAGTTCAAAATGAAATTCGCGATAAATTACAATTGAACGACTTTGTTCATTATTTAAAAAAACGTATACATAGCGTAAATAAGTTTAGGTGTGAGAATCGACCTATGGGGTGCAATTCCGTATGCCGCTTTAAAATCTAAATCTTCTAATCTGCTCATAATATTGTGCTTTTCAGGCGCCGCAGTGTCTCCCGCATCGCTGAACAAACCGCTGAATTTCGCCGTCATGCGCATCAATTTGCCGCTCGCTCTTTGTTCTCTTTCGCGCACCCTTGCCATATAAATAGGTGCCATCGCACGCTGGCCACCGTCGCACGTCAGTGTTACTCAAAGGACGGCCGCGGCGTCAGTACACCTCGTCTGGAAAGCCCCAAAGCCCGCGTCGGAGAGGGAAGCACTTTAAGTACCTTAATGGTCGGAGAAGTCATGGGAAGCACTAAAGCCTGCGCCACATAAAGAGCCGCATGAAGAGACCAGCTGCGCGAGTTCCGGCCTAGCCGCTTCTACCCACCGCCCTGGGATCTCCGAGTAGCTGCGTCGCCGCACGGATTGATACCCCCAGAGAAGCGTAGCAGCCCGCTGCCTTGGAGTAGAAGGTAGTCGCGGCCGGAGCCGAGTACACTCCACAAGCTAAGCAGGGAGTGGGAACCTGCCAAATGCAAGCCGGGTATCATAGATCCGGCTCTTGAGATTCCCCGCTAAAAGCTTATAGCTAGCGGAAGACGCCACGGGCCTTTAATAGGGCCCGTCGACTGAGATACTGAACTGCCGGCCACCCTAGTCGATGCCTGACTACGGCACGGAGCTCATGCTTGACGACGTCGTAAATCGTTCTTTTTTCAACTCGCTCCCTTTGCGCCGGAGAGTCCTGAAAATGATGACTGATACGCTTCAATGCCAATCTAGTCACTGCCGACGCTGATCTGCGCATGTGGCTGCTAGGTGGGTGGTGCTGTCTCACTCCGTCTCAGCTTTCGCGATGTCGGAGCTGACTAATAGCCCGATGTCTGTATCCTCACTCCAGCGTATTTTCGGCAGAACCGAAAGTGCTTCCGTGGAGGTGTTTATTAAGTATTACGGCAGTGCTGGCATCGTGTGTTTGGATGGCGACGTCTGTTGAGCTACTTGTAAACGTTTTTGTATTATAATAAATCCGTTCTTGTGTTGTTTTATTTCTTAGTTTGTTCGTGTCGCAACGTGTGTATGAAATAAGTTTTTATAACGGGCAGGAAGCTTGATAACTGTAAAGATTGTGAAAATTGCTCATATACTTGCGCTTCTGTATCGTGTACTCTCCCAATCAACACCATCCTATATTCACGAGCTATTCGAACCATTAAGTTCCCACAGTCTCGTACTTTGGTCAACTTTTGACAATTTACTCAAAATTACTTAGCATAATACTGATTTCTACTTCTACTCTTTCTATGCCCATGGTGCAAGACCCTGGAACGATCTCCGAGCAAATAAACGAAACTCGTCTTTGTTAAGCCGCAATTACATTAGGGCCACGCCGCGTGTTGCAACGCGTTGGATTGAATTCGGTTTCATATATTTAGTATGAAAATGATTATATTAGACATGGCCCGCGTGTCGCCGCGCGAGCTGACGCCATGTAGATCACTCGATTTCGATCGGCGTGGGATCAGTGGTGGGGGAAGCCACGCGTTGGCTCGCTTCTCGCTAGTATAATAGCCGTGGGCACTCGCATTTACGCGCGTCGCCGAGGAACGAGCAGACGCATACCTACGTAATACGTATTTCAGTGGGCATACCTATGTATTTTTTAATTATCATTTTCAATAAAAGGATGTATGTAGTCGAATTGTGTTTTTGTCAATCTGAAATATTGGTAAAATCTAGTTTCGTCGCTTTCTAGTTTATTTACCAATAAATGATTTTCACTTCGAGTTCCTCTTACTGTTTTATTGGATGCACCCAATATTTCCTCTTCTTTCTTTTCTTCTTGAGTACCTAGGCTTAACATAAGTAGGTAGGCAATATTTTCCTTAGCATCCGTATCTGAGTCGGACGAAAATATTGTAGACAAGTGCGGACGATGACGGCCACCACTGAACTGACACGAAAATTTGTCAGCACGCACCCCGACACGATACTGTAGTATAATCACCTGCCCGTTGCGTGGGACAGCGTTGCAACACGCGGCGTGGCCCTAATATAATTGTGGCTTTAGAATCATTCAAGACTCATCTGAAAAAGTACTATTCTAAGAAGTAACAAGTTCTTTCCTTTCTCTCCCTTTCCCATTCTTCGATTGAAATATAGTAGATTGTTTAGTACACAAACTTATTTGTTTATTTAAAAAATCTTTATTTCCACAACGCGCGCATGTAGAATTGCACTGTGATTAGGTTAGTTGTAAGATATTGCTACGTGGCAATAAACTCGCATTTTTGTATATTTTTTAAAGTGCAAATAAAGAGTTTATTATTATTTTTATTATTCAATTTATACTATTCATATTCCATGAAAATCAGTGAAAACTCGGACAACTGCATCGCTTAAAATTTCAGTCGGCGTTTGCGTATGCCTGATATACGAAATTGCATTTCAAAGCATCTCAGCTAAAAGTAAGAGACGAAGCCTTGCCGGTGAAGTATAAAAGGGGGAAGTAGTCGTGAGTGAAGGGGCTAATGCTCGCGTCGGGTTGAGATACGCGGTGGCGCATTTCCAAGACGATACACAAGCAGAGTCACGAAGTTTACGGCGCTCCCGGAGGTGGAAGCGTCGTCGGCGACATTCGAATTAAAATGAGGACGTACGAGGCGCTGATAGGACAAACGACCATTCCACGCCACGTCGACACCGGTAATGGCTTTGCCTAAAGGAGCATCAATGGCACCTCTGTATACTAGTACCGCGTCTAGCATATGCAATCCTAACTGCTCAGCGCTATATTAAGCTAACGATGCGAAAATAAGCTAATGTACCCCGTTGTTTGTAATGACGCTGATTCGGCTAAAAGAAAAACTGTGTCTATTGAATTTGATTTTAGCAACCTCCAACAGGCAGCTAACAGTTCCGTGCAGACTGGGCCATATGACCTGTTTGTATTTTTGTGGCGGCTCAACTGACGGTTTCACTCCCATCTGGTAGCCTCCTCGAAGAGGGACGAACCTAGAATGGCCTCTGAGAACCCCGTCTCGGCTATGTCGTGGACAGGTGGGATCGGTTCGCACTTTCGTCTATCCGAATGGATCCTACCGCCTGCGCCAAATTAGCGGTAAGTCGATATTAGAAATTAGCAGTAATGAAGCGATGAAACAGATTTCCACATTGCTCTGCAGAAAGAGGATGACTGCATCGTCGAATGGCTACCGCGCGGACACGGAAGCAATTCCATTTAATTCAGCGGAAGGAAGGACGAAGCCGGGAAACCGAACCGCTCGGAAAAACATTCAACCACCCAATGCTGTCGAGGCCGCCCGCACACTGCATCATCTATAAACCCAGGGGTTGTCGAACTTTTCTTTATATATTATGATATTCTTTACCTAAAGTATATTTCTTCGCCGATCTCATAAGCCCGTAATTTGAGACAAACACTTCCAGCAGACACGCAATGATGAATCGGAAAATGCCAAACTAATTGTATGTATTACCTACATCTTTTTAAATAATTTATTAAGAACAATACAATTTATAGCAGAAGGGCACTGGTATTCGGTAACGTTATTATAAAACGTGCAAGAGAAACAAATTAAAACCATAGCCATTAGCTCGTCGTACAGGTATACTTAACTGAGCAAAAACGACCGTATCATGGATGCTGATGTTATACTAAGGATATTGCTTTTCCGCGAGCTGCCTGATATTACGTTCTGTTATATAAAAAAAAACTTTCTCACTTGTATAATATACTGTATTATTTAGTCATATACTCACACAATAGTTGAAATTGCACTAGATCTTCATGCATTACCACGTCGAAACGCCATTATCGATGGCGGCACTGTAAGTTGAAATGTATGAGTCGTCTACAAGCAGTTCAGATAGTATGGTACCTATATATAAATCCAAACGGAGCAGCAATGGAATTCATCGACCGGAGTCGGTCCATACAGTATCGAGCATGGTGACACGTCTTGTTGGGACCGTGGCCTTGTTTAGCCATTATTTTAGTCAGGAATATCGTTATTTAAGGAACTGAAATCTCTTAGTATAATAATTTATTTCTCTTAGTATAATAATTTATCATGAGAGATCCTACAGATATTCCACCCTTATTCATATAGGACTTGGAAGTCGGTGGTCGATGTAACAGCTTATTACCTCAACTAAGGTATATAGGTCGTTACTCAGAAGTAAGCAAGTAACTAAGTACTCAGAATTGCTTCCGTGTGATACGGTTATTTTAGATTATTTAAAGCAACTGTTGATAGCCCTTGATAGCAATATTGCGTAATATTATAGAATAAATATCTAGTACCTACTTATATATATTTTTACTTTTTCGACCCACCAACCGGCGAGGAGGTTTAAAGTATTGTGAACGCGATTTTTTTGTTTTTTTTTTGTGATGAAGACGGAAATATATATTTTGAGCCCCCCTGAAACGATTTAGAACATTTCCAGATGGAAGTCTGTCTGTGGGTCTGCGGTCTGTCTGATTATTTATTGTGGGTCTGTCGGTATGTCGTTAATTTATTTGTCGAGATGAAGATGGACATCTCCATTTTGAGCCCCCCTGAAAAGATTAGGACTATTCCAAATAGAAATCTGTCTATGTGTCTTGTCTTTGTGTCTGTGTATTTCACTACGATAGCGCCCATATGCTTAATCCGATGGAGCTGAAATGTATCATGCAGGCATCATTTGCTTATGGCAAGAGTTGAAAAGGTCGTGGTTGAAATCAGTCCACCGGGAGGCGCACTAGTCATAATTCAATCTTGAAATATTGGACTTAGCCGGGCCCGAAAACAAATTGTGAAAATTTGGTTGGAATATTTCATATACAAGGTAGGTACACTAATCATATTTGAATTCCGATATATATTTAATTAAATATTAACGCCATCTGTTGGCGCTTCGCCCAACCCCGCCCTTAGTCGAAAAACGAACCGCGCCGCACGAGGCGGTTGCAACGGAACACAACCGGGATCGTCCGCCAGCCGAGGGAGGGCGCTCATCAATTTTATTTATGAAATTAGTATTCAGGTGAAATCGTAATATAACTATTTTAAGCGTTTGGGCGCTATCGTGGAGGAATACATACCAACAGAAAGACAGGCACACATTCAATCTGGAAATGGTCCTTATTGTCACAGGGGGGGCTCAATATGTACACTTCCATCTTCATCTCCACCTCCTGGTCGGTTGGTGGGCCGGGAATGTTCTTGTAATATATAAATTACTGTTCTATTGCTTCGGCACCATCGATTGCTAGAAAACTTTAAAAAGCGAATAGCGAAACGTCGTTCGTTTGACTCTTCATAAAGCATTTCTAAATAAATACACAAAACCCTCTCCCTGTCCGCATTTGGATTGAATATTTTACACACGCCACGTAGTCTGGGATCACGCGCGCACTGCAATGTAATACACACGCTGAAGGCGATAGCGACAGCGACAGTAATACACTGCATAGCGGTGTCGGAGGCAGAAGAAACGAGACAGTCTTGCACAGAATTCTTTCTTGTTAGAAAATGCATTTCAAATGTAGCGCGGGGACCAAATACGCTCTTGATTGCGTGTCATCGCGTCAGCCGAATGCTGCTATTCTGTAAAGCGTAACAGGCGAATTGCTTTTACTTTCCCGGGCCACAATCGACTAAAAGGGAAAGTATATGAACGCGCTAATTTTTTTTCGGGATAAAGACGGAAATAATAATTTTGACCCCCCCCCCCCCCCCGCCCCTGAGACGATTACGACCATTTTCAGATTGAAGCCTGTGTATGTGTCTATGATATTTCTCCAAGATAGCGCCCAAACGCTTAATCCGTGAACTGAAATTTGTTATGCAGCCATCATTTGGTCATGGAAAGAGTTAAAAAGATTGTGGTTGAAATTGGTCCACCAGGGGGCGCACTAACCTTCAATCTTTTTTTTTTTTTTTTTGGAACAACTCGATCCGTCAAGTAGTTTTTTTATAACCGGCGCAAAACTGAAAAATATAGTTTAAAAAAAACGCGTTTAAAGGTTTCTTTAAAGAAAAGTAGTAAGTTTTTGCACTTACAGCAATCTGAGACTATCAGCTATTCCAGAGGTAAAAGATTCATGAATATATTTCAACTAAAGGTTTAAAACACCATGAAAAACATTTTTTGGACAGATAAAAATACGTTGTGCTAAAACTGAACGGTGCGCATGAGACTCTCTACGATAGGTATAAACACACGAGTCTCACGATATACATAAGCACAATATTTTGTTCTCGCGTGACGTCACGACTGTCAGCATTTCCCACTCGGCTTGTAGGAGAAGAAGCACGACCCATGGTTCCTTTGTTTCGAATTAAAGACGCACCTTGCGACGCCCGGCTACAATGAAAACTCCCTTCCTGTTCCGGGCATTGCCCGATGGGCGGTTGCGTTTTTTTCGCCAACTTTGCCGAGGCGAGGACGCCGCCTTTTATGAAAACTTTGCCTGGACTTCTTTTTTAAAATTACTTAATAATTACTTCGAGCCGAACTGCCGAGACGGATTACAAGGCGGGATTAGCGCGTAACATTTTGAAGGATATTTAGAGCTGTAAATAACGGGAGAAAAGTGGATTCGATTTTTTTTCCTTTGAGAAGTTTCTGTAGGTAAAGCCTTGGATAACCAGGTCGCTCCTTGCTTGACTAGATTTATTCAGAAAATTTAAATCAAAGCTGTAAGTTGAAACGTAAAAGTACTTTCAAGATGCAAGCAGTGGGCGGGGATCCGTGTGTATTGCAGCTTCCAATAGCAGCTTGTCTTTCCATTGACGACCAATACAAAATCTGTAATTATTATTGAACATACCTATTATATTTCCGTTTATTCACACTGGTAACTTTGAATACAAATTCAAATACGTTTTAATTCAGTCATTTTATTGCTTTTCGAAATTAGTTATTCATTTGTTTTTCTATCGTTTATAATTGCTCTTGTATTTCTATATATGCAATTATGAAAAACAAAAAAAAACACATTATACTGGAATAGCTCCAGTGTTATTAATTTTACTGTTTCCTGCGGTGTGGCACAACAGTGAACGCAAATGTGTACCAAGAATTGCTAACAATGTTGAAGAACCAGCGATTATTTTCTTTTGCAGTTCTTACCAGTGCAGTGCAGGGGTCGAACTTATAGAATTCATCGGAAATAATATAAAATATAATGTACTATTATTGTCTGAGCATGTGTACGTAATGTAATCAAAATGTTTTATTTGATTTGAACCTTTCGAAGTTTACTAAAATTCGCTTAGTTTATTCTACTGGAGTTCTGTTTTTTGCTCAATTTTAATGGCCAACTATTAATGAAGAAAGATTTCCAATCCCTTTAAACGATGTATTTATTCATTGAGCTATAAATTGAAACTGGTAGGTATATGTTATTTTAAAAAGCGGAATCTGAAAATCATTATATTAATTCTAGATAGTTGTTATCAATATTTGTATGCGTTTTTCTCACAAGATATAGAAAATTAATTAATAAAACTTTTCTGATGTGAAACTTTAGACAGGTATCTAAAAGATTTGTAATTATGTATACATTTTATTTTGATTATGCGACGTGATGTTTAGAGTGGCACCCCCCCCCCCCCCCCCCAAAGGGTTGTCCCTCAATTTCCTTTAACAAAACGTGCACGAGCAGAAGGTTGAACCGAAGCGGAAACGCAATGAGATGGCCGACATCAAAAGATAATAACGAAAAGAAGCAAGTAGCAAAAAATAAACAAGAAAATACAAAGACGGCCGTCGGTGGGTGAGAGACGGGGCGCACTTTGATCGCAAAATAACGACTGTAGATTTGCGCGTATACAATGACGGCAATTTAGTAATAAAATGAAAAAACGGGCCAGAGGGTGTGACGCGTTTCTCCGAATCAATTATAAACACAATAAAAGAGCTTTATCCAAACGATGTATATTCGACAGTTCGGAATTTGACAGGTAGCGTGCGTTCGCGATACTAAAACGGTTCGATAGAGCTAAGCGATCATGTGACTGGAATACAATCGGGCGTCGGAAAAACAGAAAATTCGTTATTACAGTGCGGAAAATTCCCGTGTAAAGTCGACAGCGAAAAATCCCCAGAGAAATAAAAATATATTTTTCATATTTTACTTTCTGGCCCAACAACCAACGAGGAGGAATAATATGAACACGCAAAATTTTGAGATAAAGACGGAAATATTTATTTTGAGCCCCCTGAGACCATTTCCATATGGAAGTCTGTCTGAGTGTCTGTCTTTGTGTCTATGTGTATTCCTCCTCGATAGTGTCTAAACGCTTAATCCGATTGAGCTGAAATTTGGCATGCATGCATCATTTGGCCATAGCAAGAGTTGAAAAGATTGTGGTTGGAATCGGTACACCAGGGCGCGTACTCGTCATATTTTAATCTCGAAACATTGTACTTATAGACTTGAAATTTGGTACACAGATGCGTTGTTGGGTCGAAATCACATTGATTTTCGCCGGTCAGTATATTTACGTAAGCGACTGAATCGAACGCATGTAATGCGCTGCATTCTCGCTGTCCGCGCTCGTCGCCGACTATCCCTTTCAAACAGGTCAAACTCCGCCCCGAAGGGACTTAATTCATGCTCAAAACCCTCCCGTAAGTCCTTGGCTACTTACCGGGAAAGATATGTAGTGACCCAACCGATTTTTATTAGCGACAGAGAAAAACAGAGAAAATTATACGTTGGTTGTTGCATTTCAGAAAAAAATAAGCAAAATGATGTATACCGAAC
Organism: Micropterix aruncella; assembly: GCA_944548615.1. NCBI lineage: Eukaryota > Metazoa > Arthropoda > Insecta > Lepidoptera > Micropterigidae > Micropterix > Micropterix aruncella. Next base: position 19,362,377 of record OX155952.1, on the reverse strand, counting down.
GAATGGGCGGGAATATCGTAGTAAGTTCGTAAAAAGTCGGGCATCAGAGCCCATTTGTACTGCTGGGATTTCGGATGGCCGTCGAGTTTTCGTCTTTTTCTTTCTCCTGGTCTAGAAGGGAATGCCGATCAATTAAAAATATACCAGCTCTTTACTTGAAGCTAGGGTTTGATGGCGGGAGCAAGTCGCCGGGTCTATTCCTGGGATCTCTGAGAAACGTCAGAGCAATTCGGGGGTATCGTGTCCTCGATATCTACCGCATCGGCATCCTTTAGGTGCAGAGTCGAGACGCTCGATATTCATTTGTTTTTCTATCGTTTATAATTGATCGGATATTTCTGTTATATTTCGATATTCGATTATATATTCGATATTTCACCACAAATCATGGTAAGGTAGAAAATTTGCATTATTTTGACGAATGAGATCCAGTGCCGGTTTAACCCAATTTACAATTTCTTACGGTCTGGCACAATAGTCAACGCAAATCTATACATACTGCCAAAAGTTGCAAATATTGTTATTGAGCTTGCGATTAAGGGGGGAGCCTGGTTAAGAAGGCCAAATAAAACATGTATTTCATGTTTTTTTTTAAACAAAGTTTAAATCTATTAATGAATCTTTTATATCAGTTTGATAAACATTTAAAGGATAAAAATATTTTTTGTAATAGTAAAAAAAACTATTTTTGAGATACTGAATTGCAAATGTTTCTAACGCTTCAGACAATATGGTATCTGTTTGCGCCGGTAACAGCGAGCGTAATTTTGCATGAAAAAAAAGGAAGATAATAATTTTGTCATATGTATTTTGTAGATGAAATAAAAAAAATAACTAAAAGTTATAACTTAATAAATAAAATAATAAAATATTTAAAAAGAAATTGATTTTCGCCCAAACATTTTATGTTTAACTAGTAAAAAATATACATAAAAACATTTTTTTCGGTTTTTTTTTTCAGTTCTTTTTTTTATTATCAAAGAGAATTCAATGTTAATAAGGAAACCAGTATAACGTTAGTCCGACGACGAAACCGTGTATATTATTAAACTGAACGCAGAAACTCATTCCGTGATCCTCTAGCAAGCCCTAAAATTAGAAGTCCGGGGGAGGCGAGAGTTCATTCGCATCCAGTCCCCGACCTGCGCTGCGGCGAGCGTCCACTGATCGATCGCCTATAAATAGCGACCGCGGATAGAGTATGAATGAAGTGCTAATTTCTTCGCCGGCTTTCCTGACACATAATAGCATATAGCGGTAGCAATGCCATGCCGTTTTGCAAACGTATGCAAATAGACAATCCGCTGTTGCCAACGATACCAGTATTGTTAAACCGCCAATATTTCGAGCGAAAAAACTCGCGGTAACATAGAAATGGTATGTGCGTTCGGTCTCTATCAAACGCTGCAAACTTATGAATGGACGCGGTTTCGGCAAGATGCCACGATATAAAACGTGGGCGCTAAGATCGTTGTAGTAAGGAAAATATCCCAGGAATTATTACTACGAATTTAGATCGTAAAAAAAACAATTCAGAATCAGCGTTGTGTGGAGAAGATCACTCGAGTTCGGGAATTGAAAATGATTATATATGATGATCGTTTATGTAAGTTTTTGACAATGTAGTAATTGTATTTTTTGCCTTTTTTGTTTTGTAGATCATCTTGTTAAAATCTCTAAAATTTCTTGTGTGCTTAACGGCCACATTTAACACTCTTACAGCCACGAATGCAAAAAAGATTCTTCACTTTAGCAAACCAAGTGTCTTGCCTTAAAAACCATTTTTACAGATTTTTACTTACCTTGCTGTTAGTTTGTTTAGGTCAAATCTTACAAGCCGAATTAGAACCACTTCCTCCTATCCTATAAAGTTGAAATTTTACATGTTGGTTCAGTTCCGATGACAATGCATTTTTATGGTAAGCATGACCTGATTCTACACCCAGGATTGGCTCCCGACGAGGCTACTCCTCCACGGTCAACAGCACAGGCACGAAATTTTGTGTACACATTCAATTATGATAAGCGATTCTAAATTGCACCATGACATGGCTGCTGCACCCAGAGTTGACTTCCAACTAGGGGACTCCTCGACTTTCAACAGCACAGACACGAAATTTTGTATAGCATTCAATTATGATAGCCCGTTGTAAGTTTCACCATGACATAGCTATTGCACCAAGGGTTGGCTCCCGACGAGGGACTCCTGAACGATTAACAGCATTTAGACAAAATTTTGTATACGCGTTTAATTATGGTAGCCTATTATTTCTTCTTTTCAGAAAATTTTAATAAAAGTTTGTTTTTAAAACTGCTTTTTACTAATAATCTTTCATTCAATGCATCAGAAGTAGGCTAGAGCACGCATCGGCAATATGAAGTTCGTCATAAGGAATACACTTTATTAACGATTTGGAGAGAATGTAGAAACTCTTCCTGAGTGTTACATGCTACAGATTCTACCGGGGTGTCGATTTCTAAAATCATGATAACAAATCAAAATTCAATAAAATGGACAAGTTGCAAAATCGGCGTGGACTAAATCGTTGACTTGACTATTCCGAAGTGCCGCAATTGTTGACATTTAATGTGCCCTCAATCTTGATGTTTCCCACACACGTCGTTGGCTCATTATTAAAACTCTGACCTCCCCAGTCCCAGTGATTTTGAGTCACTTTAAACATCATATCAGTTACTACACGGCAGGTCTTAATATGCTACAGGAAGCAACTTCAAAGGGACAACGACAACCCACCAGTATCGCTAACACACACAAGAAAATACACAGGTCCAGGCATGTACAACCGAGAATGAGAACGACTTTTGGACAAAGACATTACATTTGCCTTGCGAAGAAATACCACGCCTTTAATATACACATATGCCAGCCCACAAGCATTCAAAATGCCGCCTGGTTGATAAACTGAACAAGGAAGGACTTTGAGTTATCGGTAATCAAATTTGTTGAAAAAAAATAGGTATGTAGATATTCGATTTTTTATGATTATAATTTCAATAACTTTATTACTATATTGATATACCTCCCTTATATATTCTACCTATTATAAGAAACGAAATTTTTGTGAAATATTTATCCCGTATACACTAATATAATTGCCCAATATTGCAGCAACCTTATATAAACCCGACAAATAAACACCGCACAAAATATCACCTCAATACAGACTCTGCCTAGTAAAGTGATAAAATTCCGCTGAAGCCGCACTCTTAAGTAATAACCAGGACAAAAAAATATGTGTGAGTTACTAATTATGGGAAAATTAATTATAAATAATAAGGAATAAATAAAATACATAAAAATAAAGAATTGTCCCGATATTTTGCATGTAAAAATCCATGAAATATAAAAAAAAATACCTGACATCAGGTAGGTTATAATAATAAATCAGGCAATAATAATTCAGAATCTGCACATCTCGGTAGGTATTCATATCTGTTAGGACCTTGCATTGAAACCTTCGATTTCCTAACAAATACCGTAACTTATATTTCTAGTCATTTACCAAGTTGCAAAATACTTCATGTCAAAGCATCATCATTAGGCTTCAATTATCAGTCTACGTCATTTCGTTGAAGTGTCAACAACGGTAATTTTGTTAGCTTCGAAGATGTCGAAATTTGAGCCGACGAAACGTCATTTGCGGGAAGCAATGCTTTTCTGCCGCAGAATGTCATAGATGGCTGCTGGAGGCTTACGGGGAATTTACTCCGACGAAAGGACTGTTGAGACTTGGTTTGTCCGATTCAAAAGTGGTGATTTCGACTTGCAAGACAAAGAGCGCCCAGGCCAGGAGCAAAAATTTGAAGAAGCCGAATTGGAGTCCATACTCCATGAAGATTCGAGTCTGACGCTGGAAAAGATAAGTGAAGTGCTTAATGTCCATCCCTCAACCGTTTCAAGACGTTTAAAATCTATGGCAGTCATTCAAAAGGTAGGGCATGGGCATTGGTCACGAGTTAAAGCCAAGGGACATAGAAAGACGTTTCATGACTTGTGAAACGCTCCATAGCCGTCAAAAAAGAATGATCACCGGCGACGAAAAGTGAATATTTTAAGAGAACCCTAAACGCAAAAAATATCGCTTGTACCCAGGTGAATCACTTCCATCGACCTCAACAGCCACGGCGAAGAGAGACATCCACGGATCCAAGGTAATTCTTTGCATTTGGTAGGACCAAAAGGGTGTAATCTATTACGAGCTGCTGAAACCGGTAGAAACCATCACGGGCGATCGCTATCGAGCTCATCTCAAGAATTTGAGCGATGCTGTGAAGATAAAACGGCCGGAATACGCTAAAAGGCACGACAAGGTAATTTTCCAGCATGACCATGCTCGACAACACGTCGCGATGTAGGTCAAGAACTTCCTGGAAACGGTTCGCTGGGACATCCTACCTCACTCGCCGTACACCCCGGATATTGCGCCATCCGACTACTATTTGTTCCGGTCAATGGCCCATGGCCTTTCCGAGTAGCGCTTCCAGTCTTTCGAGGATATTGAAAAATGGCTGGATTCCTGGATAGCCTCCAAGACCGAAGACTTCTTTCGCCGGGGAATCTGTCTCTTGCCAGAAAGATGGGAGAACGTCATAGCTAGGCGAAGGGCAATACATTGAATGAAATGCATTTCCAATTTGCTTCGAAATAAATGTTTAATATAACAAAAAAATCGAAGTTTTTAATTCAAAGACCTAATATTATAAATATTATATTCATATCATTCATATCAATTTTTTTTTGTAATGTGATTAATAATAATTTTCAGTCGTTAATTAAAAAATAAAAGCCAAGTTACCAGACCCTCTACAGCTATAACATACTCTGTAACTAACATGTCATAAAAAATATATTAAAATTACTACCTATTTCAGGCACCATTTTTTTAAACTCATTACGTTTTAGCATAAAATCCAATGAAAATTTAAATGTCTTCTCAGATAAGATATTTTACTCAATTATATAAACTAATTTTGAAATATATTTATATTATACCTACTACTTATATATACAAATACTTGCTTAATTCCTAATTTCTTTAATATTATTTTAACGAAGAGGCACACAGTATTAACTATTTTGTTAAAATATCTCGCTTGTTTGAAAAACAACAACACCTGAAGTGGCAGGCCAAGTGGGCGGCCAGCGGCCAGCGTACATTAAGAATGGATGGCGTGTACAATGAATTATTGAATTATACCCATTGTGTGAAATACATTGGTTTTTCTTTAAAAGTTGTACACTTCCGGCATCCCAGTAGGCCTGCCGAATAACTGATCAATGCACTACCGGCTTGTTAAAATGAAAGCCTCGTGGTTCGCTGTCAGCCCACGTGCCGGTAACTGTTAAGATTGCGAGGTGTTAATAAAGGCAGCGAACCCGAAACTGTAATCTCTCAAACATTGCAATTTCCATATAGAATGATCATAAACGAGCGGCAGGCAGAGCGACGCTCATTGGCGGAATACAAACAAAGCTTTGATGAACATTCACGAATGGAGTAGCTGTATGAATTAGCTTTGCCGTAAGGACGTCGCGTGTCGCTGAAAATACACCGTGACACGGCAGAGTAATTAGCTCGACACCTGACGGCCTGACAGCCTGCACAAAGGCAATACCGATTAAGAGGGCGGGCGCGACGGTAGGAGTTAAATGAAAGAATGGGGAGGGGAGATAGAGTGACAGAGAGACGACGACTCAAATACTGCTATCTTTGACTACGAGTATTTCAACGAGTCTCCATAAGTCTCATTGGGAGGGAGATAGTGACAGAGAGAGACGACGACCAAAATTCTGGTATCACTTGACTACGAATATTTCAACGAGTCCCCATAAGTCTTATTCCACCACTTTTAGGGATGGCTCAGCAAAACTGTTTGTCGTTGACGCTAGTGGCGAACTGCCGAATAAGGTGTGAAGTAAGCGACGCAACCGCGCGAGCGAAAGATATTATACCATGCGCGCTGCGTCGCTCACTTCACACCTGCTTGGTCCGTTGCTCACTTCACACCTGCTCGGTTAGGTAGCGAACGGTTTCGGGCAGCTTGGGCCACAAGATCCGTCGTGTAGGTACTCGGATCGGTCCAACTCACAATTCAACCCATATTCAGCAGCCTCATGGTGTGGAAGACGGTATGACTCTCGCGTCTCAGGTTTGACGGCTGGTGGATAGGTTTCCCCTGGGGGATTGCCTCCCGGCGCTACTGGAAGGTTTGCGCACCGTTGGCGACGCCAAACGGTTGTGCGCTCTGACTGATTGCTGAAGGAGTGTGGGGACTATGGACATATACTGTCTCCTAAGCAGCGGGGGTGGATGTTGAACTGCCGTCAACCACTCTTGAAATGACAAAATAGCTACCTGATCCTGAATTCAAAGCTGGGCAAAAGATGCCATTGGTCCGCGATAGATTCAAATTGAATCACCGCTAAATATACGCCAGGTAGAGATGGCGCAAGCGACTTCGGACCCGTAACCAGTCGAAAGGTTGGAGGCATCCTGATGGTTAATTCCAGACGGAGATATTCTTCCAAAACTGGTAGACAGGGGGCGAGAGAAAGTGTCTGTGAATATCAGTATTGCAAGTCCACTGTCAAAGAAATACATATTATAGTTCAGTCAGGTCTTTGATAATTTTAATTTTTAACAAATATTTCGAATTTTGGAGGAATTCTTTGCTTCTGGAATTGTCATTTGCTTAATAAAGTCAAATGAAATATTTGCGATTCTTTCTAATATTACTAAATTTCTTTATTTACATATTTAAAATCTGTTATACCCTTTGCGGTAACGAGCCACCTTAATGTTTAACGACAGTATCTTACCGGCGGCCGGCAATTTATAACATCAAGTGGCAGCACCCAGGCGGTCTCTCATCTAAGTACTGACCACGCCTGACGCTGCTTAACTTTAGTTATCTGATGGAACCAGTGTTTCAACGCGGCTACGGACAGCTACGTTTTAAGGTCATTGATCACATTTATCGTTTTTCAGAATCGCCGTACGAGTCGTCAAGTGGTCGACAAGGACCTTTTGCATTCTTTACTCACACATGTAAGGACAGCACCGAGTTTGTATTGCTTCAAACACGAGCTCAAATAACACTTTAAAAAGCGGTCATAAATTTCTCTCGTCCCCTCACCTCCCTTTTGCGTACATGATCTGCTTGCTTTTTTCACGCTATAGGAATGATTACTGGCACCCTTTTCTCCCGCTAGATGGCGCTGCGGGCGACTGACACAATGAAGTGGGAGGCATTTTATTTACGAATCTTGAGCATGTTATATTTCAAAATGTATGAGTTTGGTGGTTTCGAATGTATGAATCGTCATAATTTCAGGTTTTACCAGTGTTATGGCTGGGAGTTGTGCCAGTCATCTGATATCACTGCAGCTGTCAACCGCAGTGCTACCAACAGTATTATATTAAAATGGAGAATATAAAGAAGTCCGAATATCACATAACTTTAAATCACGATGCAGCAGCATGACAATTGGAATATCCGCCTCAAAGAAGTACCATTCAAATCAACGGAAGCACAAATCATCGCTTTATCTCGAACAAAAATGTCAACGGTAAAAATATTAGAACGTACTCACCGGTTATGGAATGGCCGTTGCGATATTCGGATGATTTATTATTGTGAACGTAGTTCACCGGAAATAAAAATAATAGATACGTAGCTAATAAAAATGTACCAAAGCTTGATATGCGTGTGCGAGATTTGTTAAGCTAGAATCAGGGAGACGAAGATATTGATTTATAACTCCAGAATACAAGTAAACGTCCACTGAGTCTGTGTTGTCATACATTTATCTATGTTCTATCTATCTATGTAAATACAAAATTAAATGTTCGTTTGTCCAAAATCTCAAATCTCCGAAAGTTCTTCGCCAATTTCTTCAAAATTTTGAAACAAGGTTGCATTCGAATACACGCGTGTATTCGATTATATAACTATTATATACGAGGGTCGTCTCGGCAGTTACAGCATTTATGTAGGATCGAAAAATTCACAGGATACCTCACAAATATATTAATAACCTATTTTTCAACACAGTCGCCGTCGAGATCGAGACATCTATGTAGTCGGGGTACCAGCTTTTGTATGCCAGTGTCATAGACCTCTGCCGCCGGCTCTTTCAGCCAGTTCGTCACAGCCTTCTCAACTTCCTAATCGTTAGAAAAACGTTTTCCATCCAAAAATTCTAGTTAAGTGAAAAGGTGAAAGTGCGAAGGCGCCAAGATGATAGAATAGGGGAAATGGGTGATAATACCCCATGCAAATGATGTCAGCAGCCCATTTAAAAACTCGCGCGGTGTGGGGCCTGGCTTTGTCATGCAGAAGGCTGACTCCCCGGGTCAGCATTCTCTTTCTCTAGTTTTGAATGGCTCATATGAGTTTTTGAGGATATTTTAGAAACTTCTGCCTTAATGGCAATCCCTTTAGGGATACAATCCACCAAAAGGACCCCAAAAAAACGATGACATGAATTACGACCCCAAAAAACAGATGACATGAATTTACCGGCTTGAACTTTTTGGTGGCTGGGGAAGATGAATGACCCCACTGAAGTGATTGTCTTTTGGATTCTGGGGTGTAGTCACACACCCACGTATCATCCCTCGTCATCCGATGGATATTCGCGGCGGTATAGTTCTGCGAAGTCAAAAAATGGATGACCGCGAGGATCTTGCACGGACAGGAGGCGGGAGCGCGCGACAACCTCTACATCGGAAGAATTTACTGTGATTGAACAAAATGGCCGACAAACATGCGGGACCAAACAAACTGACCCTACACGCCAGGTGCGCCAACTTAAAAAAAACACAGCCTCGGGAGCCCTTGTAGCTTTACTTTCTGGATGACCCTCGTAGATGTCACACCTGTGACAACTAAAAATAGATTTTTGAAAATGAAACTTCCACACAGCCACAGCAAAACCCTTTTTTCGCTTATACGCCTCCGCGTCGCGCGCTGCTTCGCCTGACGGTTTTGTTAACACTGGCAGCGTATATATACATTAGGCCATTAAAATATAACGAAACATTGATAACGTCATGCCCAAATTGTAGGTTGACAACGTTCAGCCGGTCGTGGTCGGGGGAGTCTGGACTACCTGGCTACTAGCTAGCGCACAGCCAACAGTCTCACTTACTGACGCCGCGGCGAGGCGGAGGAGCGGATGTTAGATCATTAGTGATACTTTGTACCTGACATCCGCCATCATAAAGGGCACGATGACCATTTATTATCGGCGTTGTCTCCAGTGATTCTACCAAACAATCGATTTTAAGACTAATTTCTTTTTGGGATCGGTCAACAGACTAACCTTTCAGTCCGACAGAACTTTAAATGGCGGAATTTAAATATTATTAGTGTAGCTTGTATATATGAGATATTCCAACCTGAATGTGATGTCGGCCCAACAAAGACCTATGTGTACCAAATTTCAAGTCTGTATGTCCAATATTTCGAGATTGAAATATGACTAGTGCGCCCCCGGTGGACCGATTTCAACTACAACTCTTACTCAACAAATGATGCCTGCATGCCAAATTTCAGATCAATCTGATGAAGCGTTAGGGCGCTATCGTGGAGGAATACAAACACACACAGACAAGCAGTTATACAGGCATACTTCAATCTGGGAATGATCCTAATACGTATCAGGAGGGCTCGAAATGGATATTTCCGTCTTCAACTCGAAAATTTGTTTTAGCGCGTTCACAATACTTTCCGTCCTGGTCGGTTGATGGGCCAGTAAAGTAAAAAATCAGTAAAAGGTGACAAGTGTGCATTCTTCATTGTAATCTTTCCCCCACTCCCCAGCTAATTCCCGTTCTCTTTTCAGCCGTACTATTCGAAAGAGAAAGCACTCGCGGGTATATACCGGACTCGCTGGATGGAGTATAGCTTTCGCTGGATATAGTATAGTTTTGCAATGTGTTTATTCGGGGGATGATCTAATTTTCGCAGCTTTATCAATATGTATCCCGCAGGTAATAGCAACGTTGAATTTCCCGGACACGACGCCCCTAATAGTAATTTGATTGCGCAGCCGATAGGCGACCGGGAGCCTGCCGTGTCTATCCGATGTAGAGCGGGCCTGACCCATGTTACTCGGTGGCAATTATTGTTGTCGGAGGCGAAGCAAGGAGCGCATTATACAATCTGAAACGGGATCAAAGCGACTCCGATCGTATTAGTAAACTCCGGCCTCCGGGCAGCCAGGTTATGTGTAATCAGTGTAGATGCAACTGATTACGATACGATTAATCGAAGATTATTGGTGTTCATAGGGCCTTTGATATGAAGCGGATGCAAAATGATTTTATCGGGCTCAACCAATAGGGGGGTTTTTTTAACATTTTCCTTACCAGTAACATATGCTACGTGCTAGAACATTTTCAAAGGTAGAGTCCGATTATATACACCAAAATACCTCCAAATTGATATATAATAGATACAAGTAAATATATTAAAAGGAATAAAAAAGACGACTGCCGTTACAGAAAGTCAACTACTGTATTTTTAAAAAAAATTTTACGGTTTATGAAATATTTGTGGTATATGTATTTATCCATTTTTTTTACCCACAAGGCATATGCCTTTTTGTGGAACCCGCCTTGTTGCCTATTGGCCCCATCTTCTAGGTGGGCATTTGTAGCATCACGCAGTCAAACACTGAGGGGGTCACCCATCCCAGTATTGACCGCGCCCGCCGCTGCTTAACTTCGGTTACAACGAAGAGAACCGGTGACATCGGGGCTACGGACGCTATAAAGATAGACACATATATATTCGCGGAATGTACTCAATCAGACCTTTCATTTGACACTAAACACGTTAATTTATTGACATTTGGACATTTAGACAACTACTTACTTGATATTTGGACAGTTAGGGTACCCCGTCATTTGGACATGTCGTCCCGAGTGTCATACTCAGGATGACATAACGATTGTAACAATACTACATACTTCTAAATCGGTTTAAGCGTTTAGAAGTTATGTTGGAATAAATACACGGTAGATACATAGATGAACCCTGAACACATTACACTTCTTTTTGTTGGGCAGTCATGTAATAAATAAATCAAAGCGACTCCGATCTTATTAGTTAACTCCGGCTTCCGGGCAGCCAGGTTATAGGCAATCAGTATAGATGTAACCGATTACGATACGATTAATCATTGCTTATTGGTATTTTCCCGATTAATTAGAATCGTTGGGTGTCGCCCCAATTATTTAGCAATTACAGGTGAAAAAAAACTAAGGATACAAGCAAAGAAAACACTGACTGATAACGTCCCTCTACAAGTGAGACCTCGTACACGCCAAGCAAACTTTTCAGGACATAGAAAAAACTAAATAACATTGTTCACGGGATGTTTTCTTAGTTGAGTAAAAGGGACAAAACAAAAAAAAATAGTTTTCTGTACTATAGTGAATTTTTTTCTAGAATCGGTTCAATAGTTCCAGATATTATTCTCTACATACAAACAAACAAACAAGTTTTATGTATAGAAATCATATTTACCAGGTTGTTTAATAAGTTTTGCCGTTCAATAAGAAAGAGCGCTAATAGGTTTGTCGTTTTATTTTTCTATAAGTAGTACCTACTACTGTTTTATGAACACGTGTGAAGTTTCGTGTAAATCGATCAACTCCTTCATATATTTGCATATGCTCAAAGTTGACGTGTCACAGTATTTTTGGACAATAGAAAAATTTGAATGTCATGCAGTAATAAAATTCTTATTTTTGGAAGGTGTAGAAACAAAATAAATTCATGAACGATTGTTAAAATTATATAAGGACTCTTCACCCTCAATTCGAATAGTTAAAAGATGTATTACTGCATTTAAATGTGGTAATACAAATCTTGATGTCGATCCACGCAAAGGACGTCCAAAAAGTGCATCAACATTATAAAACATAAAAAAAATACAGGATATGGTTATGAGCGATCGTCGTTCAGCCATGCGAGATTTAGTAGAAGCCCTAGGCATCCCATTAAGCGGTATAAGCAATATTTTGGCTAAAGTTTTGGGTTACAGAAAGATATTTGCAAAGTGGGTGCCACATTCGCTAACAATGGAACAAAAACACACTCGTATGCGACTTTCTCTACGACATTTGAAGCGTTTTAGTAATGATAAAAATATGTGCGTCATTTTATCACTGTAGATCAGACTTGTGTTTACCACTAAGTCTGATCAAATCGTCATGATCATGAATCAAATTCAATTAATTCATAAAATTTATTCATGAATCAAATTCAATTAATTCATCAAATTCATTCATCAATCAAATTCAATTCATTCATCAAATTCAATGATCGATCAAATCATCATGATCATGAATCAAAATACGAGGCTAAGGAGTGGTGTCAACCCAGTATTTCCGCTCCAAAACGAGTTAGGGCCCAGAAATCGCACAAGGTGTTGGCATCAGTTTTTTGGGATACTAAATTGATGTTGTGTGTGGATTACCTTCAAACTGGTAAAACAATAATCGCAGATTACACTGGTCAACACATTTTTTGTCCCTTTAACAAAAGTAATTAAATCTTATAGGAAATTTCACGCTGATTTCAGATATGTAATTAGTTTTTTTCTATCACGTCAGGTTTTTATGGAATTTATGGAGTTTTACTGAAATATGTATAAATTCATATTTTTTCGTGTGTTATCATTGATACTGAAAAGTCGGATTCTGAGTTCTCTGTGGAGGTGTCTACTTCTGCGAAGCCTCACTTGTTGAACCAAAATGACCTAAATGATCTGGTACGTCACCTGAATTTATCAAAACTGCAATCAGAAATGTTGGGTTCGCGCTTGCAGCAGTGGAATCTTCTCGAAAAAGATACAAAAATCACGCACTTTAGAAACCGGCATCGTCTCTTGGTTCTTTATTATGACATGGAAGACACTTTATGTTACTGTCAAGACATTGAAGGTCTGTTCGCAGCTATTGGCTTGCAACATAACGCAGCAGATTGGCGACTTTTCATAGACTCATCAAAAGTAAGTTTGAAAGCTGTTTTAATTCACAACGGAAATACTGAACCGTCCATTCCCCTTGGCCATGCTGCAAACATGAAAGAGAACTATGACAACATGAAGCTGCTGTTAACAAAGATAAAATACGTAAAATACGAATGGAAAATATGTGGTGATCTAATAAAAGTAATAGGGCTCCTACTAGGAATGCAAACGGGATACACAAAGTATTGTTGTTTTCTGTGCAAGTGGGACAGCAGAGACAGGAAAAACCATTATACCAAGGACTGGTCTACTAGAGAGCACCTTATACCTGGCACGAAGAATGTTCACCATGTTCCCTTAGTAAAATCTGAAGATATCTTACTTCCACCCTTACACATTAAATTGGGTTTGATGAAAAATTTGGTAAAAGGCTTGTCTAAGGATGGAAATGGCATGACTTACTTAAAGCAAAAGTTTCCTAAGATCAGCGACACAAAAATTAAAGAAGGAATATTCGTGGGACCACAAATAAGGGAGATCTTGACTGATCTGAATTTTAAAACAGTGTTGAGACCAGATGAGCTAGCCGCTTGGTCGGCCTTCAAGAATGTTGCCGAGAACTTTCTTGGAAATCATAAAAGTGAAGACTATATCAGCATTGTATCTGAAATGCTCATGGCCTTTAAAAATATGGGATGTAACATGTCACTAGAAATACACTTTCTTCACTCTCACTTAAATTTTTTCCCGAAAATATGGGAGATGTCAGTGACGAGCACGGCGAACGATTTCACCAGGACATTGCGGCTATGGAGAAGCGATACCAAGGAAAGTGGAGCCCATCCATGCTGGCTGACTATTGCTGAACCCTGCAGAGAGACTCTCAAGATACTCACAAGCGCAAATCAGGAGCAAAACAAATTAAATTGAATTAAATTTGAAATTTTGAAACCCGTCATATTATGACAGAATTATGTAAAAACACTTTGTTAAATAATAAAAAAACCTGACCTGTAAAAAATTTCTTTTGTTTCATTTTGTGTTTAAGGATAGTAAATACATATAAAAAAAATAGCTATGCTTTAGGGACTGCGCTTAAAAAAAAAAATGTCGACCAGTGTTATTAATGAAACGTATTGGATCAGGAGGGCGGTGTCGACTACAACGGGCGAACCCGTCACCACAGGCTGGTATAACGATATACATAGATCGTACTTTCAGCCGTGAGATGAGCGTAAAAGACTTGGGGAAAAGACAATGTACTGCCTAGTTCACCAGCAACCCGTTAGAGACCAACGCCTTACGGCGAGGCACCAGGAAAGGTAACGGGCAGCGGGCAGCCTCACCCCCTAACAACCAGTTTTGGCAGGATATCTTCGTCTGGAATTAAACTTCAGGATACCTTCGTCCTCCCGACTGGTTACGGGTCCGAAGTCGCTTACGCAACCTCTACCTGTTGTATTACAGCGGTAATTCAGTTTGAAGTATATAAGTATTGGATCAGCTGGATATAAAAATTCGTGAGAAAAGACCTGGTTTACAAACGAAAAAAATCGTTTTTCATCAAGATAACGCACTCTTTCATACACCTCAAGAAACCATCGCGAAAATCAATGATTTATTAAAGTACGAACTTTTGCAACATCCATCCTATTCACCGACTTGGCTCCATCTGACTTCTGGCTATTCTCACATCTTAAAAAATCATGCGCGGAAAACGATTGCCATCGAAAGAAGAGGTAATATCAGCAGAGCAAGCGTTTTTTGACAGTTTTCCAGATTCTCACTTCAGGGATGAATTCTCACCATAAATTAGAAGATTATTGGAACAAGTGTATTGAAGTTCAGGGAGATTATATTGAATAATAACATGAATTTCTAACCATAAAATTGTGTTTGTCTTATCGAACGTCAAAATTATTGAACAACCTGGTATTTTACGCCATATATAACAGGCGGAACGATGTATGTATTTTATATACGAGTATGTGCGCAAAATAGCATACCCAAACCGTAACGAACGGAAGTCCAAACTACGTGGGAAACGCTCGTTAGTTTAATTGACAGCCCGATGCGCACTCGATGCAGTTACTGCAACTGGAACCCTGAACATGTTGCATTAAAAACTATGGGCAACGTATTGATGCACGAAAACGAAGCAAATTCGGATAACTTTCGGTATTTTCGGGAGAAAGTAGGCACCGTATTTTTTTGTTTGATTGGACGATTTATTTTGAAAATCAGTAAGTACACTTGCCCTTGCACCGTTTTTTTTCGGTCGTATTTTTACGGTGACATTACAATTACACAATTAATTAAGGGACGTTTTCTTAAAGTGATACATCAAGTTTATTTTCAGAAATGAAGAAACTCATTTTTTGTCCTTTCATTGGGAGTCAAGGACATCAGTGAAAATATATTTCTAGAAAAAAAATGCAAAAACCTTTCTTTTTAGCAGGCGTAAAATGTGTTTTTTCATAGCGATATCCATAGATAATTTTTGATTCTGTGTCTTGTGAGTAAAAAATATGACATTAGCGAAAATGTTAGTACACAGACATATTAGATAATAATAAAGAGGCCCTACCAAGATACTGAAGTCATTTGAAGGGTTACGGGGCAGAACGATCAATATCAATTTTAATTTTTAAGATGACATTTTTTTTATGACGTACAAATTTAAGTAAAACTATATTTGGTTTAGACAAAATATATTTTTTTCTCACTCAAATAAACCCCGACTAAAAGTATTTTAGGTTAGTAAATATTTTAAATTAAATTACCAAAAAATTTAAAAAGTTGACATTGATCGTTCTTCCCCGTAACCCTTCATTTGTCTTGTTGAATGTAAAAATTAAATTTTTTAACGTTGAATTGACATGGGAGAATTGCTCAACGCGATACATCTACTGCTAAAGTATCGTTTAGATAAAAACACGCACTTTTATAGATTATAGAAGATTTGTAATTATAATACATCCTATACTATTATAAACGCGAAAGTTTGTATGTATGTATGGATGTTTGTTACTCTTTCAAGCAAAAACTACTGAATGGATTTTGATGAAACTTTACAATAATATAGCTTACACATCAGAATAACACATAGGCTATAATTTATAAAGATATAGTGTGAATTATCTAAAATATAACGATAACTGTCAAGTAAGTAGGAAAAAGCTAAGAAATTGATATTCGAAATTTAAATTCTAAGCGTCAACATATATTTTGAAAATTTTCTCAACAATCCTACTTCCTACTAATATTATAAAAGCGAAAGTTTGTAACGATTGCGCGACGTTACTATGGCGACGATTGCGTGACGTTACTATGGCGACGTCATTGACAGCTGTGTCCATAATGTGTCCCTAATAAATGTTATCATCGTAATCGTAAATTAATTATTACTTACAATAAAACAACGAAAGCGTAATTTGTTTGTGGTTAGTAGGTAATTATAGAAATTACTTCGTTTTTATCTCCATTGCATAGGTAAAAAGCGTGATTTTGTTTCACAATTAGCAGATTAGAATTATTTTTTGACTATTAATTAGTACGTTGCTGTAATTTTCATTGAATAAGCAGGTATTGTATTTTTTAGGAAGAGTAGAAAAAGTCGCCAGCGTACATAGAAAGATCAGAGATTTCCGAGTGCGACAAGACCTTCTTTCAGAAGGATAGTTTGAACCGCCACGTGATCACGGTGCACAGGCGACTCAAAGCGTTCCCCTGTCACGAAAGCGACGGATCGTTCGCAGCGAAGGGCGACCTCGAGACGCACTTCAAGCGGTGCATCTCAAATCCAAGCAGTTCGAGTGCCCGCATTGCGACCGCTCCTTCACCGGGAGGGCCCTGCTCAACACTCACATCGATGCTTCGCAACTTAAACTGCCCGATTATCAGTGTCCCGAATGCCGCAATAACTTCACCACCAGGAGAAACCTGACGCAATACATCAAGGCTGTGCATCTGAAGATAAAGCCGTTCGTCTGAGCGATCAGTCAGTCTCAAGATCGGCGTCGACAGCATGCTAAGTATCTGGCATCTCAACGAGCTAATGAGACTCCAGAGCAGTACCAAGCTCGGCGCCAACAGAACGTTGAGTATGTGGCATCTCAAAGGGCTGCTGAGACACCAGATCAGTCCCGAGATCGGCGTCGACAGAATGCTGAGTATCTGGCATCTCAACGGGCTGCTGAGACACCCGAACAGACCCAAGCTCAGCGTCTTCAGCAGGCAACTTCAGGCAACAAACTGCAAGTTTATTTCATGGGCGATAAGGAAGCACAAGTTAATAGGCGTTCTGATTACGTCCAAGGTGTGGAAAGAAACACTGTTCAAAAAATACAAGAAGTATTTTTAACGCACCGCACCACCTAAGACGACACTAACGGCATTATTCCTGCTTTGCCAAAATGACGCATTTGCAAAAACATTACTTTATGTTGACGTACCCCGCTACTATACTTGGAACGTGTCGTTGAAAGAATGGAAACGTCGTTTACAAGGAACATCTGTCGACGGCTGGCCAGGTGTGAAAGCAGGAGATGCTCTTGGGCGCATTTACACAGTACACGTTAGTAACTTCGAATGTTACTGTTTGCGTATGCTGCTAAATGTAATACAGGACCCCACTAACTTCTCGGACCTAAAAACAGTTGACGGCCAAGAACTTGAAACTTGTCGACAAGCGTGTGAGAAGTTGGGGTTGTTGGAAGATGACAACCACTGGGATGCCACAATGGAAGAGGCCGTGCTGTGTCGCTCTCCTTCGCAAATAAGGGAGCTATTTGCAATATTGATATGCACTTGCGGTTTATCAAATCCTCTTCAACTATGGGATAAGTATAAAACTCTTGCAAGATATCTTGCACAGATTTGAAAGGATGGATCAAGTCAACAATAATCTTTGTTTGAATGAAGCACTGAGACTTATAGAGGACAAAATAATATCAATTTCCGGAAAGAAATTGTCCGACTTCGGTATGCCCATACCACAGCGTCTAGGAGAGCTGTCGACCGATGTCATCAAAGAGCTAAGCTACGATACCGCTTTATTAGATGCTCAGGTAAGCGAAACTGAGCCACGCCTGCTACCCGAGCAAAATGACATTTATAACAAAATATTACAACGAGTAGAGCTTGGTGAAGGCGGCCTTTGTTTTCTTGATGCCCCGGGGGGTACGGGAAAAACATTTTTGCTTAATTTGCTTCTAGCAAAAAATCGTAAAGACCGTAATGTTGCATTAGCAGTGGCTTCCTCTGGGATCGCTGCTACATTACTGAGCGGTGGACGGACGGCACACTCGGTTTTTAAATTACCTCTTAATCTGGCAAGGGAAGAAACCCCAACGTGCAACATCAGTAAGAACAGTGCCCGCGGCGACCTGTTGCAACAATGTAAGCTGATCGTGTGGGACGAGTGCACAATGTCACACAAACGCGCCATCGAGGCGCTTGATCTCTGTCTACAAGACATTCAACGCAATAAAAAGTTGACGGGTGGTGTGGTAGTGTTATTGGCAGGGGATTTCAGACAGACTTTACCTGTTATCGAGAGAGGTACTGCAGCAGACGAGATTAATGCATGTCTGAAAGCATCATATCTGTGGACTAAAGTTGAAAAGCTTTATCTTACCACTAACATGCGAGTCCAGTTATTCAGCGATGTCGAGTCAGGAGCATTTGCTCAAAAACTCATAGAAATTGGTGAAGGCCACCTACACACCGACCAAGAAGGTATGGTTCTTTTCACACACCACTTTTGCCATGTCGTGGAGTCGGAAGACGAACTCATTAATCAAGTTTTTCCAAATCTGCAACAATATATTCTTGACTAAAATTGGTTGTGTGAAAGAACCATACTGGCACCAACAAATGAGACTGTTGCGAAAATAAATAAAAAAATCTTGGACGAAATAACCAGCGAAACATCAGTGTATAACTCCATCGACACAGTTATATCATCCGATGACACTACGACTTACCCCTTACTTCCTAAACTCTTTGGAGTTATCTGGGGTGCCATCACATAAGTTGGAATTAAAAGTAGGTGTACCCGTTTTGTTAATGCGTAACTTGGACGCGCCAAGATTATGCAACGGTACTCGGTTGCGAGTCACCGAACTAGGAAGGCATATTGTGAAGGCCACAATCTTAACTGGAGAAGCCAAGGGAAACAATGTTCTTATACCACGTATCCTAATTATACCCAATAACTTACCATTTCATGTTAAAAGCCTGCAGTTCCCATTAAAAGTTGCATTTTCAATGACTCTCAACAAATCGCAAGGTCAAACCTTAAAGGTAGCAGGTATACATTTGGGCACGCCGTGTTTTTCCCACGGCCAGCTATATGTGGCTTGCTCACGCGTTTCTAAATCGCAAAATCTGCATGTTTATGCTGACCTAAATAAATCGTTTAACATAGTTTATAGGAGTATATTGCAGTAGCTACCTATAACTTTTGCATTATCATCAATCATCATATACATCCGTACCTATGTATACCTATTAGTGAGATCATCATAAAAAATACTTAGTTCCCATTTACATACATTCGAAGATACATATATATAGTTGTTCGAACAATATAGTTGTTCGAACACATATATATATAACTAGAAAACGGATGGACCGATTTTCATGATTTTTAATTTGTTGGATTTGTCTCCGCCCCGAATAGCAAAATAATATAAAAACATTGAAAAATTAACGAAAATATAAAATACTTTAAAGCATCATTTTCACAACTTTTCAATGTGCAACAACCGCGTTTGTTAAAACTCGAGAACGGATAGACCGATTTTCATTGTTTTTGTTTTTTTGTATTTGTCTCCGTCCCGAATAGCATAATAACTACTAAAACATTGGAAAATTACCTAAAAAATAAAATAAAAGAAAAACATTTACCATACATATTATTTCCAAAAAAAATTTTTTCCGAAAAAATAAAATAAAAGAAAAAACATTTTCCCAAACATTTTATTTTTTGGGGAAAAAAATCCAATACATATTTGTTTTATATATATCTATATATATAAAACAAAGTCGGGTTTGTTCGAACACTTATAACTCGAGAACGGTTGGACCGATTTTTATGGTTTTTGATTTGTTGTATTTGTCTCCGTCCCGAATGGCAGAATAACTTAAAAAGAAAAATTGGAAAGTTGGTGAAAAATAAAAATGAAAGAAAAACATTTTCTCATACAAAATGTAAATCCGTGTTTTCCCATGGTAAGTTATACGTGGCATGTTCACGTGTCGGCAAATCATCCGCTTTATTTCTTGCGCCTGATAAAAAAACAAAAAATGTCGTATATCACAAGGTGCTTCAATGAAGAGAATTAAACCGAGTGCATTCCATGCTGCACAATAGTTTAATTCAATCATGTCTTTCTGACACGCGATTGGTATATTTAATTTTTGTACTTTTATATTTCTTTATGTGTTATTATCTTAATAAAGTAGTGAACTTAATATTTATTTTGTATTAATTGGATTACTTTAATAAAATCATAAATTGAGTTTATCTAATCTGTAACAAGACACTCATTGACTGTTAGGCGGTACGAAGTTCGCCGGGTCAGCTAGTATTATATATAATATAATTATATATAATATAATATATTATAGAAGATTTGTAATTATAAATATCAGTATGCGTTCAGATCTATTGATATCTGACTTAAGTACTTACAATTATTTGTTTAATATAAATATAATTCTTAGGAAACGTTTTATGAATGAAAATATTCATCCTGTAAAAAAAGATTTTTGCCGATGTATCATTTAGATGCTGATGTATCATAATGGTTGATTGTAAGATATCGCTATAGCGACAAGTCTATCTTTTTTGTATAAAACCAAAAGTTATTTTTTTTCTACAAAGAAAACGGCCCTCAATTTTGAATATAGTTCAATAACTCAAATGCAATAGTGTTGATTTTGAAGCCTTCCTTCGTTCGTTTCCTTTTTCCCGAAATTATGGAATTATGTGAATAAAGTTAGTTTTTCGTAAAAATGGGAGAAAATCAAGATGGCAGTTGTAATAAGATACCCCAACGACTCCAATATAAAACATCCACGGAGTGTCTGCAATTGCACTCTAACAAAAAATGATAAATATTCTCTTACGTTCAATATGGCGGTGTTCGTGGTATAACACTATGGCGGCGCACTTTATATGGCGCTCTAAACACGCCTATACGGAATCCTTTCTCGAAATAAAAAAATAATAAAATAACAAACGAATTTTGAAATCAAATATGTATCATTTAAATATTGTTTACATAAAGGTGCCAATTTTTTATTTGGTATACATGTTTCAATGCGTAATAATTACGCTTTATAAATATTTTAATAGATGGCATTCTATCTCTTGTTTTTGCCTTGTTTCTGTGATGTAATCAGCCTATATAAAAAATGCGATAGATGACACTAATAACTGAATGTTAACATTGTTATCATTAGTTTAATAATCATGCTTTACTCAGTCCTTTATAAAAAAAATATAAATATTAATGTTATTATAAATGGCGAAATCAATTGCTATTAGTTTCGTCGTCAATGCTATCAGCGCCACCTGCATTTCGCCGGCGCAGAATAGTTGCCAAAATATACTATGGAGTGGATCAATTTTATACCATTAATAATCTATTTATTTATAAAGTAAGCTCATATACGGTTCAGAAAAAAGACGATACAAAGATTACAGACAACTGCAAGCTCTGTTTGCTGTGAGTGTTGAAAGGTTGTTTTTATAGAAAAATTGTGAAATATGTGAAATAAAAGCAAATAAAAATATAGATATTGTGCATATTATAAACTAATCCCTGCTACGCCGTCTAATATCCTAAAGAGTAGATAAAATTCAGTACATCCACACAGCGATCCGGCCACAAGCGGTAACTTACCATTTTCGTAGCGAAACGGTTGAATTTTTCATAAAGGAAAACGAAAATTTGTGATACTTTAATCGCCTCTAATATTAAATCTGGCTTCGCTCCAGACTCGCCGAGAGCGGAGGGTGGGTAGGTAAAGAAATCTTGGAGATGTACCGATAAGAAGGTAATCTCCCTAAAAGGCGTAATCTACGCAAATGGGCGGATAGTCGAATGAGGTGGTCTTACCGTTATTGAAAATCAATCTGCGTTTAGGAGATAATATTACGATTTTAAATTCACGAGATATACCATTCTTGAAGGTTCTGCAAAAAAAAACAAAATAATAAAGTTTTAGAGACTGTGGATTTCTCCTCGCGCCTCTTCACAAATGAGCTGAGATAGAGTGACGCACCCCTTCGGAGTCGGTGATAAGGATGCGTATGGTATTGTGCCTCTTCTTTCATATGATGGCCTTTGCCGCCTCTCTAGAAAGACTAAATAGGATGTTCGATCTTACGTCGTATCGATCTTACTATCATAGCGGCTGTTTCATTCTTTTATGTAACTTAGTTTAATTCTTTAATTTACGAGTTGCATATTTTTTTTTGTAAAGTGCATTATGACTTAGAGTTTTTTTCTTCTTCTTCAAATTAAATGTGAAAAAATGGTTATTACTTTAAATGTTTGTTTTTTAAGTACTTTAAATATACTTGTACTGTACATTTAAAGTACATAATACTCGAAATGTTGTTTTGTAATCTAATATTGAATAAATGGTTCGAGAATGGATTGGTAGGGATAAAGGCCGTCGTACAATACTGTATTTTCTGATATGCTACTTTGTTCGGAAAATACGTATAAAAGTAGAATAATAACTTTATTTTACAATTATTCAGATATTTCAATATGGTTTCCTTCGAAGTACTCCCCCTGAGACAAGATGCACTTCTGCCAACGCCGTTTCCACCGTTGATAAGATCGCTGAAAGTCTTCAGTTGTGAGGCTTTTCATTTGCCGTGTCGTTGCTGCCTTGATGGCTTCCACATTTCCCAAGTGCCGCCCCTGAAGCACCATTTTGCATTTTGGGAACAGGAAGAAGTCTAATAGGGCTAAATCGGGTGTATAAGGCAGGTGTTCTGTCACGGTGATTAAGCTCCGCGCCAAAAACACGCACAACAAAAGACGTGTGAGCAGGCGCGTTGTCGTGATAAAGGATCCACCTGCCCCCTTGTGCCAAATCCGGTCGAACTCGGGCCAGACGATCTCTGAAACTCCTACTTACTCGCAGACCTCTCTGGCTCGAGCTGAGGGTTGAGGGGATTGCGTAGAGGGGGAACCACCGGGCCGCCCCTCCACAACGCCTAGACAAGTCGCCCCGAATTTTTTATACGTATTTTCCGGACAAACCTCGTATAGTCCTGGGTATAAAACCGTAATATGTCGGAAACGTGTATGGTGGTGGACGTGGTAGATGCCACAACCACCCCAGAAGATGTCCACGTCATCTGGTGTAGACAGATGTCCCCGTCCACCACTTAGAAAAAAAAGGAAAGCTGTTTGTTGTTTTTAACCCGAGTCTTCAATAAAAAATCATGCGACGTCACAACAATTTTCGACAGTTACTAAAAACTACCTCGACTTAGGCCAGTTTCAACTTGCGCGCGTTATTCTGAAGGTACCACGCGACAACAAAGGACAACAAAGAACGTTTTAGCTTAATGCAGCGGTCTTAAAACGCCATCTCAGCTCTCGGCCCCGAGCACAATAACCCTGGGCGCTCTTCCCTACGAGTGTATATAAATGTATGATTGCGGAATATATTAGAGCTGTGGGGACACGAGTCGTTTTTCGAAATTCACGATACTCGCGAGTGGCATATGCGACGAAAACGGCGCGCGCATTCGCCTCGGCGCGGATATTCTCGAGCAGCATATCCTGGGAGGAAATTCGAAGCCATCCGCTTTCGTTTGGCGATAAAATGGTAGGTAGCAAGAAAATGGTGAGGAGACCGTGAACCAATAACAAATTTGTTTATTTTGGATATTTTTCCGAATGTTCTATTTCATCAGAGCAAGGTTGTCAACGTTTGGTGTGAATCTTGTGTCGAATATCGGCGAGCAAGAGAGGGCCTGCGCCTAGCGAGACAGGTGAGGTGCGAGGAGTCAAGGCGGGCGAGAAGGACACAACATGATAAGAAGCGATGACGCGACGTCTGTGAGAAGTCAACGCAGCCAAGATGGAGACAACTAGAGCTGTCGACTACAACGGGCGAAACCCGTCACCTCAGGAAGTTTTAACGAAATTTGACCGTTCTGTCTCCCGTGAGGTGAGCGTAGAAGACTTACGACAAAACAGTTCTCCGTCAAGCTCCGCCACATGCCCGTAAGAGGCCAACGCCTTACCGCGAGATAGCCAGGTATGTTACCCGGCGGGCCGACACTCGCGCCCTTACTACCAGTTTGCAACCAGATTACTCCGATCTCCTGACTAGTTACGAGTTCGAGGTCGCTTGCGCGGTCCTTTCCCCTACGTAGCGGTGAAACGGTGTCTACCGAATCTATCGCTGACCACGGCATCCTTTGCCCGGCGGTTTACCCGGAATTGGGCAGCCGATGGTCGTTTCAAAAGCAGTCGCCGTAAGGTAAACAACTACCCCGGTCTATAGGAGACAGGATGGCGGTGTCGACTACAACAGGCGAACTCGTCACCCCAGGCTGGTATAATGATATAGATCGTTCTTTCAGCCGTGGGATGAGCGTAGAAGACTTGGGGACAAGACAATCTACTGACTAGTTCACCAGAACCCGTTAGATACCAACGCCTTACGGCGAGGCACCGGGAAAGCGGGCAGCCTCAACTATTAACTACCAGTTTTGGCAGAATATCTCCGTCTGGAAATAACCTTCATGATACCTCTGTCCTCCCGACTGGTTACGGGTCCGAAGTCGCTTACGCAACCTCGACCTGTTGTATTACAGCGGTAATTCAGTTTGAATTTATCGCGGACCTGGGTGTTTTTTACCCGAAGTGCCACACAGGATCGAGTGGCCCCAGGTCATTTCAAGAGTGGCATGACATCAGGTAGACCTCTATAGGAGACAACTTGGGTTGTCGACTACAACGGGCGAGCCCGTCACCACAGGGAGTTTTAACGATTAGTCGTTCTATCTCCCTGGAGTGAGCGTAGAAGACTTAGGACAAAAACAATCCACCGTCTAGCTACGCCACAACCCGTTAGAGACCAACGCCTTACCGCGAGATAGCCAGTTATGTTACCTGGCGGGCCCGACACTCGCGCCCTAACTTCCAATTGGAAGTATAGGAGACAGTACTGTTTCCAGGCTAGCCCGACTGTTAGTCAGAATGCACAATTGATTGGTTGACGCCGCACGGTGCGCTAACCGTCCAGGAGCGCCAGACGATTGACTCCTGGGGGAAACTAGCCCTCAGGCCAGAGTCCTGCCCGGGCTCGCACTTCATGCGTGGAGGCCGCCGGATGGGTGTTGACCCGTGAGTGTGACCGACCCTGAACAAATGGGTCTTCGTGGCCAACTCCAACAGGGCCCATTAGCCCCCACAAGATGGAGACAGTACGAAAAGCGACAGTGCGACGCGATTGGTCAACTGCCTCGAAAACGAGGAGCCCGCCGCGAACTCCAGCAGAAAGCGGCAACGCCACTGCGAGACGTCGGATTCATCAGTCGACGGCGAAGGTCATTATAATGACTTTTATATTTCAGAAAATAAAGTATAGTTACAATATAAATCGGATTTTCTACGTGACAACTTCGTCTCCTCAGACGAAACTGCCCCAGGCGGTCTCCTCGACGTGCTATCGCAGTGCAGCTCGGACACCATCACGAGGAATTTCCGTCGTACTTCGCTGTGTCAGCTCGGACTTCTGCATATAGCTGTACCTCTCGGAGACCACGGTCTGACATGCAAAGCGAAGTGGCGACCCAGACTGCGATCGGCGGCGATGCAACCGGCCGCTCAACTCGGTTGTCGCCACATATTATAAACCATTCGATAATTAATAATAGCCATGCGGCAAATACCAAAACATCAAAAAGTGACAATCTTCAATAAGTTTCCGTCTCCAAATTATTAGGATGATAGTGGGATAAAAATGGTTCAAAATTTTTGATGGTACATACGCACGCGTGCAAACGAGGCAGCCCTGCGCTAAGCGCAGTTATTTGAGTAGTAAGTAGGGGGTGGGATACAAGAATCGCTCAACGTTCGGTTAACGTTCAAGTTCAACTCAACGTTCAATCTCTCAACGTTCAAGTCACGCATCAACGCTCATTCTTGTACACAGTACACACCGAAAGTGTCTCCGGCTTGGACCATAATTGAGCGTGGCTTCTGTGGCAGCTCGTGGTGGAGGAGACTTCATTAGATCTGTATCACTGAATGTTTTCCTTTCGCGAATACACCTCTATCTGACGTTGTTCTCTCAAAGATTGTTTGCTCGTTTTATGTTATAACGGCTGGTGCCATTCCTGGATGGGGACAGCTGGGTATTGTTTATGGCTGACTCACGGCAGCTTCACGATAGCTGACACTTCAGGGCATATGGAGTTGACGACTACTAGGGGCGACCCCGTCACCCCAGGAAGTTTTAACGATAGCGATTGTTCTATCTCCCTTCACATCAGGGCAAGACACTTCAGGGCAGCTGGTCTTCTAGATGTTCGGCAATTCCTCGTGGCTTTGTTTAATGATGGATCCAGGGATAGGATGGGTATAGTTGTCATAATATATAACTTGTATACTGTGTTGTTTGAGTCTTGGGTTTTATTCCATCGCCAATTTCATTTACAGGTGTGCGTAATTATTTATGCATACATAATTACGCTACTCGCGCTTTGCAATTACATTTATATTAAACATTATATCAAATCATGCATTAGAAGTTACGCAAATCTGCGGCAATCATCTTCACGTAGAAGCAGAATATTCGGTGTGAAACAACATGTAGTTAAATATAACATAGGTTATTTAAAAGAGAGCTTCACGAGGTTAAAATGAGAACCAAGAGGAGGAAAGGATGGTTGTGTGAATCGTTAATCGGGTATTTGATAGTTTCTGTGACAGTAGCATTGCCCGCCTTCCGAATCTAACCCGAAAATAGAAATAATTTTGCGCTCGTATCTGACAGCAACGATTACCTTGCTTGACCGTTCTAAAACGACAATGCTGTTGCCGGTCAGACCATCTTTCAGCTTGTAGTGTTGAATATTTCCTCAATATGCAGGATGCAATAGTAGTACGTATTATAATCAATGCGGTCTCTTGCCCTTTTTATTTGCCATTTCGTGCAGCGTGCAGCGGAAAATGGTCCAAGCGAGTGTCGTCAGCAAATTTTAAATGGAACACTCTGGTCTCATTTACATGTCAAACGCGGGCGAGCTACACTAGCGGGAGCGAAAATGTCGACGAACGAGTTGTTTGCTGGCAGATTTGTTAGCATATTATGGGGGAGGATTTCATTTCTTCACTCGTCTATTACGGGAATCGACCTTTCTGTGTCTTTTATTTTTTTTGTTTCATTTATTCAAGTTGGCATTTCGTTTTGTATTGATAATGTAATAATTACTCACCCTCGTTCTTATATCCGGGAGAGGTTCTTCAAATATTGCCTTATTCAAGACAACGCAGGTGACCCTCAAGACACGATCTTCACATTCTTTGGCTTCAAACTTCGACTTATTAATATTTTAAATCTCTTCCGATCTGTTTTCGTTGATTTCTGTTCTCTTCAGACTTCGTTTCTTTTTTTCCTGCTTTTGCTGCACCTTCTCTTTGCGTCTCTTTTTCGTCGATCTCAAGTTCACCTTTTATTGCCTTGGTGTACTTCTCTGTGATCTCTGTCTTCTAGTTTCTGTAATCTGCTGTTCTGTCTCCATTTATTTATTTATTTATAACGTACAAGAAAAAATACAAGGACTTGCGTACTGTTTATGACTCTTATTAGTAACTTTTGTGCTTTAAATAGTCGGTCCATTGTTGTTTTTGTACATGAGCCCCACGCTGCAATTCCATGCACCCATATACTTTGACCAAGAGCCATATACACCATTCGCAGTGTTTTTTTACTCAGTACATTCCTAAGTTCTTGGAATACGTACAGTAATTTTCTCGTTCGCGCCGTAAGCGATTTTATTTGGCATTCCCAATTAGGTTTAAAATCTATTTCTATGCCTAAATATCTAATTTTATTTTCAATGTTTATATGCTCACATTTGCAAGTATTCTGGGTTGAAGATACATTACAATGAAATTTGTGTTCTTTTAAGGGTAATACGTTGGAGGTTAGGTTAGGTCTGAGTGCAAATGCTAAGTACTTCGTCTTCGAAATATTGAGTATCAATATATGTCGATCAAGCTATGTTTTAATACTGTTCAGGGAGCATAGCGCGTCTGTAAACGCTTGATCACAAGTATATGGCTTAAAAAGGACAGCGGTGTCATCTGCAAATGAGATTATGTTTCCTTTGCCTTCAAGTGTCATATCACATAAATCATTGACGTACATCAGAAACAGTAAAGGACCCAATACGCTGCCCTGCGGCACCCTATATAAAACATTATGTTTATTACTTTCTTAATCCCCTATCACAGTGAAATGTCACCTGTTTGTAAGGAAACTTTCGAGCCACTCATTAGCTTTACCAGCAATACCAAAAAGGTGAAGCTTTGTTATTAGTATTGTGTGAGAGACTGTATCAAAGGCTTTAGACAGGTCGAGGAAAGTACCAATGACTTTTTCCTTTTCATCAAGTTTTTTGGCAATAAATTATGTAACCGAACTTGGCCTCGTTTGCGCCCCGACCTTGTCTAAAGCCATATCGATTGTTTGATAGTAAGTTCGCAGATTCCAGGTGGTGCATTAGCCTAGAATTGGCCACTTTCTCAATCACTTTTGATACTACACTCAACAGGGAGTTAAGAGAAAAAGTTATAGAGTTTAAATTACAAAATATTTTTTTCAATTATAACACCTTTTTTAAGTAAAATACCTTATTTACTTCGTTTTATTTAGATAATACAGTTGCTTTTATTATTTATATACAAGGTATATAGATAAAATATATGTAAAATATCACGACTTTAAACCTATACTAAACTATTAATAATAAAAACAACTATTAATAATAAAAATAGCCGCATGGTACCGATTGAGTACTTTTAACTTATCCCGAAACTAAAGCGGAAAATAAGTTTATGGATGAAAAAGAGACAGCCAATAAGTAAGATAGAGATAGATGATCAGTGTGCGGGTGTCAGGTAGAATTTTGCAACTGGGCCGTCTACATTCTTTTGTTTTACGTTAGGGTTGTCTAAAAAAGTTTATTGATGTTTAAACTTTTCTAAACTTTGTCTAAACTTCGGATGTGTATAATTCCAATACGACATGGATTAACGAGTTGAACTTTGATATTAACACTTTTTTAAACAAACACAAGTTAGGATAGGTCGCTTAATTGTTACATTCTGGATACACCTGTCATACAGCAATGCCTATTCTTTTTTCTGTCCTGCCACGATTTGCTGAGTCTCAGTCCGTATTCAGTATTTTTTTTTTGTTGCGACTTTGAAGTAAAAATGAAAATAAATTACTTGCAAAAGATATCTCCTACCCTCTATAACTAATATGTTCTGTTTGTACCGCATTTGAAGTTGGGTAGCGCATCGGAAGTCAAGCTACGCCAACGTCACCGCTCGAACATTACTCATTACAAGCAAATACAGACATTTTTCACATATTTAGCAAACTTGTTTATCTTTCGACGCATAAAAACTATACTAAACAAAATAAAGCTTCTTAGTAAATGTAGTTCAAAATGGTTAAAAAAAAGATTTTCAGAATTTGGAAAACAAAATGGGTCACGGTGTTTACAGGCTTATGCTAACTTTGTCCGTATACATACATATACGTCACGAAGACGAAAATGATAGAGAAAAAGATTCGTTGTAATATTCGCCGACATTCCATCACGCACACCTCGCATCTTTGCGATCCATCACATTATTTTTGATAGCGTGATAGAAATCATTAAGAGCGTTGAATGAAACAGAACGCGTCTCCATCGTCTGTGACGAGTGTTTAGCGGCTTCACACGTTGGCGCAAAATCCCACTCGCCATGCGGAGGCTGGCACTACTCATCCGTGAATCAGCGCAAACGATTTTAGTCCGGGAGTCGCTTGCAGTTTACTCTATATAATCAGCCATACAAAATAAACTAAGTGCGAAGAAACATCCCTTATAAAAAAAACAGTCATGTCACCTCAAGACTTTCTCAGCAAGTAGCCAAGTGCTGATTTTATCTGAGTATTATTTTCATAAATAAAATCGATGAGCACCCTCTCTCGGTCGGCGAATATATCACCCGAACCCAGTTGGGCTCCGTTCCATCTGTTGGCCCTTAGCCGAGAAATGAACCGAGCCGTCCTAAGCGTTAATATTTGAATAAAATGTATGGCGGAATGTAAATTTATAAGTGTAGCTTGTATATGAGATATTCCAAAATTTCACAATATGACCGGCTAAACCAGGCATCTGTGTACCAAATTTTAAGTCTCTAAGCCCAATATTTCGAGATTGAAATTTGATTAGTGCGCCCCCTGGTGGACCGATTTCAACCACAACCTTTACAACTCTTACCATGACCTAACGATGCCTGCATGTCAAATTTCAAAACAATCGGATTGGGCGCTATCGTGGAGGACTATACACATTTAAACCCACAGAAGCGCGTTCACAATACTTTCCCTTCTCGTAGATTGGTCGACCGGGTAAGTGAAATGCCAAGATCGAGCAAACAAAAAATGTTACTTTAATGACCGAATTCATAAAAACAGATACCAACAATTAATTAGGAACCTTCAGTAGTAAAATCGACTCTTCGGGGAAGGAACACAATGCGGTTTATTTTTGTGTAAAATAAGAGTGCGTTTAACTGTAAAAAGCAGATCCAGAGACTTACCGTCTGGTAAAACTCGTGAGAAACAGTGAGGACTGCTTTCACCACTATAATAGCGGATATTTAAGGCCCCGTATAAATCAACGCGCGTATTTTATTAACTCTACCATGTCTTTCGAGCCCATAGGCTACACCAAAATAAAGAGAGCTACGCCAATGTGCGTAGCTCTCGGGTTACTTCAGGTTACATCAGGTTTTTTTCGACTCACTGCGCGCTCAAGCGCCGTATACGAAAACTGCATTTATTATTCCATAGATCAAAGAGTAATCGATACTTAAAAAAAAAACGGGTTGGTTTTTGAATCCCTTACTAAGGTATTTATAAATGTATATTTGAAGTAAATATAAGCGAAGATTAAAAGTAATCAGAAACACACACAAAAAAATGGTGCCTTAGTGTTTTTTCATCGACATTTTTTTAGTTATATATTCTACTCGAAATATAGTCTACTATTCATATTATATTAAGGGTAGATAAATGCGAGACGTATATGTGAAATATTGGTTTAAAGTATGTGCAGCTGACTTCATTTGGCCCCTTAAATACCCCTCGAATTTTCCTTTTGGGAATACCACTAGTCGAGTTGAATGGTCTACGCAATCAAATGCCTTGGAGAGGTCACAAAATACAACCAATAGTTTTTACTGACGTGTCAAAACTTGTGAGTACTTTATAGATTAGTGATAATTCTTATATTTTTATATTAAGGATACTTCTTGGCAGTATTTTATACTTGTTTATAAGTATGAAGGTAAGTACCTATCTCAGATTGAATCGATTCGAATGCCCTAAGACGTAGTGTAAAAACCAACGGGCTCTTTTACTACGCAAGTATCGAGTGTTCAATATGCAAATGACCGGTTCATGTTGAACGATCGAGTGTCGCGATAAATCACATCTCAAGTGTCATTTCAACTAAGTGCAGCGCTTGTAAGGCAACTCCAGATAATCCGAAACACAGACAAAGCGATGGACTCAAATTGTAACGATCCAGAGCGTATCGAAAGTACAATATTTCACAATATTATGCCAGTGTTTAATGTAAAGTAGTATGGCACGAAAAAGTAAAATATGATGACTTTCGTAGATCGGAAGCTAAACAAGTAACGAAAATAAGCAACCAACCCTTTACAACGTCAAACGATAAATGATCTGCAGAAAGCAATCTCTTTTTTTATTTGAGAGAAAAGTAGCACAATTCCATAGGTTAGCTTTGAAGTGATGCGATATTAAACTCTTTCAATCTCAATCAAACGGATTTCAAGCAAATAAATAGGTTGTCGCAACGCCAAGATCATGTTGGGACAACAATAATCACGATGTTTGCATGTTCTGAGGTATATTTAAAATAAACTCATTAAATTCCCTATGCACTGATGTAACGCGTTTATTTATAAGTCAATTAGTTCCATTCATCGTGATTCATCGATACATAGTATTCACACGACCCACAATCTTATTTATGAATACCTAATAGGTAATAATAATAATTGCAGTCCATCGCTTTAACAATTTTGGGAATCTGTGAAATTTGAATTTGTATGACATAGCTGTTTGTTATAAAAATGATTAAAAACTAATTTACCGCGTGAATTTTGTAGCACCCGTCGTTTCGGCAATGTTGCAATCGCCGTTGTCCAGGCTAGACAGTCTACCCTGGACAACGACGGTTGCAACATCACCAAAACGTCAGGTGCTACAAAATTTACGCGGTAAATTCGTTTTTAAACCTTTTTATAATGTCAAACAACCGCGATAGTCTTCGATTTCATATAGCTATTTATGCTGGAGCCTATACAAATTTCAGATAAATAAAAATGTCGCAACAATCCACTCGTATGGTTACGGGAAGAGCAACAATGGAATATTAAATCCCAAAGATATATTTACACAACAAAAGTATGTATACCATTTCAGAATATTAACTAAAAATCTATCTGATTTCTTTTGCTCGTGTTATGATTATATTGTTGTTATTGTTTGATTATCTGCGTGTTCTATTTTTAGAGTTCTCTCTAGCATTATTCTACCATATTGAATTGTAAATATCTAAGTAACAGTTTTGCTAAATAATACTGCAACGTTAATAAGATTTTCCTGTAATTATTACAATGTTTTTGCAAAACTGCACCCTGTAATTATACACGTATATACTTAGGATTTCTAAGATAAAGAAAAGAGGTCTACCTTGGCAACTAATCATCCATTCCACATTGTTATTGGATATAAGCTTAACATGCGACACTTGAAGCAAAGCCAACATAGCCCTCCTCAAAGTCCATTTGACTATAATCCATAAGTCATTTGTGTATTTGGCCTTTAAACTCGTTAATAACATTCCAAAGTCAATACAAGATTTAGAATCAAAAATGTTTAAATATACTAGTAGAGTTTAACACTGGCTCATCACACATGTTATTTATAAGGTAGACGATTTTGAAATAATTTTACAAAATCTTTAATATACACTTATTATGAAAAATAATATCGCCTGACTTAAGATACCTTTATTATTCTTATATTAAAAAAATACGAGGTAAACCTTGCAGGAATAATTTGATTATGTTTGATTATTCATTACAACTATTGTCGTATAAAATCGAAGACTATCGCGGTTGTTTGACATTAAAAATAGGATAGAAACGAATTTACCAGACTGGTCAGTCTACCCTGGACAACGGCGGCTGCAACGTCACTGAAACGTCGGGTGCTACAAATTTCACGCGGTAAATTCGTTTCTATCCTACTAATCATAATATTATAAACGCGAAAGTTTGTAAGAATGTATGGATGTTTGTTACTCTTTCACGCAAAAACTACTGAATGGATTTTGATGAAACTTTACATTAATATAGCTTACACATCAGAATAACACATAGGCTATATTTTATAAAGATATATTGTGAATTATCTAAAATATAACGATAACTGTCAAGTAAGTAGGAAAAAATCTACGAAATTGATATTCGAAATTTAAATTCTAAGCGTCAACATATATTTTGAAAATTTTCTCCTACTATCCTACTAATATTATAAACGCCAAAGTTTGTAAGAATGTATGGATTTTTGTTACTCTTTCACGCAAAAACTACTTAATGGATTTTGATGAAACTTTACAATAATATAGCTTACACATCAGAATAACACATAGGCTATAATTTATAAAGATACGAGTGGTATTACCCGGCGTTGCCCGTGTTATATCTGTTCTCAAATACCAATGTATACCAATTTTCATGGCGATCGGTTGAGCAGTATAGAAGTTGGTGTGCTGCAGCGCCGTCTAGTTGAAAGTTGCAACAAAGCGGATATATATAAAAACCTTAACCATGAAACAATACATATATATGCCAACTTTCATGGTGATCGGTCAAACGGTTTCGGAGTCTATTAAACTCGGACAAACGGGCATACAGATATACCAACATCCATTTTTATATTATATTATTTTGGCCTGTTTTTAAAATTTAAACTTTGAATGCCTATATCTCGCTTATTTATAGCGACCGACACAATTTTCTTCCAGATTTAGCATTAAAATGAAAAAAATTGGAGAGAGGTTCCTATACTGCAGTTATTCCACTTTTATAACTATGTGATAATATTTACATGTATATATTTTAATTAAAGAGTTTTGAACAATGAAGCACAAATAATTAAAAAGCAGGAATAATTTCACTGTATTACCTTCACAATATTTTGAATTTAGAATAACGCTTGGCCGACTATGACGTTTGTAGGTTTAACATAGCAGCGCCATCTATGGATTACTCAATAGATAACGCCATCTGTTAAAATCGTTTGGAACTAACAGATAATTGCGAATGTCAAATAATAGACATTGAAATAAAATAATATCACGACTATAAATTAAGACGTAAGCTATCCTATCTTTCAAGTTGGATCAAACTGCACATTGTGTGCAAATTTGATTCAAATCGGTTAAGTAGTTTAGGAGTCCATCGCGGACAAACAACGTGACACGTAATTTATATATATTAAGATAGTGTGAATTATCTAAAATATAACGATAACTGTCAAGTAAGTAGGAAAAAAATCTACGAAATTGATATTCGAAATTTAAATTCAAGTGTCAGATTTTTAAAATTTTCTCCTACTATACTTACTACTAATCCTACTAATATTATAAACGCGAAAGTTTGTATATATGTATGGATGTTTGTTACTCTTTCACGCAAAAACTAATGAATGGATTTTGATGAAACTTTACAATAATATAGCTTACACATCAGAATAACACATAGGCTATAATTTATAAAGATATATGATTTTCTATCATCATTATCACCATTTTCCATCACCACGCGGGTGAAACCGCTGGGCGCAGCTAGTCCTATTTATAACTATTGTCGTTTTACATATTACAATATGATTATTAAGATTTTATCTTTAATTTTGTCTGACATACTCGTCGGTCATTATTTTTATTGATTATTTGTTGCATTAGTTTTAGGCTATTGATTTCTATGTTTTTTTTAAATTATTTGTTTTATTCATATTTTGATTATTTGTGTTTCAAACGTTTATTATTAAGGCATATCCAACTGTATTTGCAATTTGGAATGAATAAAAAACTATTGACTATATTGACTATCGATAGACATCTAGACAGCAACGTTTA
Organism: Micropterix aruncella; assembly: GCA_944548615.1. Classification (NCBI taxonomy): domain Eukaryota; kingdom Metazoa; phylum Arthropoda; class Insecta; order Lepidoptera; family Micropterigidae; genus Micropterix; species Micropterix aruncella. Next base: position 19,326,849 of record OX155952.1, on the reverse strand, counting down.
TACTCGACACGAAAAATATCAAATTCATAAAGCATAACAAATCTAACAAAATTCAGGGGTGCCTACATTATCGCTGCAGATTTCGGCGAAAATCTGGTACACACAGTGGTTTTCAACCTTTTCTAGGTGACGGCACAATTTTAGTCGAATCGAGTCACTCCGACAGAAGGGCGGGTTTGGTGGGGGGTAGAGCCCCTCATTAGCATCGCAGGCGATTTTTTAAATATAGAAATATTTGATCTGGTATAATATATATATTATATAAATTTTCATAAAATTAGGTCCATCAAATTTTCACTAAATGTATTTATTTAACTAGAAATTTATCCTGGACTTTAGAAGGGCATGCCAAAATCGCAAACTAAACCAGATTGTACAAAGAAGGTAAGTAGGAATAACAATGAATATACCTATTTGTGTTTAAAGTGCCAAAGAAACTATACTATGTATACCTACATTTTGTGACAAAATAAAATTAATGCGAGGTTTAACTAAAAAACTAAAAATGAACGATTTCCAATCGTCAAAAAACCATAAAATGTCTCTCGTTGAAAGTTAATTTGTGGTACATTATTTTAGTAAACAAATTGTATACATGTATATAAATGTAATCTATTCCAAACGTATGAGAAAATTATAAAAATGAGTCATCATGAGACACCGTTTTCGAGTACCTGTTTATCTCGCCTTGTATAATGGAACATGGAGATGCTGCCATTATTATTCTTATTCTTATCCACAGAATTAATTTATCGGCAAAACCTTTCATTTCATGAGATGATGTAAGCATATTCTCATTTTGCCCCTGCATATTTGCATTCAATTTGATAATATGCTTAAACAAATCCGTTGCGAAAGCCAGCTTTTTGCACAAAGTTTCACTGCTGAGTAAGACAACAATTGTTAAAGTTACGTTTCCTTACCATATAAACTATAACTGAAAAACCTGGCGACACACCAGTAGGATACTCGCGTCACACCATTGTGCCGCGACACACCGGTTGCAAACCACTGCTCTAACTAAATGCTTTGTCACAAATCCAACGGCTCTAGTAATATCCATCATACTCGTCTCGCTGATACACTGATGCGTTGTAACAATAAGTAACCTCGCTCGACACAAAAACAAAGCCAAACGTAGCTACGCGCACGGACCATTGTTACAACGACTATAAATTTTAAATGAAAGCGCTCGCTGAATATGGAAACACGAGTTTTCAGTTTAATATTTCAGGGAAATGAAATCACTGGATTAAAAATATAATTACATTAATGCATACGTCTTCGTAGAGGTTTGTTTTGTAGAAAATTAAATTAATTCCAAAGCTTAAAGAGTCCATATTGGTTAGAAAATGAAAAGCAAGGGTAAGTACCCCAGGAGTCAAAAATGTGAGAATTCGTAATGCTATGATGGTTCGTGTTTTGTTTTTGTTCATGATAGGTATAGCTTCTAAAGCCCAATCCTGAAAATTAATATAACAACTTTTAAACACCTGTGCATCTCTGGACCGCAACGGCGTTGTTTATCATCTGTAGGAGTATATACCCACACACGTGCACACAATATTTCAGTTAGTGAGGTTTTTATAATCCTGAGAACCTTCTTTTCATTATCATTCTTTAGGTCAGGGTTTTCGAAACTAGGTTCTGAATGATCTCCATAAAAATTCAGCGGGTTACTCACTTAAACAAGTTTTTAAAACAAAATAAATTGCAGTTAACAACTGATGTGTAAAAAATATATAATATATGAATGGCAATGTATATGACCTCATAAAATTTTTGTCAGAATACTTTCCAAACAATAAAGCGACTGGGTATAAAAAAATGTTAAAGTATAAAGATCTATGTAGGTAATAAACATCAAAATTTCATTTGTTTTGAAAAATATATTAAAATCAGAACCCCTGAATGTCTTTTGAATAGTTCGGAGGCACAGGATGGCGGTGTCGACTACAACGGCCAAACCGGCAATCCAGGCTGGTATAACGATATAGATCGTTCTTTCAGCCGTGGGATGAGCGTAGAAGACTTGGCGACAAGACAATCTACTGTCTAGTTCACCAGCAGCCCTTTAGAGTCCAACGCCTTACGGCGAGGCACCGGGAAAGGTACACAGCGGGCAGCCTCACTCCTTAAATATCAGTTTTGGCAAGATATCACCGTCTGGAATTAACCTTCAGGATACCTCTGTCCTCCCGACTGGTTACGGGTCCGAAGTCGATCACGCAACCTCTACCTGTTGTATTACAGCGGTAATTCAGTTTAAATTTATCGCGGACCTGGGCGTTCTTTGCCCGTAGTGCCACGCAGGATCGAGTGGCCCAAGGTCATTTCAAGAGTGGCATGACATCAGGTGAAACATCCACCCCCGCTGCTTAGAAAACAGTGTATTTCCGTAGTCTCCAGACTCCTTCAGCAATTAGTCAGAATGCACAACCGATTGGCTTCGCCGAACGGTGCGCAAATCGTCCAGCGGCGCCAGGATGCAATCCCGCCGGGAGAAGCCAGTCCACCAGCTCTGAGGCCTGAGACACGGGAGTCTTACCCTGGGTAGCCTTCCACTCAAGGAGGCTTCTGAATAGGAGCTGAATCGTGAGTTGAGCCGATCCGAGAACAAAATGGATCTTGTGGCTCAAGCTGCACGAAACCGTTCCCCACCTCTGAGGGACACCACCACCGTTCACCCGTTCTGAGGGACAATTACTCATCAGTAGAGGATGAATGAATGTTTGTTTCACTCCCCTTATTTACATGTACTGACGCGAAACCGGGGTTTCGGCATATACCTATAGTAAATCACTAAGGAATACACACAAAAATATTATTATACCTTTAAAAAAAACAAAATTTTCTTCCGTTTTTATAGCATAATCGCTCGTTGAGGCAGTGTCGGCAAAAAGCTATATGAAGCATAATTTTGTGGCCTGGTTGTGAGAACACGAAAAAGAATTTTAATACAATTATGCCGGATTTTAAAATCCCGGTCCTTAAGCTATCATTTCGCCAAAATGAAATTGGTAAATTATTTCCATATTAATTGTAAATTATCTTTATTCTGTTACTGTTATTCAAAAAAATAAAAACGAGCGAGATTTGTCTTCAGTTTTTGAAAAACCTAGAGATGATTCTCAATATTAAAAAATACTATTTACACCAGCGTATGGTCTATTTGCATAGTACCAAGACAGTTTTTGGAACTTCCATACAAAAAATATAAGAAAAAAATGTTTGAAATTACGTAATTTCCAGAAATGTTATGGCCAAACATTATTTTTTATCTATTTATTAAATATACTTTGAGTGATATAAAAAATAACACAGTGATCTCAAGTTTTTTTTAATTATTGTAATCTAATTTTTACGTTATAAAAAACTATTCATTTGATAAGTTATTATATTATAATTGAAAAGCCAAATCGACCATATTAGACGACGCGAGAGGTATGTTTAAATACTATTTTGTTAAAGGAATCATTTACCAAAAAAATCATTTATGCAAAAAAAAGTATGCAACACGATATATTTCGATAATGTAATCACATCGACTAAATGTATAAATGTAATAATAATCTAAATGTCTAAACGTAAGATTGTGGTCCTTGCTTCAAAGAATCTTTCTCATTTCGGCGAATACTATTCTAGAATGTATTTAACCTTTTTCCCGGGCACGCCTGCACACGCATAAATTCTCAGTCGCCTTGCCGTACTTAAATTAGGTATTCAGACTTCACTTTACCTCCTTGACATCATGTCTTCCCATTTCTCACGTGACCATCTTTACAAAATATGAGGCATTATAAGAAAATTCATCTAGCCTCTTGCTCGTTAAAAATAGTTGGATGCAAAGAACCTACGTATCTCTAAGGATGAGCTAATATGGTGGTTCGCATTCATATGTTACAGGAGCACGTAGTCATCTTGCCACCGTTCTTAAGCACACGAAGTCAAGCTTCCAGGGAAGTTTCGCTTACTGTTTAGCGATTGTGTGGAATCAACTGGGCGCGGCTTTACGTGCACTATCTTTACCTGCTTTTAATTTTTTTTAAGAAAGCTTTATTAAATGATGACTAATTGGTGTATTCCCCCAAGCTTTCATCAAGTATCTATTTATTTGTGTATTATGTAATTAATCCTTTATTATATTAATTCGTCACTATTTTCATCTTATCGATGAAGTGCCGCCTCAAGATCAGGCTTTTGATCTAAGCATTCGTCTTATTTGCAGTGTTTGTAGTGAGCTCATGCAAGCCTTTGTTTTTTTTTAAATATTAATTAATGACATTTTTTCTGTAAAAATTGCAACGTAACATCTTTTTATGTACTTAACAATTTCTGTAACATTTTTTTCTGTAACAACTGTAACAATTGCATTATTCTGTTCGTTATTTTGTTTCAACCGGTGATATCAATCACTATCAATGATATCAATCATTTAGGAATTTGCAAATAAATCGATTTGATTGCAAAGATTCTCCTTTGTTATTAATTAATTAGTCATGTTACACATCATTATTTTGATAGTTTTGCCTGCGACTTTACTCGGGTTTATATGAAAATTGTGATGAAAAAAACTTGTTTAGAAATGTCAATGTCGAAGTCAAGGTGTATTTAAAACTAAGACTACATTTACACTAAATATAGGTTTCACGCAAAACTTGCTTTTAATAGGATACAAAACCCTCGGCGCGGGAGCAAGCTAGTTTTATTTTTCCTTTTATTTGTATTTGGTGTTTTATCAGGTGAAATAAGTTCAACTGAGCATTTAAATGCAGCATGCGGTGGTAAAGGATGTGAAGGGTAGGTAGTGGGAAGGGAAGGAGGAAAGGTTGGGGGAAGAGGGAGAAATGTTGGGAGAAGAGGGGGAAATGTATTTCCGCCCGATTGCACACGCACCGGAAGTACCTACTTGCGACGGAAGAGTGCCAATGCGAAGCTGCATCGATTAGGACCAGGATGCACAGTGAATCGTAATATACATATATACACAGAGTTGTAAATGCCAGGAAGAAAAAAATGGCGTTATGAGGTACATAAGTAAAGTAATTTTTTTACGATACTGACGCAAACCTAAATATTTTATACCTAGAAAATAAAGATATGTAGTATCAAATTAATTGGAAATACTGAATGTGTGTAATTATCGTAGATTACAAAAAAAAACAAGAATTATACGATTGCGAAAATGTGTTTTTATTATGAACTACCTACATAAAACATGCTATTTTCTTCCAGTAAATTTATTTTAAGCTTGCCCGGATTGAACAGGTAAAGCATACCTACTGAGGATGTATATATCGTCGTTGTTAAGTCAAAACCTCGTATGTCAAATTTCGGCAATTTTCGATTTCCTTTCTATTTTTTTATTTTATTTTATTAAACGGATGTTTACAGCCATCAAAAAGAAATAACATTTACTAAGTAAAAAATACATAGGCCATGGATTAACCATACAGTTTCCAATTATTATTAGAAGTGTATTAATAAAAGTAGATATTATATTAAGTGATATAGATAAGTGATGAAATGAGTATTATATAATAATTTTAATATGGGGCATAATTACATATTCAAAATACAATAAAATATAGGAACGAAGAAAGAGGATAGAAGGGGCGATAAAGTTGTATTATATTACATAATTATCAATTATAAATTTTCACGCTACATAATTATTAATAAGTAATCATCAATAATTAATTTTGAATTTTAGAATTTAGTACAAGATTGTTTAGCGTGAACCAATTTAATACATGTGTCGCTTCGTCGAAATTTCTCTTTGATGAGCAAATTTATATATTAGAGGTGTACAATGTCTAATATATAAATTTATCTTTGATGAGGAAATTTATATATTAGAGGTGTACAATGTCTAATATATTTCGTATTGTTTGAGCCAGGTCAATAATGGATACAATACAAAAATGACCTAATATTGATCCCTGCGGAGCACCAATTTTGACAAAATATCCTGTGATTATACCCTATCTATCGTTTAAGTAAGAAACAATTAGTTCTAGAGCTTTTACCTCTTACTCCATAATGTGTACGTTTGTATACGACTTGTGCTACTGGATAGTATAAGAACTAGACAAAAAATCTTTGACTCTTGGGTTAGGTGCGAGTATGCAAGTTCTATTACTATAGCAAATTTCACGCTAGACTAGTCAGCGAATACACCCATCACCGTTATAGAAAAATGTACCCACAATCAAAACAAAACACAGATAGATATTGATAAATTCAACATAGATAAATACAGTCGTAGATAAATTTATAGTAAATATAGATACCGATAAATATAGATAAATCTCAATATAGATAAATTACATTACCGAGTAAAAATAGCATGAAAACTGCATTTTATCCATATTTGACCGTATTGCCTCAGTCTTCTATTTGCGGTGCGCGAAAGAGTCCCGGTGACGTCACGGCGCGATTCGCGCGTACAGCCGCCCGTTTTTTAAATCAGATTTTAAGGACGTTTTTGAGATGATGATAACTTTGTTAATACTTATCAAATTCGAACCAAACCTACACCGGGTGACTTAGGAAAAAGAGTACCATTGTTAAAAGGTAAATTAAAAAAATAGGCATTTTAGTTTTCGTGGGATTACTCTATTTTACAATCTGTGCAATCCACCCCACCGTGCCTCGGTGTCGTCGGTCGACCCTCTGAACGCCTCGGGTATTTTTGTCAAAACTGACATTTAATCTCTGGAATATGAAACCGAAAAAGAGATTACGTTGGTATAATATGTACGATGGGCAATCAAATAAAAGTTAGAATGAGGAACATACTCATTGGAACTAATAAAAATATACAAACAGGCATAGCTAAGAGATATGTTAACTTTTTTTAAATATTTAACTGATTATACTTGTATTTTTTTTAAATAAAATTCATTTCGCGAACATGGAGGAAATTAAAGAATTCCAATTAAAAAGATGCACAATTAAATATGTGAAAAACGATGAGGCAACTCGCGAAAATTGGTTTGTTTCACCAGTATAATACCCCGAACCACAAGTCCACAGTTGTAATGGTTGCCATTCAAGATGCTGGCTTTGAAATATTTGAACAGCGTCCATATTCTGAGGTTGAAGGAATATCCAAAAGGTCAGAAATTAGAAGACGATGAAGCACTAGCGCCGCGGTGCTAGAATTTTTAGGTGCTCAGGATGAAAAGTTTTTAGGAAGGGTTTAAAAAAAAGATATGTCAATTGATAACGTTGACATGTCAAGTGATAACAAGTAAAAAGGTGATAACGATGAAAAATAAAATAACATTAATTAAAACTTAACTGTAACATACTCGCGTGGATCCGGAGCCAAAGTCTATCGCGATACTAATTACAGGGTTCTTTAAAGTATAAGAGGGTAAAAAATAGGGTTCGCCGCATTGTCCACTTGGGAGCTAACGGGCCCATGATGAGGTGGCCACGATGACCCATGTGTTCAGGGTCGGTCACACTCACGGGTCAACGCCCATCCGACGGCCTCCACGCACGGGGTGCGAACCTGGGTAGGACATTGGGTCAACCAGTCTCCCCTGGGAATCAAACCTCTGGCGCTCCTGGACGGTCTGCGCACCGAGCGGCGCAAGCCAATCGATTGTGCTCTCCGACTAACAGTCGGGGGAGTCAGGGAACTGTATTGTTTCCTATAGAGCGGGGGTGGTTGCCTACCTTACGGCGACTGCTCTTGAAATGACCATTGGCCATCCGATCCTGGGTGAACAGCCGGGCAAAGGACGCCTTGGTCCGCGATAGATTCGGTATACTCCGTTTCACCGCTTCGTAAGGGAGAGGACCGCGCAAGCGACCTCGAACTCGGAACCAATCAAGAGACCGGAGAAATCTGGTCACAATTGGAAGTGAGGGCGCGAGTATCTCGAGCCCGCCGGGTTTATTCCTGGCTAACTCGCGGTAAGGCGTTGGACTCTCACGGGTTGTGACGTAGCTAGACGTTGGATTGTATTGTCCAAAGTCTTCTACGCTCACTGCAGGGCGATAGAACGACTAATCGTTAAAACGTCCTGTGGTGACGGGCTCGCCCGTTGTAGTTGACACCGCAAGATGTCCACTTGGGTACGAACGAAAACCATTGAAGGATTATTTCAAACCCCATGTTGAGCGTAAACCCAATTATTCCACTTCGTTCGTATGGGAACCCCGCGATGACAGGGGTACCCTGCGAACGCCAACGAACGAACACCCGCCTAAAAGTGAGCTTTGCAGAATAAATGGTACGGAATAAAATGGCCTATTACCCACCGACCGCTTTTGTTTATAGACAAAGAAAAATTAAAGATAGACCATAGCACAGGAAGTCTTACTTACAAAGCGCAGCTAATGTAAGTAAGAAGAAATAATAAATTAAGAAAAATAGCTTAAAGAAAACCTACATTCTATTTTTAATTAGTACAGAAGGCGGACTTATCGTTTCACGACTTCTTACAGCAAACCGATAGAATCTTGTTAGAAAATGTTTACTGAGACCAAACGCTTTAATTTCAAATGTGAGAATTTATACTTTCTTGCTTTTTTGGCCTTAAGGCCCGGTATAAAATCAACGCCCGTATTTTAAACAATCTAACCATCTCTTACGCCCTCATAGGCTACAAATAGAGTGGTCAACTACAACGGGCGAACCCGTCACCTCAGGAAGTTTTAACGATTAGTCGTTCTCTCTCCCGTGAAGTGAACGCAGAAGACTTGGACAAAACAGTCCACCGTCAAGCTCCGCCACATGCCCGTAAGAGGCCAACGCCTTAACCGCGAGATAACTAGGTGTGTTACCCAGCGGGCTTACACTCACGCCCTTACTTCCAATTGCGACCAGATTACTCCGGTCTCTTGATTGGTTACGAGTTCGAGGTCGGACCAAAGCATCCTTTGCCCGGCTGTTCACCCAGGATCGGGTAGCCGATGGTCGTTACAAGAGCTGTCGCCGTAAGGTCCGCAACCACCCCCGCTCTATAGGAAACAGTACTGCTTCCAGATTCCCCCGATTGTTAGTCAGAGTGCACAGTCGATTGGCTTACGCCGCACGGTGCGCAAACCGCACAGGAGCAATCATTGACTAATCATTGACTTCAAAAAGTGTTTCGCTTGTTGGATCCTCCATTTTTGTTCTATAGTCACTTTCAAGAATGCACGTGGTGTCATCTGCAAGTTGGACAGTCTTGGCACAAGTTATGTTAGTTGCTAAATCGTTACAATAGAGTTTGAAGAGGAGAGGTCCTAATGTTGAGCCCTGAGGCACACCGATGTTTACTATTTCACAACTCGATTGCTCAGCCTTTTCCTCAATTCCATCAATTATTTTAATCTCCACCACTTGCTGCCTGTTTTGTGGGTACGATTTAATGAGTGAATTGGCCACTCCTCTAATTCCATAATGGTTTAGCTTGCCTACCAGGGTATTGATGTTTATACAGTCGAATGCTTTGCTTAGATCGCAGAACTTTTATACACTTTTTTTATACACTGTTAGCTTAGATCGCAGAACTTTTTATACACTTTTTTTATAATTTAAAATGTAATTTCAATTGTAGAAATACTATTTGTTGTAATTTCTTAATGTTATTATATATATAATAATTTTTGGTAATGTAATTTCTATACCCAGATCGGGTTTATGAAAATAATTTTTTCTTATTTCTTCTTATTTCTTCCAGAAAAGGTTGATTCCTAGGGGAAACTAGCCCTGAGGCCAGAGTCCTGCCCGGGCTCGCACTTCATGCGTGGAGGCCGCCGGATCGGTGTTGACCCGTGAGTGTGACCAACCCTGAACAGAATGGGTCTTCGTGGCCAACTCAGCAAGGGCCCATTAGCTCCCCCTCATAGGCTACAGTTGTAGTTCGTCCATTACTCTCTCAGAATGTTATAACGGCTGTTGCCATCTTGTCGGCCAATCGCAGAAATTGAGACGAAGACGGCCACTGATCCGGTTCCGTCACGGACCGACAGACCAATAATGGATAGTATGAAAAATTGTCAGGAGAGTTTCTTAATCTCTTGCTTACATGTTTTTAAATGTTAATTTGACGCACGAGTATATAAAAACTAGGAAGCATTGAAAAAAAACAAGAAAAAGGAGGTGAGTGTGATAGTCGGAAATACATTACAGAAATACTATTCATATATTTTTTAAGGGAATAATTCCGACAATAATATATGAAATAATGGTTCATGCACAGCTGACTTTATAAGACCCCCTTTAACTCTTGTTTTCGCTTTAGCATACCGCAAGCACACACGAATACGGAAATATGTGAGCACTTTATTATAATTATTTTACAATTGCAAGTACGTAACGCTACGCTATATTTTTATAATTGACAAAAATACAGGTGTGTAACTTCAAACAATTTTATTTATTAAAAAAATCATAAAAGGTTTTTTAAATAGAATAATTTAGTTTTTAATGCCAGTATCTCACTAAATACTAAATAGAATCTCTGAATTCGTTTACAAGCTAAAGGCAATAATATATTTTAATTATATTTTATAAACGTTACTTTATTTAAACCATTTATTAAAGTGCAATTTCTAGAAATTAAGGTATATTGAGTGAAATATAATAGCATCGACGACAAGTTAGAAAAAATACCTTAGGCCAATAGAAATGGGATACCTGCATATGGAAAATAAACTTCTAAACATTATAATATGAGGAAAAACCAAAAAAAAACACGTATGTATTTAAATGTGTTTTCTGTTTATGTACTGTACTTTATTTATTTTATGAAATAATAAAATGTATATATAATGCAATATAATAATTAATATTTATATCTATCAAACATATATTTGATACAGTGGAACCACTCATAACGAGTAATTCGCAGTAATAATAATAATAATAATAAAACTCTTTATTCTTAAGAAAAGGCGAGCTTATTGCCTGCAGGCAATATTTTAGAGCTAACCTATACTATTGTAAGAACATTATTTGCGAGTAGACTACATAACTTAACCTATATAAAGAGTATGACAAATAAAATAGAGGATGATAGAAAAAGTATATACTTTACTCTTTGTGGGCACAGATTTGCCACATCAAAATAATCTAACACCTATAAGGACGCTAAAGTTTTAAAAGGAGGGGGATGGGAGGGGAAAGGGAATTTATCTGGAGGATTTCAAATGCTCTCTGAGTCTGTTTTTAAAAGTTGTTATGCTAGTATACCTCATAACGAGTAATTCACACCTTTCATAACAAGTATGGAAAAATTGTTTCGACTCGAAAAAGTAATACCTCATAACGAGTAATTCACACCTTTCATAACAAGTATGGAAAAATTGTTTCGCTTAACGAGTGTTTCGCTTAACGAGAAAGTGGAACGAATTATGCACGTTATGAGAGGTTCCACTGTATTAATTAATATAAAATGGTAATTAGTATTAAATGGTATTAATTAATATAATATGGCTTAATTTTTAATTTTCATCGATTTTCCTTCTTTTTTTATTTTTTTCCTGAATAATATTGAAATATTTGCTATTACGTAAAGTTTTACACAAAACGTGCATCAAGACACAGGCCTTAGAAGCCCAGTTAGATGTGCATAGCGCCGTTACTCACTTGAGCTGTGTCGAACTTAAGCTGTCGTTCTTCAATGTTCTCTTTATTTGCTTCAGTGACATTGTAATTACTTTTTTAAGCTATTGCATAGCTTTTATCGCGGGCCAGCGCGGCGACCGAATGAAGAAATTTCTTAACGAAAATTAATGATTTTAAACTGATAATTACGTCTAAACGAGTAGTGCTTACGATTCGAAAAAAATATATGTTAAACAAGAACATTTTCCTAATATTCTTAGCTTCGAATATTTTAGATTTTGTTTATATTACATAGTGTAATTAATGTGTGAAATTGGGTCTAACCGAACACAAAAACGACTACTACGCAAATACTATCTGGCGTATTATTATGAAACCTGCACCATTTTAAAGATAATTTAATTATCTATCTTTTTATCTACGATTTTTTTCGAATAATCCGTTTTTTTTGCTTTATCGAATAAAAAATTCGTGCGCGGCGCTCTATCGTAAGACGTTTAAATTATTCCGAATCATTTGCTACCGCAGCCGCACATGATTCGGAATAATTTCAACGTTTTCCGATGGAGCGCAGTGATCTGATATCAGAAAAAAATAAAATAAATAAAATAAATAAATAATTATAATTGCATAAGTTGTTAAAAATGCTATGCAATAGCTTTACCGCGGAAGTCCCCGAGTGCCACACGTATTTTTTTTATTTGTACAAGCATTCAATAAAATATTAATTAAAATTATGCGTGTGGCACTCGGGGACTGCCGCGGTAAAGCTATTGCATAGCAGTTTTAACAACTTATGCAATTACAATTATTTATTTATTTTATTTTTTCTGATATCAGATAACTGCGCTCTATCGGAAAACGTTGAAATTATTCCGAATCATCTGCGGAAGCAAATGATTCGGAATAATTTAAACGTCTTCCGATAGAGCGCCGCGCACGAATTTTTTATTCGATAAAGCAAAAAAAACGGATTAATAAAAAAAAATCGTAGATGAAAAGACAGATAATTAAATTATCTTTAAAATGGTGCAGGTTTCATAATAATGCGCCAGGTAGTATTTGCGTAGTAGTCGTTTTTGTGTTCGGTTAGACCTAATTTCACAAATTAATTACACTATGTAATATAAACAAAATCTAAAATATTCAAATCTATGAATATTAGGAAAATGTTCTTGTTTAACATATATTTTTTTCGAATCGTAAGCAGTACTCGTTTAGACGTAATTATCAGTTTAAAATCATTCATTTTCGTTAAGAAATTTCTTCATTCGGTCGCCGCGCTGGCCTAAGGCCCGCGATAAAAGCTATGCAATAGCTTAAAAAACTAATAAACGCAGAGCGGCGGTGCAATAAGCAAGCACAGATGTTTTATCGTTTTTATTTTGTGTAAACGTAACTATCTACGTGTTTCCTATTCAATGTTCTTGGCCACTTCGCCCCCGGGCGGCGTATGAGGCTAGGCACAATAGCCTCCAATCGCGCTCTCTTGTGGAAAACGTACGGTTCTGCCTTTTTCAAGTGCCAAATCGAATAATGCAATTGATTAGCAAAGTTTCTTCCCATGCGATGTACGTCTAGTTTGGGTTGGAAGGGAAATAAATAGTGTGAGAGTGCTATCATGAACTTGTGCTCCAGTTGTGTGTCTCGAATATTGACACAGTGGGGACTTACATTAGATCTGACTGCAGTAAATACGACAATAGATAAAGCACCTAAGTGTGTGGCAAAGTATGGCCCGGAGCGGTCTGAGTGGCAATGATTAATAAGGTTGATATGCTACTCTCATAGCATTTGACTAGGGTTGACAATATTAAAATACAATATTTAAAATATTTTTAAAATATGTAGAAACGGGAAAATACCCCAGATTAAGTCCAAACTAAAATGCTACTTTATTGATAGAGAGTTGTATGATATCATTTCTAATTAGGTCATTAAACATTTCCAGCATATGATTTCTAATTAGGTCATTAAACATTTCCATTCTGATTTCTTTCATTCATTTACCTTGACATTTCTACCATTTTATTGACTATTATTTTATTACGGCAATTTTATTTTTTCTCCGATAATCTATTGTATTTTGTATTTGTAGGACCTTATAATTTTGTATATCATGACAAATCGATTAATAATTCTTACGTCAAAATGTTCTAAAGTAAGTCAGTATTTTAATATTACACTTTTTTTACTATATCAAATAGTTTTAAGCATCTAATACGATTATTATAAAATAGGTAGTGAAACTTTTAAGAAACCTTCAGTATCGATTTTTAGAATTATTTTAATCTTAAGCGGCTATCCAAAGTATTGCCTACTAATGCTAAATATATACACATGTAAAAGGTTTTGGAGATAATAAACTTGATTTGATTTGACGCGTCTCAAATGCCGCATTAGCAGTAATATAATTCTTCTTGAGCATCCCCATCTTTTCTGACACGTCGACGAACTTATTGTACGTTATTTAGATACAAGTTCAAAAATCCTGAGAGATTTATTGCGTACATATAAGTTGTCTGTTCATTATTTTTTTTTCTAGTAAAAAAAGAGGCGTTGGAAACGTGCTTCGTGCGAGAAGACTTTCAAGAAACTATATAATTTTTTACCAGAAGCTTGGCAAGCTCCAAGTGGAAAGCATTCCCAAACAACAGGCTTTCTAGAACGACGCCATGAGCATTTCACGAATAAAGGAGTGGTAGAACCGCTTCAAAGATGGGCGCACATCGGTAGACAGCGAACCTCCCGCAAATGTCTCGGTAAACCCTCAACAAGCCGAAATTACAATCTTATGAAGTGTGGACTTTCTCATGCAGGATCCCTTCCAGTGGTTCATCAGGCTCCCTTGTCCCTGAGTCGGTGTGTTTTTTGGCTAATCCACGAAGCTGAAAATGCCGCTGAAATGACATATTCGTAGCTCTACAAAATTCTTTGTAACAGTGTAAATTTCTTGCATTTAATAATCGCGTATGCAAAAAGCCAAAATATCTGTTGGAACGACAACAAAAGACGTGCAAGTGGATACCACAATTGAAACAATGAAATTAAAGTCGAGGATGTTCTTAAACTAATAGAACCTAAATGGAGGAACTTTAAGTTCAACCAAAGGTTACACACAAATTGGAGACGCTAAAGAATAACTGCCGAAGAGTAATTGTACAATGATAATAAAAAAAAGACTTTTGTAAGAAAAAAACTACGTCAAACGATGAATATCTAGCGGCGTAGGTGAAGAAACAGTCAGTGAAAATAAAGTTTGTATTTTAAATTATGTATATAAAATTAAACCTGGTTTTATTTCTTGATTATTTTGTAGACTTGCTATCCATTAGACATACATACCTGTAACAAAGACAAAGTTTAAATGAGATGAGAAATAACAATTGCAACGTTTTTCGGTCGTTTCTAACTTGTTCGATCAGATTACAAATTAAGATAGTCTTGTTATAGTTAAAAATTGAATGGTAAAAATCCTTTAAAGTTTTATTTATCGCCTCTGATGACACTATTATTGTTTTTCGTCATATAGCTTTGTTTTATCTTATCATACAACCAAATAGAATCCCCATCATCAATTACAATCCACTTTTCGACAACACAAATAAAAGCATAAATTGCACCGATACGAATTACACGCGCGAAGTCCAACGTCAAATGTTCAAAAAGCAGACCTTTATCTTTGGATGGACGAGTGGTGGAGCGTTTAGCTGGCTGGTGAAAATCGAGAAGTTTTTGTCGTCTATAATAAATCCTTGAAATCTCACACCGTGCGGCGGCTGGCCGACAGCACACATCTCGTGCCATTTAAGCAAAGCAAAACTTTGGATTGGAATTGCGCTTTTCCGTCTAGCTAAGAAATAGAATACGCGAAGGCCTTCCGCGCGCCCAAGCCGGAGTTTTGCTGCCCTGGCTCCGCTGCCATCATAATTAATTACCCCGACGGAATGCCGGGCCGTGTTGGAACTTAACGAGGCATCCATCGACAATGGAAAACTTGCCAACTCGCCCCCCTAAATTATTAAAGTACACGGAGTTCGGACGGCCGGACCAGAAGTTGAAGAGGGCGAGGGTGGGGCCATTGCTGCAGAAGCTGTCATTAAAGGATTTGAAAAATGTAAAACTAGAGAGGTAGAATAATACAGGAATAATGTCCTCGTAGTAGAGATCGAAAATGAAATACGGTATCAAAGATAGCAGGATGCGGAAATATAATGAAAACAATCAAATTGGTTTCTTAAATAAATTTATAAAATTGTATGGAGTGCAGATGTAAGAAGTTGCATAAGAAATGTAATCGAAGATCAATAGGACAAAAAATAGAGGGGCCTGACTTAGTAGGATGCAGTTGTTCCTACATGTTAGGTTACAGTTGTTCACTAAGCTCTAACGTCTAAATTACAGAAAGTCCCGATAAATTCATTCTGTGGTCGAGCCGCCAAATTGAAAAATAGTGGCGTGATTTCAATAATAACATCTAATCCGACATTGTATAACTATCAAAAGCAAACGTCTCTCCGTATAAAAGACAATATTTTGTACCTACATTATTTATTTCTAGTACCTGTCAAACATTAAAAGAGTTACAAAGGAGTATCTACTAAATAAAAAACAAATATATGTACACTCAAGCTTATTAATGTTAGACTCGCAATTAATAGAGAATTAAACTAGAGATTGGCATGCTTAGTTTCACTCAAGAATGCGGGAAGAGCGTTAGTCGGTACGAAACGGTTTATCAACAGGACAGGAACCCTGATATAGCTTCATTACCAGCATCGCAGGAGCAGATGTCTGCATCGACCAGCTATACGAATCCTGCCCCAATCGCCTCTACCCACCGCTCCAGAGAAATACATCCAACAAAGGTAAGTAAGAAGGAATGTAGTGAATCCTGCTGGGTTTCGCTGCCCTTCCGACAAGCGGGGTAGTAGTTCGCTGGCATCGCTGATACACAATTCATTAAAACTTCCTAAAACAATATTAGTGATTGATTGCGGCGGATTTCATCATCCCGTCCTCTTGAAGGACTTTTTAATACGATAAGATCACATGCTTTACAGATCTAAGATGGATCGTCTCCGTTTGTCTAGGTTAATTCAAAGAGAAAATCTTTGGAAAAACTAGTGAAAAAGTAGTTCTCCGATACGATTTTATAAGTTGAGTGGATTTATCCGGAGGGGCATGAGCCGGGCAACTCAAAGACAAATCTAGGCAAAGTCGGGAATATGCGGAAGTTTGAAATTAAATATTGCGCTGAGTTTATTACAAGGCATTTCGCTGAATGAAAAGCAGCGAACGGGGAAAAGAAGAAAGTAGGTGCCTACTTTGAAAGTCGCTTTGAGCGACGAGAAGCTCGCCGCGCGCCGCAGACTGTGGGGAGGTAACGTGTTTTGCTTCGTAGACAAGCGGATTGAGAGGCGACCGACGACATAACATCTGAGAAAAATATCTGAAATGGGCTGACCAGCGAAGAAATAGGCAGGGGCGCTTTTGTAGGGTTCAACCAATAAAAAAACAACATTGATGAAGCGTCAGGCACAGATTCTATGTGCGTACGCGCCGGCGGGCGGGCGGATGATAAACGTCCACGGAGCAGCTCTGTGTAAACGTCCGAGCGCAGCGCTCACACAGTAAAACTGTCTTTCGCAGTGGTTGTATAAGGGTGTTAATGGTAAAGCATATTTAGCGTAACTCTCAGAGCGCTCTCACGTTTTAATTAATTGTAATTAACTTACGACCCAAATAAAAAATGTGGCTAAGCGCGACGCTAGAGAATTAACGAGTCAATATAATTAAATTAAAATAAAACACACTCGCGAATTACATTGTAGGGGTAACCGTGCCTAAAAGTTTTCGAAATCAGTTTAAAGACTGAATGCCCAAGGCAATGAGCAACTTTTTTGAGTCTAAATTATAATTTGGTTTCTAATCCGAGGGATTCGCTTAGGTTTTTTAAATTAGTGGTTATATTTTTCAAAAAAATCATGAAACAAAAGTTCTTTAGATATGGTCGTTCCCAGGTATCATGTCACCTTAAGTGTCGGCAAAGTGTAAACTGCTGAAATGTTATGATTTTTTTATACACGTATGCGTAAATAAAGATCTAAGGTACACTCTGAAAAAAGTCTTATTTAAACTAAATAGGTACTATGGAAATAATTATTAATACAAAAATAACAAATAAAAACTCTTAATTTTCAATGACAAAAGACGAGCAAATTGCCTTGCGGCAATGTCTATATAATAGATAGATAACATATATAGATAGATAACATATAAATGAACCCTTGTGTTGCCACCCAAAAAAACTCACAGCATCTGCCACCCGGGTACCCGGGTACCCCCCCCCCGCCTACAAAATTCTTGGTAAAAGTCCATTGGCTGAGCGCTGCGCGATCTCCGCCACCTATTTCAAAAACGGTTGAGCGGATGAAAAAATGTTTGGAACAAAATTTGTCGCAAATTTTATGCTCTATAATGTTTATCATAGATGTTAACGTCGTTGGAGCTACAGACACTTAGATATCCGCGAAAACCCGATTTTGATGACCTTTGACCTTGAACAACTTACGCCGCAGACACGAGATATTATGAAACTTTTGAGACAACTTTTAGGACGCCAAAATGAGGGTATATACGAGTTTCCAGCTTATTATCACTCATTCTGATGTGAAATTCTATCATGACTGGACTATAAACCAATGGTCGTAGTTGTACATTAGCAAGAAGATTAAAGCGCTGAAATTCCCCTCGCTAAAAAGAACAAACCAATTACAGTCCGCTGATTTACGTTACACGATACGTTACTCCGGTGGCAGTCGGTAGTTTTCAGTTAGCCCCGCGCATGAATATTTCAGTGGCTTGAGTTTCCACAGCCTTGCCTGCCGCCTGAGACTTCGGATCCGCTGCTTTCTCGGACCGCCCGCGTTTACATATCAACACATTGTTAACGATGGGGGGTAGGTAGCAAGGTATCGACTTTTTACGTACCAAGGCGGGACGGATCTTTGCGCGGATAGAGCAGGTTGAACTGGGCGACACAAATTATGCAATGTATGTATTACGTCTAAAAATACATATGAGCCCATGAGAACGACAATGGTGTGTCATGTACCTATTTCTCAAAACCGAGTTGTCAGTGAAAACGGATTTTGTCGAGTCTCTTGCCTGGAAAATCCATCATAACTTTTTGTATCGATAAAAATAATAATAGCAATAATTTATTTATTAAACAAGAACGATAATTGAAAAAAATAAAAAACACGACTGCCGGTATAAAAAGGAACTTTCGTATTTTTAATTTTTACAAACAATTTGTTCGCGCAGAAAAGCACCCTTTCAGGAAATAAAGTTCTTCATTGAAACGATATTCGTTGAAAAAAATCAATTTACGGATGCTCTGTTACGGGCGCGTGTTACATCTGTAAACTTCCAGTACTTAAGTTGGGCAGCCTTGTAATAAATTAACAACTCTTCAGAAAAAAACTGGGTTTTATCATTACCACATGCTGTTTTTTTCCGAGTACAACTACGTAATTTTATAATTTTCCAAAATGTCAGAATGGAATAAATTCGTAAGAATCAAATACGGTCACTGAAACATTGTTAATATTTTGTGGAGTATAATAATGATTTTGTATAATTTATTTTGCATAATTAATATTTAAAAAAACTTTTATTCGTTACTACAGGTCCTACAGGTTTTATTCCTGGCGGCCACGAAGAAGAAGATCATTTCGTAATACATTACGTAATACATTAAAAAAAACATTACGCAATACGGCGATTTGTAACGAAGACTGCTTTCTCCTTATGTGAGAGCAAGGGATCGTCGCACGTACACTATGTCACTCGGTATGACATAGCGATTCTAGCAATTTAGAAGTTTAGAAGGTATGGTGGAATAAAGAAACGGAAAACATACATACATGAATCCTAAATACATAACACGCTTTTTTTTGGGCAGTCGTGTAAAAAATACATTTAAATTGTTTCCATTGCAGAATCTGTCTCACTAGGTCATAGCCCGTACTAAAATAGACTCCATGTATGGCGATTAATTGTTCATATGCGCGCACATAAAGAATCTAAATAAAACAGGAAAAAAAGTAATAAAGAATAAAACAGGTAATTGAAATGAAATTAAACTTATAGTATTAATTAATACGTAACGTATATTTTAAAATATCGAAATAGCATGATCATAGAAATAACATTAATTTAAATGTCGTGATATAACATGATGTTTATAGCGCAAATAAATAGATAAATATCATAAAATTGATAACAATGACAATAAAAATGTAACGAAGGTCTGACAATAGAAATATAAAAATGTAACATAAAAATGTAATTTAAAATAGAACTTATTATCTTTTACCCTTCATTTCTCCCAAGTTGAAGTAAGAGTTACGTAATTATAGATTTCAACTGAATCGACTTTTTATTTCTGCACGTTTTTATAGATTCTGTAATTTTATAAAATTGAAGACTATCGCGGTGAATTTTGAAGCCACCGTTTTCACCCGTAGTAGCCCTTCATATTATATTGGTGATATTTTATATTCTATATTTATTCTGTTGAAGATGTTTTGAATGTAAGCATAATAATGGTTTTAAGTAGATATAATGCAGACCTATTGAAATCGTATGTATATTTATGATGACTTCTAAATTGTGTTAGCAATAAAGATCTAACTACGGTAGGGACAGAGCTAAATGTAAGCGGTGGCTGAGTTGCGGGGACCGGCGTTCGTAGAACACGTTCTCTTTCGTTAGCGTACATACCTATACGTATTACTGACGAGTAGCACCGGGCGAGTGATGTCACAGCATTAATGTCTGTAGTGGGGAGACCGAACGCCGGTCCCCGCACCTCAGCCACCGCTTACAATTAGCTCAGTCCCCAACTGTACCTTTATATCTAGATATCATGGGCGTAGGGGATCTTAAATGCGATCTCTAGCAAAGTAACCACCAATTCGGCAATTCATATCGCTTTCCTAAAATATATGTATTTACATGGGTATATCCATTATTTATACCTAGTTGCTTGTTTGCATTACGAACACGCGTCAATAAAATGGAGAAGCAGTTAAGCTATGTAATATATCGCCAATTAAATTGTCTAGTCATGCACTAATGCAATAAATTAATTCGCGCTACATTCACGGTCGTTGCACCTGTAGAACGTTGCACTTCCGAGAACGAATAACATTACGCCACGTGGGGCACACCGAAATGACCGAGAATATGAAAAACGACAAACATAAAACAACTAAAAAGGTATTATTGAACATTTTCGAACTATCCTCCATTAAAATCAATCTATTATTGCGTTTGCGAGAAGTGGCTCTTAAAACTTTAATTTCAATTCGACGTTAGGGTTGTTAAAAAGTTAGGGACGTTAGGGACGTTTGAGCATCTTTTTTATGGTCTTGAAACCGATGAACATGCAACAACGGCCAGTGGAATAGTAGTTAGGTCACCTAATTTTACATTGTTAGGATCCGGATTCGATTCCAGGCTGATAAAACTAACAGATTTTCAATTTAATTCTGTTGATCGAATGCAATAACAAGACACACACGTGCACACATGTAACATACACACATACATATAAACACTTCATAGAATGGATTGTCGTAAGACATTGTCGTATCAGCCTGAGAATGCGTCAGCCGAATAGAAAGAGCCAGCAGCATATGGTACTCCCTCTATCCTTATTTAATCGCGCATGCACGTGACACGTAAATACATAACTATGGCAACGCTTCGACGCCATAAGTCTGCTATGCTATGCAACTAGACGAGGATAGAGGGGGTGTCATATACAGCTATCTCTTTCTATTCGGTGAACGCATTCACTCACAGTTTACACGCCCGCGCTCTATTCTATAAACCCTTGGGTGATAACGGACCCCCCCCCCTATTGTGAAATTTCACAATAAAGAATAGAAACAAACAAACAACGTATGTAAAATAATCATTCGGACTGTACGGAGGATGGCCCATAGACGTTTCCCTGCTACACAAATTTAGACGTTTCCTTGCCACAAAAATATGCGGAGGTTATTATTTGAGGTGTCGGGCTGCCCCCTGCGGAGCTCAGCTACCATCTCTGGCAACACACAGTTGTATACCAATCTGCGGCAAAATGCTCTTTATATTGAAAACGTTCATTGTATGTGGTCATTAAGAGGTACATGATAGAGTTTTAGGCGAACTAGAGCTTACACGAGGGAATTCAAACTTAAAAGGAGAGCGAATCATTCGCGGCGGTACAAAGAATGACATTTTCTCTTCCAAATGATGGCTGCCGATGTTGTGTATTATTTTATAGGATCATATCAGACGCTGTGTATAATAAGATCATATATAATAATCAGATCATGTATAATAAGATCATATCAGACGCTGTGCGGCGGTCCTCCAGTCAACACATACTAAAATCGTAATTATCGGTAATTATCATTTAAGTATCACTACAATCTTCCAAGTACACTATAGAATTAAAAAATATCCTCATCAGCAAATGAAGATATAAGCACCTACGTAAAACGGCAATACGAACTCATCTAGTTTTTTCAAACAGATCGTTACATATCAGACAAACTAAGCTCGACAGCAGGCGTCCTTGACAGTTTGCTTTTTTTTCCGAAGAAATTAAATGGGTAGGTACTCAAAGCGCCGTTACGTAGCCGCTATTCTGTATGCAAATAAGACAAATGTTTAAATCTAAAACTATATATTATCAAACAAAACACGTTTAGATGAGTTAAACAAAAAATAAAACCAGTTCGGTTAATCATAATTAACTTGTATAAACATCGAAGGTTAGAATACAACACATAGAATTTAGATGCTATATGCATAAATTATTTATTTATTTAGCAAAGCAAAGTACAACAGTTTTTAACGTCTTATTTCTAAATTATTAGAATGATAGTTTTACATAAAAAGATATAGCAAAAACGAGATAAAATACTAGCCAAAATAATCCAAATTCCATGGCGGTTCAGTTCAAGGCGGACATTTCTGATAAGAAGCTTAAAATTCGGTATTAGAATAAACAACATTTTATTTTATAACTAGCTGACCCGGCGAACTTCGTACCGCCTAACAGTCAATGAATGTCGTGTTACAGATTAGCTGAACTTAATTTATGATTTTATGAAAGTAATATAATGAATACAAAATAAATATTAAGTCAACTACTTTATTAAGATAATAACAAAAAGAAATATAAAAGTTCAAAAATTAGGTATATCAATCGCGTGTCAGCAAGACATGATTGAATTAAACTATGTACATATTGTGCAGCATGGGATGCACTCGGTTTAATTATCTTCATTGAAGCACCTTGTGATATACGACATTAATTGTTTTTTTTACAGGCGAAAGAACATATAAAGCGGATGATTTGCCGACACGTGAGCATGCCACGTACAACTGACCATGAGAAAAACACGGATTTACATTTTGTATAGGAAAATGTTTTTCTTTTATTTTAATTTTCGCCAACTTTCCATTTTTCGTTTTAATCGTTATTCTGCTATTCGGGACGGAGACAAATACAACAAATTAAAAACCATGAAAATCGATCCAGCCGTTCTCGAGTTATAAGTGTTCGAACAAACCCGACTTTGTTTTATATATATATATATATATATATATATATATATATATATATATATATATATATATATATATATATATATATATATATATATATATATATATATATATATATATATATATATATATATATATATATATATATATATATATATATATATATATATTATATATATATATATATATATATATATATATATATATATATATATATATATATATGTATGTATGTATGTATGTATGTATGTATGTATGTATGTATGTATGTATGTATGTATGTATGTATGTATGTATGTATGTATGTATGTATGTATGTATGTATGTATGTATGTATGTATGTATGTATGTATGTATGTATGTATGTATGTATGTATGTATGTATGTATGTATGTATGTATGTATGTATGTATGTATGTATGTATGTATGTATGCATGCATGCATGCATGCATGCATGCATGCATGCATGCATGCATACATGCATATATATATATATATATATATATATATATATATATATATATATATATATATATATATATATATATATATATATATATATATATATATATATATATATATATATATATATATATATATATATATATATATATATATATATATATATATATATATATATAATTGTAAATGTGTAAATTATTATTTTTTCAAATTGAAATTATGTTTATTACTAAATAAATGAAATGATAAAATAATGAAAGGGCACTTATCTGGTCTGTGGCGACCAGGAGTGACTCCACGCCTTTTTCTTCTCTTCTTTCAGTGTTTGCTAAGTGTTTCCTGCTGTGGTATTGGAACCTGATCAAACTGGCTTCCTACTGTCTCCTACAGCGGCAACACAACAATGCGAGACGAGAATGAATGCTGGAAAATAATCGGCGATTAGTGTTTCTTAAATATTAATGATTGTTATAAAATGTATATCAATATTTCGGCTCAGCCCTCGTCACGTTAACATTAATAGGTAAGTAGGTAATTGCCACAAAACTTACAGAGATTCATAAAACAATATTTTAGTGAAAATATTCAAATTTAGGAAGGCATACTAAAATTAAGTAAGAAAATAAAAAATGGAAAATAGTAATTTATAAAGTATTAATCATACAAACTCTTAATACAATTCAATAACCTAATTTAAAAAAATTGTAGTAGTAGGGTAAATAATAATGTAATCCCACCACAACCACAGATATAGTCATATATACATGAAAAAAGCGTGAAATATATAAATATATTAATCTTGTTGAGAAGTTTCGATTCATTTATCTGTTATGACCGATTTATCCATTTATTACAGATTTGAATGTCAGAGGGCGAAGAGATTACAATAATCTAGAAAAATTAAATGTCTGCATGAGATCGTGTTTAACCTGCGTAAACACCATCGCGTGTGATCTCGGAATAGCTTGCAATGGCTACAAATTCGAAATCGCAAAAATCTACATATCCTTTTCACGTAATCAGTATGCTCAACAATCCCACTTCACCATTTTATCTGTGGAGGGATACAGTAAACCCACTCGGAAGTCATGGTCTCCCACCTCGATCAAGTCAGAATAACATTAACCTTATCCCAAGACATAATACTTGGTTTTATGTTTACTCTTACTCTGCCCATGCAGCCTGAATATGGAACCAGTCTCTCTATACACTTCCGAGTTGTCCAATCGCTCTCTAGGTTTCTTCTGAAAAAGTATTTTCCTTTATCGCCAAGGAGATAGCCCACGCTATCTCCTTTACAAAATCAAATATACATCAGGCAATTTTTGTAGCCGACATGACGGCATCTTAGATATAAGATGCAAAACAGCATCTAAGACTACCACGGTGGGCAAAATGGGCAATTTTCGTTCGCAGATACTTGGCAACACTGTTGTGGAGGGGGAACCAGATAGAAGCAAGATTTTTTCGTCGCCGCGTGCTCAGGTAGTAGGTACGACATGTCATTGAGCGATGAAGCTATTCCGAGGACAGGAGGATACAACCCTTTGCGTATCACACTCAGAACCGCCAAGATTCATTACCTGATGAAGAATTACGGGAAAGAACGATCAATGTTATTTTTTTGTGAAAATGACATACTAATGCCGTCTTGTGGCTTGTTTCCAAAAGAATCGAAGCTTGAATCGATTTTCGAAAGAAAGATCTTAGTATGTCCTTAAATGAAGGGAGATAAAAAGGTTTCGGGAAAAAACGATCAAGGTCCACGCGGTGACGGCGGACATTGATCATTCTTTGCCGTATACCAACTGGGGTATACTGTGACCTCGATTACGGTTCGGTTTGCACTAAGGAGAAACTATGATGGGAAAGACTGATCAAGGCCAATAACTTTTCCGTATTTTTGCTATTTTTCTGAGGTATAATTTAAGTAAAACGGATTTTATTTAGAAACAGAATAACATTTGGTTTACAAGAAAAATATTTTTTTTCTCACTCTTAATCCTTGCTAAAATGCCATATTTTGAGTCAGTAAATTATAAAAATGGAATTGCCTGAAATTTCAATAAGTTGACATTGATCGTTTTTAGAAAATCAAATATTCTTATATTATATTATGGTTTTCCTTTTTTCTGAGTGTAATTTAAGTAAAATATTTTTTTTTAGAAACTCAAATATTTGTTTTACAGACAAAATAATATTTGGTTTACAGAGAAAATAACTAAAATAGTTTTGTCTCTAAAATGTCTTGCTAAAATTATAAATAGGATAGAAACGAATTTACCACGTGAAATTTGTAGCACCCGACGTTTCGGTGACGTCGCAGCCGCCGTTGTCTACGGTAGACTCAAATTTCCCGCGGTAAATTCGTTTCTATCCTATTTATAATGTCAAACAACCGCGATGGTCTTCGATTTTATGTCTTGCTAATATGTAATTAATTAAGTTAGAAAATCTTGAAAATTTAAAAAGTTGATATTGATGGTTATTTCCCGTAGTTTTACAGTTAATGCAAACGTCCTGCGCAATTAGGACTCGATTTTGTATGGACCGGATTGAAGCGAAGACCGCCCACTGGCGCGAATAGGAAGGCGCCCGCTTTGCCCTCCATACTGGGCACAAAGTGGAACCGCGTTGTATATCACTTGAGAGTCGCAGTCGGATAGAGAATTTTAGCCTATTGTTGTTTTTGTCGGAGAGGCTCATAAAGTGCCAACTTTGGCCGCGGCCGTCAACTTTACTCTACTCGGCGCCGCGCTCGACTCGCGAACATCTACAATTTTAAGATTCCGAATGGCAAGCTATTCTTGCCATTCGCGTCGCACAGTAGAATGAAATAGAATGAATGAATTAATAGAATAAATGGCAACTTCGGTTGTCATAGAATAAATGAATGAATGAATTGTGCCACCACAGCCAGGAGTGCTCCTAAAATGACGACCCGAATACCCCAGGGGGGCACAATTTCGAAAAGTCATCTGCCTTTTTTATAGCCTAGTGATTTTATTTTGCTTTGTAATGGATTTCACCAAAAAAATATATTAATTTTTGCATACCGGCCCTTACGAATATGAAAAGTCCCTACTTCCCCTATCTGCGTCATACTTTCTCGGCATCAAAATGTCGAAAGCGACGGAATCATACTCCGCGCTCTTCCTTCCTATGTATATTGGTTATATTATAACCGATCGTATTAAAAACAATGACAAAATAGCCACAATGATTTACAAAAATACAATGTATTAAGAGAAGATTTGCACATGTTAAATATTTATAAATAAATATTGTAGCTCTCTTCTGAGAAAAATTTTAAATTGCAATACTCGCGATAATACATTTGGATATAAAAGTGTAACTAACTGAAAAGGAGACCCAGTTTTGGACGGATTTTCCGCCCTCTAAGTCTGGTTACATTTCGAAGTCGCTGTCGCGGCAATAGTACGCGGTCCGCCGACTTCTACCTAATGTCAGTTTTCTATGGGACCGTGGCATCCTTTACCCACGCTCATTCGGGTACGGGTGGGCCACGGGTCATTTCTAAGAATAGGTAACATAAGGTCAACGTCTACCCCCGCTATCATAGGAAACATCTACCCCCGGTGTCAAACGGTTCCGTGCAGCTTTGACCTGATGACCTGTTTGTCATTTTGGGTCGGCTCAACTCACGGTTTAACTCCCATCCGGTAGCTTCTTCAAAGAGGAACGAAGCTGGAAAGGACTCTTCGACCCCTGTCACGGCTGTGTCGCAGACAGGTAGGATCGGTTCCAATAGAGCGACACTGGGCCGTTTGCGCATCTGGGGTATTTGCTAATCGACTGTGCACTCCGGAAAATAACTGGAGGTGTCTGGAAACGGTATACTGTTTCCTAAGCAGCTGGGGTGGATGCTGACCTGTTGTTAGCCACTCAGGAAACGACTACTTAGCCACCCAATCCCGAGTGGAGACAGGCAAAGGACGCCATGGTCCACCATAAATTCAAACCGAATTACCGCCGAAACTAACAACATGTAGAGGCTAGTCGGAAGGGCGGACATATCCGGCGATAACTGGTAGTCAGGGCGCAAGGCTATAGAGTGCCACGCAGTAAGGCGTTGGTCTCTGACGAGCAAGTTGGCTTAGCTATGTTTATACGGTGGACTGTGTTCGTCTCCAAGTCTCTACGTTTCACATAAATAGAATAGAATAGAATAACTTTATTGTGCTATAAAAACATAACTTAATGAATATTACGCTGGTTTTATAAAAAAGACATTTTATGCACAAATGGCGGACTTATCGCTATAGCGATATCTTACAGTCAACCTCAGGTTGACTGTAAGATATCGCTATATCTTTCACATCAGGTTGAAAGAAAGATCCATATATTTATACCTTCCTGAGGTGACGCGATCGCCCGGTGTAGTGAACAACACTTTCCCGACATTGGAAATATACGTTTCCAGACTCCTCCAGTAATTCGCCAGTTGCACAGACTGCACAACAGTCTAAAGCCGCCCGAGGAAGTTCCCTTGTAGTGAACAACACTTTCTTGACATTGGAAACATACATTTCCAGACTCTTCCAGTAATTCGCCAGTTGCAAAGACTGAACAACAGTCCAGAGCCGCCCAAGGAAGCTCCCTTGGCACACTGCTGACCATAACTGCCTACAAACTGTACGACACATGTGGAAGCAGAGTTCACCGAGGCCTGACCGAGGTATTTAGGTTCATCTTCGAGGATGCTACTGGATAGGAGTTGAGTGATGAGTTGGGACGACCAAAGTCATAAACTGGCCAACAAGCCCAAGCTGCACATCTCGGTTCGGCTCATTTAAAATAAGAGGTTGCAACGCGGTAGGAGATCCTCGAAAAGAAATTAAATTATTTTTTATTTTATTTTATTTTTTATTTTATTTTGTTCCAACAAAAGAGAAAAACAGCGCTCGGGTCTTAAGTTAATAAATAATAATAACAATATTACGGCCAAATTAGTCTCCTGATAATATACAGTTTATGTGCGAGATGTTGTGTAATAATTTTTATATATTATGTTATCTCGATTTGTGAGTGTGTATGATAGAGTAGGATGAGTGTGTTTATATGTGTGATTGTGATGTGTATTTAATGGGTGTGTGTAAGTATATCTACGTGTATGTGTCATAGTTATGTATATATGAGAGTGTGTGATTCTGTACAGGTATGTATCTGTTCAAGCTTTTATGGTCTGGTCTATTACCGCTCTGATAAACTCGTTTTTGCTCATTGAGAATATGTCTAGTTCCTGAAACGATTCATCTTAGGCTTCCATAATTCGATGCAAAGTTGAATTCCTTGCTTGATTTGTATGGAGTCTGGGTACATTGAATACCCTTGGGTGACGAGTTCGGCGCGATGGGACATTTAAAGCTATTCTGCTTAGAATTTGTGGGCTGTCGATATGATGCGAAAGTATATTGTGGAAGAACGTCATATCAGTCACTTTACGTCGCTGCTGAAGACTCAGCATTTCGAACCTTGCCAAGCCGTCAGAATATGAGGTATATTCAGCGAGGGTTCGATGACACAAGTGCCTTACGAAGGTTTTCTGAATACGCTCTATACGGTCAATGTGTCCATTGTACTGCGGTGACCATATAGGTGACGCAAACTCCACTATACTGCGACCGTAGGCGTTATAAAGAGTGAAGAGCACATTAATGTCGGAGAATGGTTTGCAT
This sequence comes from Micropterix aruncella, assembly GCA_944548615.1. Classification (NCBI taxonomy): domain Eukaryota; kingdom Metazoa; phylum Arthropoda; class Insecta; order Lepidoptera; family Micropterigidae; genus Micropterix; species Micropterix aruncella. Next base: position 19,297,478 of record OX155952.1, on the reverse strand, counting down.
GCTCTCAATACGAAACCGAGAGCTCTGTAAGCTTTTCCCGCCATGTGTTCAATGTGTGTATCCAGCATTAGTTTGTTGTCCAGCATTATCCCCAAATCCCGCACTACACTCTTCTCTACTATAATCTCTCCGCCTATCCTGTAGTCAAAATCATACTTTGGTCGGTTACGAGTAAAGGATAACTTGCTGCATTTCGCCGCATTTAAACTTAATTTATTGAGAGAGTAATAGTCTGACATGCGAGCAAGGTCCTCCTGTAATCGATGACACTGTGATATATCTTCGACCACAGAATAAACTTTAAGATCGTCAGCGTACCTACATAATGCACTGTGAGTGTTGGAAACAACCCTGAATATCATGCATATACACATGTATTATTCGACACGTAGGGAAGTATGAAAAAAACACTGTGCTCAACTTTCTGCGAGGCTCCGGAAGTTACGGCCGACGAGAAATGTGGCGGAAGTTTCTTTCCGAAATTACACTCGTGTGTTATAATGTAAGAACGTCGGACAGTGTGCTAGAAAGTCCGCTAATGGAACTCCACCATGAAGACTGTATAGCGGTAAATATAAATGATTGCTACCACTGTGTAAAGTATTTATTGACTAGTAAATTTTAAGATTAGACTGGGCTCGCGGTGAGCCGCCGCGGTGGCGCACACGAGATAGATGTCACTCTAGTGAGCGAAGTACGTATGTCGGCTATCGCAGTGCAGATAATGCTCGCGATACATATCGCAAAAGCAGAAACTGTGATTGCCGTAGAGTAGCCATCTATTTGTGAGTATTTTAATAAATAAGGTTCAAAGTCAGATGCGCGTTTAATTAACAAGATGCAAAGAAATTAACAAGATGCGCGTGGTTATAGCCGCGGAAGACAGCGATAGCGTATAAATTTATATATAAAATGTGTGTTAAAAAAATACGTCAGGTTCGCATACCTTCGGCATCAATCATAAACCCATTGCGTTCGCGCAGGTAAAAAGGGCTCTCTAGACGATCAAGCATGCTGGTCAAGCTTTGCGTCGCGGGCTGGGAGGGGATCGTAAACCGCAGGAAATATGCAAATATTTTCCGAAAATGCCTAATTTTGTAGTTTTATATCAGGGAGTCACGGTAATTGGACGTAATTGATTGTCTGATGATTGATTGGTGATTGACTGATTAATGATTGATTGATTGGTGGTTGATTGATTGATGATTGATTAATAATTGATTCATCAATCAAATATAAAATTAAGCAATTTTGGTTAAAAAAAAAAAGCATATTTCCTGCGGTTTACGATCCTTTCCTAGCCCGCGACGCGAAGCTTGACCAGCATGCTTGATCGTCTAGAAAACCCTTAAGAAATGGATATTCCCCCGGTGACCATTGCAGGTATGTAATTGTCACCCGCGCCTAAGTAGTAAATAATAACTGAATAATATAATAAAATAATAATAATGCCTGCCATACTAAATGAGTAAGTAATAACTGAAAACAATTGAAAAGGTATTTCGTCATTGGTTTGGCATAACTACACTGAAAAAAATATAACGATGTAATACACGGAAATACACATGTTTCAACAAGGATTACGTATATAATTCGGACTATGGTCAATACGTATGAATTGACATGACGCGTAGCGGTGTTGGCGTGACGGTAGTTACCGTGCCGTAATGTTAAAACATAATGTTATTTCATTACCTCACGACCTTGGGATCTAGCTTCTAACATGACAGCATGTAGCAGTATACGTACAGTTATAGTCGGACACATGAATCATATTGAAACTACAGTATACTGTCATTTCCATATTAACCGTACGAAAAATATTAATATATATAATCGGGTAATGGTGTTTCAACTAAATTCCTTGTAATTCAACAAACTTACGATTGAACATCGTTATTCTGAATAAAACTGTGATAACAAAATGGTAATGTAAGAATCAATCCAATATTTTTCTCAGTGATGTTCTGAGATTTTTCTCAGCGATGCCATATTTTTAATTTTTTTTATTTTATCAAATAAACCAGTTGGTAGGTATCCCTACTCTTGGCATAGTCAAATTCTTTATACAAGATAATATGTTATACCTTATGTGGTATAATTATTTTTATACAGATTGACTATTTTTTTTAATGTAAAAAACATTTATTAAATAAATTTACAATAAAAATATATGGTCCTTTAAAAAACTATTTGAAGTGCTAAAGTACCTAAGTAGGTATAGATGAAAAATACAAATAGCCAAAATATAAAAACGAATAGTCAGTTAAAAAATAGTCAAATCAGAAATACCACACTTATAAGATTACAAATAGAAATGTCTCAATAGAAATAGTCAATACAAATTTTATTAATATAATCCATCTCAGATTATCAAAATGATTGGATATAGTCAAGATTTTTTTTTATACATATAAGTATTGTATTATAATAAAAGTAATCATGAAAGATTAGGAAATTCAATATTGTCAAAGTCCCTAATAGAATAAATTGGGTTCTTGATAAGAATGTCCTGGACCTTTTTCTTAAAATAAACGTCTCCAAGACCCCTGACGGACAATGGAATCTTATTATAAAAAAGGTTGGACTGGTACAGGAAACTATTTCTAACTCACTCACCCTTACTCAGTCGTGCTTTGTAAGGACGCAAGTCTTGTTTGTTCCGAGTGTTATGCGAATGAATATCCGAATTTTTTAGATAATGTTTGTTTACCTACCTATCTGTTTTTTTTATATTTATGAAAGGGTTTTTGAACCAATGTTCTTCTATCACGATAAATTAACCTATATATTACAATTTATTTAATCTTTTATGTAAACGGAGCTGAAGTCTTGCGAATATACATTATGACATGAGAGCCGATGCTAGGCGCATCGGCGCCGTTAGATGTTTGTACCGGGAGCGAACACTGTTGGTGGTAGATCTGTGATTTTGTCAATAAATTTAGTGACTTTTGGCATCTTTTAGTAACGTTTTAGTCAGATTTTTGTTCGTGACTTTTTTTTAAGTCCTTCAGATTTTTTTGGTGAATTCTTCATTAAACTGTAGGCTTTTAATAGACAAGGGTAGCTTCGTGACAGAGGTATTTCATGATGAATATTTCAATGATGTCCTTAGGAAAAATAATTACGGAAAGTATCACGAGACACGCACACAATCCAATACAGACGAAAATAAAAAACCCAGCAGATCACGAGCATTCTTACCGTACGTCAAGGGCGTGACAGATTGAATAAGTAAGATGTTAAACAAATTCGATACACAAAACGAGCTTCAAACCGTCCCAAAATATATCTCGATCACTGAGGCCTGTAAAGAATGTAATACCACTGCAAACCCCGGGTGTATATAGAATCGAAGCAGCTATGGTTTGGCCTATGTTGGACCAACAAAACGGCCCATAGTCACTCGACTGATGGAACACATCAAAGCTGTTAAAAACGTTCAACGAGAAAACGTTCTTCGATATGCGAACACATATTGGATAACGGAAGTAACCACTGGATGCAGTTTCCAAATCCCATTGTGCTATCCAAGAACAGTTTTACTTACCCCGCATGATCCGGGAAGCCATAAAAATAAGAAAAACCCCGAACTTCAATAGAGACGGTTACAAACTCTCTATCTACTACGCGGAACCCTCTTCTTAAAATGTTTACAATGCCCATCGCCGAATGCAAGGACGTCACACAGTGCACGGCGGTTTTTTAAAATCCGTCTGCGCCGACCACGCCGCCCCACCACCGTTATAATGTGTCGAGTAACAGTGGCAGTTTGCCGCCTACCCGCAGAACAACGGATGACGCTTGACAGTACTTTAGTCTAACCTGGACAACGGTGGTTGCAACGTCGCCGAAACTTCGGGTGCTACAAACTTCACGAGGTAAATCCATTTTATCCTATTTGTCAGAGGTATTTCAGTATTAAAATACTATCGGTGAGAAGTGTTTTAAGCACATTTCTTACTTGGCTCTTTACACGATTAGTCTCCCTTTTCCGACTGTAACAAACAGTTGAAAGAGCGTTTTATAGATATTACAAAATATTACAAATACAAAGTAAGACATAAAATATCTGTGGAAACAGTTAATGCTGTGCTTAAGTTGAGACTTTATTTGCAAAATTTAAATTGCTGTCGTAGATTTGAGGCAAAATTTTCTTATGTGAAATGCGACAATGCCTTGTCGCTCAACGCACATGACGTCATGTCATGCGTAGTATCAGAATTAAGCAATGTTAATAATATGGCCATTCATTACCAGTACTTTGACAGCCCCTTAGTCTAGTTTGTGATCATATCCCCTATAGTACGGCGCTACAAACTCGATTAAGCGTCGTTTCCCTTCCGAAAATACCAGGGGGATATTCAAATGTAAAGCTGGATGGAGAACGTGAGAAATTCATATTGAAACTGCCAATTTCTCTAGACGCGACGAAGGGTGTAAAAGGGTGAGGTAAGGGGGAGGAAGACGAAGGGGGCGCGTCGCCATCGAAATTAGATTTTATCGAGGGAAAACATAAGGCAAGTAAGGTCGCGCTTATAAAACATACGGCGCCAATCCAATAAGGCTGTCGCCACTATACTACCAGTACGGACGTGCCCGACTTCAAAGGAAGGGAGCTTGTGATTCGTTATCGCTGCGAGTATGCTTAGAATACTGAAACAACACCGCGCAAGATCCAGAGCGAAGTTGTGGGAAGCAACACCCTAAAGTTACGATTTGATAGTCACGGAATGGCGCGGAAATGTTCGTCGGATTCCATCGGACACAATCATTTAGCTGACTGAAATAAATAGCTGTGGTTCTCCGTTGACAGATTAGTCTGTCAGCGAACGCGACGAGTGGCAATAATATTATCCCTTGTCTTGCATTTGCAATTTGCAAATACCGTCATGCCGCATCCACACGCTTACCACAAACCGCTCGCACAAACGGCTCGCAAGGGTGTGTATGGCTCGCAAGCGTTTGCCACAAGCATCCTTTGATTTTCGCACAAAACCGACACCGATCGGATCAGCGGCAAGCCAAGCCAAACGCCAGATCCACACGTTTGAATTTGCGAAGGTATGCCAAGCGTGTGGATGCGGCATTAGACTAAAATAGAGCTGCCTTATCGCTCCTTGTAGCCACGATTCTTCCTCTATCTTCCTCAACCTGAAAACCAAGTGTCGAAATAAAGGTATTTTTTATTATTTTAAAATGTTTTATCTTAATCGAAGAACTATTTAAAAAATCACTGCAATAACAAACAAATTAACAAGTAAATATATTAAAAGGAATAAAGAACACGACTGGCGTTACAAAAAGTGAACTACTGTATTTATAATTATTTTTATTACGGTTTTTTTAAAGATATATTTAATTTTGTGGTTTATGTACTATATATGTATATCCATAGAGATACATATATATATTTTCGGATTGTACTCAATCACACTTTCATTTGACACTAAACACGATATATTTATGTTAATTTATTGACATTTGGAGATTTGGACATTTAGACAACTATTTACTTGATATTTGGACAGTTTAGGTACCCTATGACACTCGGGATCACATAACGATTCTAACAATGCCACATACTTCGGTTCAAGCGTTTAGAAGTAATGGTAGAATAAAGAAACTGAAAACATACATAGCTGAACCTTGAACACATTACACTCATTTTTAACACGCTTTTATTAGGTCGACCATTATGTAACTAACTATGTAATGGAATCTAAGGTAACTAATTTAACCATCTTCCAAGGATCGTAGCGTCATGAAAATTGGCAGCTGCTATGTAGTTCTGATGACAATACAATAATATGGTACTGTCGAACTGATCTGATGATGGAGTCGGAAGATATGAACTGGAACTTCATGATGGAACATCGTATCATAGGTGTGTTTGGACTGGTTGGAAAAGTCATGGAATGAACTTTGACCACGATTAGGCTTCAAGGTCTGATGATGTGGTTTTTACGTGCATTTATAAAAGCGTGTTTTAGTGTTTTTTTTTAACTATTAATTTATTTGTTGAGCAGTCGTGTAAAAACAATATTCATGCATGTGGCAGACATAAAATTGAACGCAGTTTTTCGTCGACGCCTCAATCAAATGAATTAACGTTCACGCCCGATGGTGGGCGAAAGTAGATACTGCATTCGCCCGCTTGCCACCGCAATAGTATTAAAAAATCAGACGAGTGGGCGAAACTGCAAATTTGCCCTTTTGTTCCGTAAAATTGCATATTTTAAAATCGTCTTTATGGTTTCTTGGGCCTACATTGTCAAAAAATAATAATTTAGATTTGTCTCTTTAAATGAGTGATACAGAAAAAAACTACACCTAGCGTTTGTCCGTTGTTTGTTTCTATTCTTAATTGTGAAATTTCACAATGCGCCGGTTTATTATCATATGACAATCTCTTACAACCAAACCTGCTATGAAGTGTTTATATGTAGGTATGAGTGCGATAAAAATGTGTGTGTGTGTCTTGTTACTGCATTCGATCGACAGAATTAAAATATAATTCTTTTATTTTTATCCCAACTGAAAATGGTGATCAAGCTTTGGGAATCGGCAATGGGAATCGAACCCGAAACCTTAAAATGTATGATCAGGCACCTAACCACTATGCCACCGGTCGTGTAAGCCCGGTGGCGGTTCCAAAGGCAGTTTAACCGATAAATTCGAGATTCGCCCTTTTGTCAAGGTACCGAAGAACTGCGACGCGCCTGTTATTCACACACGTTTTTTCGCCGTGAAAAACTACGGTTAATTCGCAGTGTTTAGGCACGGTCACCAGTGTACGGCAAAAAAACGTGTGTGGACAAGAGGCCTTACTGCCGCTCTTTGACAAAATGGCACTTAGAGCATGCTACTTGCGTATGTGCATGCACATCTTATGGAGTCGAGTTGTGGGGTCGTGAATCCTCATAATTCAGAAACAGGCTGTGTAAACAATAGGAACCAATCCAGCGCGCTAGTCAACCTGTCGATTACGTTAGAACTAATCAGGAGCCATTAGCAAACTTTGGTGTGCACGGTTTTTACCACGATTATCCGATAAGATCAGCTCCGTTCGGTTAGTAATTCTCTTAGACAATTTTATAACTTAGCGGACGTCATTGGTTTAAAGATATACTATCGATTAAACAATTTTATAAAGTCAGCACTAAGTGGGGAAATATTCAGGAGGCGTCAAAAACTTTCTCATCGACATTGTTTTCTACAGCGGTCATGATTTTTAAAATATAAGAATGTTTAATTATGATGTAACTAGCTAAACCCGGCCATCTTCACTATAGCTCAGTCTGATATGAAATAAATGGGAAATGCACCAATATCGACGCGCACCGAAATTCATCGGTGCAGCTGAAATCTTTTGTCGCGCGTATTCAAATGCAACGCTGTGGTAAAATCTCATTTAACTATAAAAACACACGCGTATTCGACGAATGCAACGTTGTATTAAAATTTCAAGTCAATCGACAGACTACTTTGTGAGTTTTGCGAGCACAAACATGCGCAGGTTGACTATTTATATAAAAAACGTATCGGCACTAGAAGAGTTGGAGTTTAAATATCTGATAATTTTCATTGCCCGAATAAGCACGCAACCAAAACATTAACCTCCAGTGAAGAAATTGAAAATAGAAATTGAGATTGACGTTCTAGACTTAAATTACATCAGAATGATTTACATATAAAGCGATAAACGCGTAATCGCGTAAACCTTAATATATTCATTTAGGATAATTGCCAATCAACCCTTCAGACTTTGGGATACCACAAAGTAAGAAAACGTCACGCCTATTAATGAGCCGCTTTTGGAAGAATGGGTACGTTTTTAACTTTCTACGAAATGTGTTTTTTTACTGCTTTTCTTTTTACGTATTGCATGAGGCTACTACAAAAATAAGACGTTTTGGTATCAGTACCTCAGACCTTTTCACCGCAGAAAGGTCAAAATCGTGACTTTTTGGAGTAATTCTGAAATTACCATATTTCAAATGGCGGCAGTATCGTAAGGCATTAATTGGATATTTCTCGAATAACATGATAGTAAAATAGCATAATTGTTTGATTTTCTAGAAAGCTTTAACATAACTGGTAGAGGGCGCTTGGTCCGCCTATTGGGTTAATTACGCGGTGCCGGGCGGTAACGATTGGACCCTCGCTGTCTGGTTGGCGGAGCTAGATATTGGATTGTCATTGTCTAAAGTATTCTACCCTCATCGCATGGCTGAAAGAACGACATATATAGTTATACCAGCCTAGGGTGACGGGTTCGCCCGTTGTATTCGACACCTCCCAACTGCAAAACTTACTCTACCGCCACCTGATCCCGTGTGATCTTCACGGACAAAGCGCGCCTCGGTCCGCGATAAATTTGAACTAAATTACCGCTTACGTCAGGTAGACGCTGTGCAAGCGACCTTAAATACTAGAGGACGGAGAAATCCGTTCGAATCCGGTAGTAAGGGTTCGAGCTTGGTCCGCTGGCTGCACTTCTTAGTGCTTCGCGTAAGGGGTTGGACTCTTACGGGCTGCTGGCGTAGCTTGACCGTGTACGTGTTGTCCTTTAACTCATTAATTTCATTACATGGGAGACAAAATGGCATGATATCGTTATAACTTCCTGGAGAGGCCGGTTCACCAGTAGTAATTGACACCCGTCAATGCAACTTACACAATGAAGCATGTTCAATTATGTATTTATTTTTATTTATTTATTTATTTATTATTTTGTTTAAGAAGATATAGGAGGTTAATCGTTCCATGCTCCTTACACCGCAAGGCCACTTTGTTTTTGCGGCCGGTCCAACTCATGGTTTAGCTCCCTTACGGGAGCCTCCTCGAAGAAGTAAATTGAAATATATAAATCCCTTTGAGCGAGCTCTGGGCACTGCACTCTACAAAAGCAGTTTGTATCTGGCGGATTTCCGAGGGAGTCTGGAAACGTAGTTTAACAAGGACAGTGGGGCAGATGCTGACTTGTTACCTACTACCCTGGTGACTGCTGCGGGCAGAGACCTCCACGAGTTGTAATTTCTAACAAAAAATACTTATAGGTTCGCTTAAAGTGACCTTTTTACTGGAAGTAATGTTCCTAAAACTTGTAAGCAGGGAGCGAGGAGGCTAACTAGCTTGCCAGTGCCCTCGCTGTTTGAGATTGCGCTCTGCTGGGCAGTGGCGATCAGTAGATTGTTCCGTCCTAAAGTCTTTGCTACTCAAAAGGGTGACAAGGCGACAACGATCGTTATAACACCCTGAGATGGCGGGTTCGGCCGCAGCATCGCCAACGTTTCCATGCTGATGTTTTTTTTAACATAATAGTAATATGATAGCTGACATTATTATTCTTTAATTAATTTTTATTAATTTTACATTTATTAATTTTAAAAATTACGAGGGCATATTGCTGGATTGATAATAAAATATTTTTATCTTGATAATTATACATAGACTTTGCATTTAATGTTAATCTATTATTCTCCCTGACTATTAAATTATATTACTATATTTTGATTATTTGTAAAGGAAATATTGATATAATAATATTAATATAATATCATATCAATAATATTGATAATATTACAGCCATGAAAACTATCATGACAGTTATGTTTTTATCAATGAAATTTTTCAGTATCTAAGTTTGTGACGCATCCAAGTGTGTTAATGCATAGCTACTGGAGTTATTGCATTGCGTTGTAGTTCTTGTACTGTATTTATTTATTTACTTTATTTACATATACATATACATTCATATTCATGAGCACAACAGAAAATAAAATGTCAATTTATACAATGCCGTCGTATGCTTTTAAAGTTATATACGCATGATACATCTGTCTGAGCCTAGGTTACATAGCGCATACATTAAACGCAAATGATAATCTCTCTATTATGCTAAGCAGAGCAGCCGAGCCCGCCGTGCTAGGCACCCCTGTGTTAAGGCGAGCTCACTTCGGGAGTCACACTAGAGTGCCACGGTTGTGTCAGGTTGTGTCAGGAAAGATCTAAAATATATATTTTATTGTATTGTATCCTCAAGCGTCAAGTATTTCATGTTCGACCACGTCGAATGCTCGTGATAAATCACAGAAAAAGGCAGCGAATTGTATTCCGTTTACATCTATCAACATGATTCAATTTTAGCAAGGGTAAATAAAACAATATTGTAATATTTACCAACTAGGGTTGTCGACTACAGCGGGCGAGCCCGTCACCTTAGGCAGTTTTAACGATTAGTGGTTCTATTTCCCTGGAGTGAGCGCAGAAGACTTGAGGACAAAACAGTCCACCGTCTAGCTACGCCACAAGTCCGTAAGAGGCCAACGCCTTAACCGCGAGATAGCCAGGAGTGTTACCCGGCGGACCTACACTCACGCCCTTACTTCCAATTGTGACCAGATTACTTCAGTCCCTCGATTGGTTACGAGTTCGAGGTCGCTTGCGCGGTCCTCTCCCTTGCGAAGCGGTGAAGTCTGTCTCGCGACAGAATGGGTCTTCGTGGCCAACGTTACCTTTAACTTTATAAATACTGTAATATTTACCAGTAAGATTGCTTATTAATATAATAGACTGCTCTTACGGCGACTGCTCTTGAAACGACCATCGGCTACCCGATCCTTGGTGAACAGCCGGGCAAAGGATGCCGTGGTCCGCAATAGATTCGGTTACACCGTTCACCGCTTCGTAAGGGAGAGGACCGCGCAAGCGACCTCGAACTCGTAACCAATCGAGAGACCGGAGTAATCTCGTCGCAATTGGAAGTAAGGGCGTGAGTGTAAGCCCGCTGGGTAACATACCTGGTTATCTCGCGGATAAGGCGATGGCCTCTTACGGGCATGTGGCGAAGCTTGACGGTGGACTGTTTTGTCCAAGTCCTCTGCGCTCACTTCACGGGAGATAGAACGAACAATCGTTAAAACTTCATGAGGTGACGGGTTCGCCCGTTGTAGTTGACAACTTTATTTGTTTATTAATAGAGTTATCTAAGAATATTTTTCACTACACTGTTTTCCGTGTCTCCTGAAAAATTTAAAAAAAAGTAACCGATCCCTCTCTGCAAAAAGTGTTTCTTTCACGTAAACACATCGGAAAATAAATTATTCAATGTCGTAACTAGAAAGGATCGACTTTGATTAAGGTATAGCCATAGCGACAGCACATCTTATTCTCTAAATTTAACGATAAGCGTGTCAGTCGTTAAAAGAAAAGAGACTTAAATAACGGACCCACCTGCATCAATTACTCGTTTTCTGATAAAAATAGATGAGGCAATATTTCACGCGAGATATGTACTTAGCCATACTGAGTATGTTTTCTAAATATTCTCTAGAGAGGACACACTCGCGGCTCCGGGTTTTTATTATATTCGCATCCATGCGGTCATGGATGCGAATATAATAAAATCGGATGCGGAAAAAATAGACGCGCGGATTATGTTGAGCTCATATGAGGGACTGCAGGGGTTCACCGAAATGATTGCGAATACGCAAAACGACAAACGGAAAACATCTGAACAAATCTTTTTTATCCTTTTCGAAGTACCCTCAATTAAAATCGATGTATTTCAATATTCGACCGAACCGACTGTGGAAATAGTAATTCCAATCCGAAGTTAAGGTTCCTAAAATAGCTGTTTCAAATGCTTGCACAGTTTGTTATTAGTATTTTATTTATTTATTTATAAAGCAATTTACAACTAAAACATCAAATAAAATATTATACCAAATTAATTAAACAGCAGCAAGAAATTAAACTCTTATAAAATGATGTTTATTGTCCGATGTCGCCTAACTAAGCAGAGCTTGTGCTTGGGCGGACATTTTATAAGCACAGTGTACATTAATTAATATAAAAGAGTTATAAAAACAAAATCACAAATAAAAAAGTTAAAATTTTAAAAGTACGGAATACGTGAAATTATCAAAAACATGGTAAGTAGTTATTAAATAATCAGTTTAAATAAACATAATCAAATAATAATAAAATGCAAAATATATAATAAATAAATTTAACCAGAAATTAAAACATTAAATACATTAATCATAATATTCATCAGACTCATAAATTTTAATATAATCAAATAATCAGTTATGAAAATCGCGTATTGAAATCGCTGATCACGCAACATCTTTGATTCTCGGGAATGTAAAATAGTCACGGGACGCCACAGACATACGCGCACGACGGTACTCGCCCACGTTTGACAAGGAAGCTACCTGGCTCGATGTAGCGATGCGGCCACAAACTGCTAACTGAACCACGCCACGAAAATGTCCATTTCGTCTCGACTGCCTTAAGGTGGGTTTCCATTAGGTTCGCGCATCAACTCTGCTCCGGAGACGGTGCGCGCATCAACTCAAGAACCGCGAGTGCTCAGCAGTTTTCATTGGAACGTCGAGCGAACATGTCGTCGCCAGAATTTATTTTTAAATTTCTGATCCCTCTGACCCACAGCACTGTATAATTTCGGTACTCCTGATAAGAGCTAGACGTTATACTTCGGCCCACTCCATAGCGATGGATTAGCGTATTCGCGTTTACTAAACGCCGAACGTGATAGATTTATATATCGACACGACCTGCAATCCCTGCGTTTATTTGACGTCGGCCAATTAAATTTTCGGCACAGTTGCAAATAATCCGAATTACTGCGAGGGCTGATAGAATCGGATTATCAGATATAGACGTAATGCTGCTTTTTCTACACTAATGGCAATTATTCTAGACAATTTCTATAAATTCGTTCAATTTCACATTCGTTTATGAATATTACATGAAATTTAATTTATAATTTTATGTATTTCATATTTAAATTCAAGTATGATTTATTATAATTTATATTACCACAATATTTTTTTTAATAATCGTATTGTTGTATTTAATAAAACAAAAATATGACAAAGGTGCTTTATTTTTAAATATTTGGTTGGATAATGGCACTGACGTTGCAATGTTTATTCACTCACTTACTAGTAAAAAGAATACGAAATCGTACATACTAAGAATCGCAGAACGAAAACCTGCATGCGTAAGTTCTTTCCTAAGAAGTTAGTAGTGAGTTTTAGTGTCAACGAAAATTATTGATCGTTGTCCTGAGAAAGCGGCCATGGTGCTTGATGGCCGAGCGATATGATTAACAGCGCCTACGCTGATGCTTGAAGATTTTGATTTTTTTAAATGTTTTTACGTGGGCCCGCGTTTGGGGGGCTACGTAATAATAAACGTATGATAATAAACCCGCTCATTGTGAAAATTTACAATAAAGAATAGAAACAAACAATCAAACAAACTTACTTGTCTTGAGTGTACTGTATGTATCTAACGAGACAAATAAATACGAGTACGAACACAAATAAATAGATAAGCGCCGCAGTAAGGACTTTATATGCCGATGACAATGCTGCGTCCTAGGGATAATTACGTATGGTAAACCCGCCAAATCTCCGCCATATTTTACACGTGGAATAACAGCGGCGCGAAACTGGTTTATTTAACGGGGCAAATATATTTATTCCCGGCCCCAACTCAATTCCGGGACGCCCGCGTGGAAGAGAGCTCTCTTTGCGCGGAGGTAGGTAATGTAATTATTTCAGAAGGGCGGCGGACCGCCCGCAACGACTCCGCTGCCGCTTTTACGTCCGCCATTTTTATGCTAAATCCTCCTGTATGGGAACTCCAGGCTTTATTACACAGAATAGAGCACGGGGCTTGTTTTTGTGGAGGCAGCGTGCTTCCTTCTCTATCTGTGATAGTCGGCGGCGGCGCGGCGTCTGACTATACAAAATACACGCCCGGTGGCACAGCGGTTAGGTCGCCTGATCTTATATAGTAAGGTTCCAAGTTCGATTCCCGAATGGGTCACTATTTTCCGTTGGATAAAACTAACGGAATTGCACTTAAATTCTGTCGTGCGAAAGCAATAAATTACTTCAATGTAGGGGTCATGTAGTGGCAAATCCAGCGGTCAGCGGTTAAACCGATCGAAAATCTCCCACCTTATTTTAGGGTAGCCATAGAACGACAAGGTGCAATTTTGGTGGCACCCAGGGGTGATGTGAACCGGCGTTTTACTGCCGATGGCACACCAGGTACTCGTAGAGGCGTGTCTCTCCTCGGCGAGTTGCGATACAAGGTGACCTTAAGCTCTTGTATCGTACGGTCTCCTTTTGCAGATTCCGCAGCGATCTTTTTTCCTATTAGATCGATCTAGTCTCCACTAGTTTGTAAATCTAGCCGCTCGCATAATTGAGGCATCAAGGTATAAATAAGCTGTTATTGTCGCTTACCGTTTGAAGAGCAGTACTGTCCTGCGAAGCGTAGATATCGTCGGGGTCGGGTTATAAACTCGGTCCTGTCGAAGTCTGGTCTCGCGAAGTTCTCTCTTGTGCACTCAATTATCGAAAGTTTTCCGAACACTGACTATTATTTTTGTCTCTACCGCTTGAAGGTTGAATAAACAACTGTTTTCTTGTCACTTTATAATTCCACTTTCAATGTGGCTCAAATAAATTATAAATTCGATTACTTCTATTTGTTACATTGTATATGCGTGAAAGAATGAAAATTTTAAAACAAAATATGTTACTTTTGTTTTTGTTGTTATTTTTCTTGCCTCTCGTTTCCATGGTTTCTCTCGTTTCCATGGTTTCTTTAATATGCTATGTTGGTGATTCCCTTATTCAAAACTGTAGAATACATATATTCACGGCTTTGCTGTGTGCAATGTTTACGGTACTATGAATATTTTAATATTAATATTATTTGTAGTTAATTCTAAATACAACTATTTTGCCGAGACAGGTCAGTTATAAGAGATTGTCGTATGATAATAAACCCACCCATTGTGAAATTTCGCAATAAAGAGTAGAAACAAATAAAATCATCGCAAAGTTGATTATGAGTAGTTAGTATTTTTTATATTTTATATTAACAATAATTATTTAACGTTTAACCCTTTAACCGCGGGCGATTTTCCTATTTTTTTATATAAAATCGCCTGCCAATTTAATTATACAGGTCGTAAACATGTCTGTTCCCGGGAGACGTACGCCTTGAGAACGTGGAAAATGCGACTCTCTATGTTGCAGAGCAACAGAAAAATATTCGATGGATAAGTAGCGCACAGATTATATACAACTCCGCGAAACCGCACGGAAATACATAGATGAATAGTCGCTCGCGGTTGGAGGGCTAAATACCGACGAGGTAATATTAATACTGACATATAATGAGAAGTATACTCAATTACGTTATACGTCCACGTCAGTTATGCTTCTCCACCCGAGAGTCAGACAATATGTCGTATGCCCAGATACAGGATATATTAAGCCTGTTTGGAGATGCGCTGAGCATAGTCATGTGAATGTAGGACGTTGTTTACTTCGCCCCATTACCCCAGTAAGACAATTTTATGTATTTCCGTTGTTGGTTTGAAATAAATGAAATAATGAAATGAGTTATGTAGTTTTATTTTCTCCATTTACTATAAATACTTTCTTTCGAGCACCCATACCCTCTACATCTGACAAGTCTTCGGAAATATATTTTTACTTTCCAGCACTCGTGCTCCATTATAGAAGGTTTTTTGCGATGCCTTCGAGTCCCGAGCACAAATGTTCACTTTTAAAAATATTTTTTATAAAAGAAAGGAGTTATCTTCCGCTTACTTGAAAGTAGGTCGGGTAAGTTTCACCAATTTATTTTCTGGATTCTGTCAACCTTTTCTATGCGTTAAAAACGGAAATCCAACCCAACAGTAGTCAGTATTGTATTGTGTTGTACAAGTACCGTGCGAATTATTTGGAATAAAGGGTATTTTTCTTCGAAAAGTGCTTTATTGGATATAAACATACAAGGATAGTAGTGGTAGTTATATATTGTTAGTTTTAGTATAGAATGTGTCCTCCTTTTGAGTTGATAATACCTTTCACTCTTGTAGGCATAGAATTTACCAGGTTTTGACATCTTCCTTTCAGTTCATCATCGTGAAACCAGACTTGAACTACTGCACTAATCATCTTGGTTTTCGTTGTACAATCCATCTTGGACAGCCCTTTTTGCATATGGCCCTTTAGCCCTTTTTGCATATGGTTTTCGATGGGGGAGTTTCCGGGCCATTCAAATACAGTAATTTGGTTCTGTGTGAAAAACTGTTTCATTTTTTTCGAAGAATGGCATGGGGCGATTTTCTGTTGAAAAATTCCCTCTTAGGAGCTCCTTGTGGAGCTCCCGTATCAAATGGATTGATAAGATGTCAATATATTGGTCATCATGATGAATTCTTTTTTGCACATAGTACCTATGTATTATAAGTCTAGTACAATGGGCGGAATTATTGACTACGCTTATATAATCTCTTACAGTCAATCCTAATTTATACTTATATTTTTTTCTTTTAAACTTTCCGTTAAAAAAACTACAATTTTGATTATTGCTTGTATCCAAGAGAAAAGCTTTGACAGTACGTTTGCGGGCCATATCTCATCTCGATAATTCGTATCATGGTTTGAGGTTCTTCTTCGACGAAAGACATCAGAACTTCCTAGTTGATTCATAGCGCTATATGCAGATTTATTGTGCACTACCTTTTAACATATTCTAAATGGTATTTAGTTTGGTAAATAAAGGACCTTAGGTACAATCACGACGCGCGTCACTAAATTGACGGTGACGGCGTGCCCTGTGATCAATTTCATTGAAAAAACGACAGAGATCAACCAGAATAGCAAACCTCGCCCGGGTCACCTTTTGTAAAGCCTGTCAATGCGCCGTCACGACTAACCTGAGTAGCGTATGTCACTGTGTTACGAAACCACCATCATTATTGGTGTTCAAATGCCACCGATTTACTGCCACCTATATATATATGTATACTGCGATTTCATCCAACTCTTTTTCTTTTCCCCTGGCTACAGACTCAAAAAAACATTAAGCGTCTTGGGCACTGCCACGGTTATTTTCGCAGAAGTGTGAATCGTATATAGTACATTATGATGAAATTCAATATTTTATTGTTGTTTTAGAGTAATTTACGACCCCGGTACAAGTCCAATTTTGCGCTGCCGTCGCCACGGTGGGTTCGCCTAGCTAGAGGGTCCGATGGGTTTAAATCGTCCTCCATTGCACTCTCCATATCATCAGCAACAACATCCACATCCTCGTTTGATGACCCAGGGTGATCAAATGCCGCCTGAGTTGTCCGAGTGCGCTTACGTTGCTCATATTCGTGGCAGTACTGAGCGTTCGTTTAAGGCGCCATGCGTTCGTTTAATGCGCCGCGCGTTCGTTTATATAGTCATTCTCTCTGGAATGTTTTGTTCGAAGCATTCGTGCCCGATTTTTGTAATTCTGGTTGTACTACGCCCTCATATGGTAGCGAATGGCTTCGTGCAGCTTGGGCCATAAGATCCATTTTGTTCTCGGATCGGCTTAACTCGCGATTCAGCTCCTATTCAGAAGCCTCCGCGCGCTGAAAGCTACCCCGGGTAAGACTCGTGTCTCAGGCCTAACGGCTGGTGGACCGGTTTATTCTGGTGGAATTGCATCCCAACCCTATAAAAGAAGGTACATCAAAATATCCTTTTCCCGGATTTTCATGTGGAGACAGAATTTTAACTTGGTTATCTTGCTTTAGTAGGTAAACCCTAAAGAGAAACATAAAAGTGCCTCCCTCACTCGCGTTGTATAGGGGAGTCCATACGGGTATAGGTTGGCGTAACTTAACCATCTCACAAGTTAGCATGTTGACAACAATGTACCTGCAGGGTGCGAGTCTACCATTGCAGGTTGGAACTTGCAAATTGGCATTCGTTTCACGCGCAAATAGTCCCTTATATCGCAAACAGGCGTAAGTTGAAAGATATCTATAAAGTTTTCGTTTCTAGCGTATATAAAATAGCTTGCTCAATCATCTGAAGTGACATATCTGGATGTGAGCTCTATACTAATAAAATATCTGTACTTTTAAATTAGGCGCAAATACAAAATCGTGTTGAATTATCTCACAAACGGGCGTATCCGGAAATAAAATTAGACTGTTAGGAAAAACTCATTGTTGTTTATCTATCTTCATTGTCAAATCGTTATCATATTTCATTATTTGGTAAAATTCATTTTCGCTTACAGTAAAAACACATTTTTGCCCCTCCTGAGAATTTGTTAAGAAGTAGATACGCCTCTTTGTGAGATAAGAGACTGCCTCTGCTAATTTAAAGTGGTCAGGAGTGGAGCAAGCTGGTCCGCCCTCGTAGGCAATTTTAGTTTTGCACTGTATCGGATTAATTCATTGTTCCGTAATTAAGTCTACAAAAAACGATAAAATATATATTTATAAAAAAAACTCGTCGTTTATAGCAAACTGTTCAAAATTGAAAGCGACGACAGTAAGATAGAACGAAATTTAATAAATTACGTTAAATTATAGAAACTACGGGCTTCATTACAATTATAGCGTAACGGATGTCGGTAAAGAAAACAGTGTAACCTAGTGCTTCATTAATAACGTATTCGGGATCCGACATTCGGCAAACCCTCGTCTAACTTCACGATAGTAACCAACGTCAATGAGAATTAAACACGCAACTCATTTAATATTAATGTAAGATACTATCGTACTGTCCTTTCCTCGCTAGAAAAGCGTTACCGAATGATAAGGATTCCAGAACTATTTTGAGCGTATTTTGAGTGTTAGTTATTTTCAATAACTAAGCTGTAATACAAGGTGTGTGCCAAAAGTCTAAACATATTTTTTTTTAAAGATTTATTGATAATACTGGTATTCGTTGTTAATATTCTCCAAAGCACTCTCCACGAGCGTCTACATATTTTTTCCACCGAATCTCCTATGCCTGGTACGTTTTCTCACAGGCTGTGACGGGAACCTCCTTAATAGCTCTTGTTACAGCCGCTTGGATAGCGTCAACTGTCAAAACGGCGTCCTTTGAGTGTGGTCTTGTCAGTCGAAGCTAGATCGGGACTGCGGCAGCGTTGCCACGTTATGCTTCGCCAGGAACTCACGAACGCGCAGACGTATGGCTGGGCGCGTTGTCGTGATGCAGCTCCCAAGTAGCGGCGATGTTTTCGCACGCGCATGACCTTTCCCCAATCTTTCCAGAACAATTCGAGCAATTCGTGTGTCAGCAGCTCTTTTGTCGAGTTTTGTACAAAATTTCATCGCTCAGCGTTGTTCGAAAGTATTCGCCATCGCGCGTCGTGACGTGGTCTCAAAACAAGGATGCACCCTTGTTTTGAGACCACGTCAGCTATCCTGATTCTTCTGATTCTCGCAGCAGACTGACCGTTGGTGCGCTATAAATATAAGGGTTAGTGCGCTATAAAGACCTCACCCGACCAGTTCGAACCCGCTGCGACCAGTTAAGAGTTTCAAGGCGATAGGTGAGGACAGCAAACCCCGCCCACCGCCCGGGCAGTTATAACGACGAGGGTCGTCTTGTCTGCCCGGGATGCCGTGCAACGACAACCCCGCGCGTACCAGAAGGGTAAATCGCGCAGGGGGTGAAATAGGGTAAACCACCCCCCCCCCCCCGTACCGCCCCGAGAACCCATTTATTCGCAATAAGTATTTACAAAAAAAAAATTTTACAAAATTTTACAAAGTTTAACATATTCACAATAAATACAAAAAAATAGCGTAAATTTAGAGCCAGTAAGCGGGGTAGAGGACGCTGCGACCAGTAGGATGCAGCAAAAAAAATATTTCATGACTTTTTGGATACAACCTATATCATTGTATGTACAAAAAAAAACTTAACAAAATTCACCCAACAAGTGTCGACATTTTCAAAATTACCCAATATTCAACAGTCAATAACACTGGAAACACCGGCTTGATTTGCAACATATAAAAAGTAAGTTTAATACTGCGGCCCTAATCCTCATTATGAATTATCTATTCGGTAATACAAAACGCACTGCATATTAGATTCAAATTCAAATTCAAATTCTTTATTTACAAAAAATCATAGTATTAGTTACAAATGAATTAAACCTAACCTAACTGGATCGCACGAGACGTCCGCACTAAGGTAGGCTCAGAATCGTATAATTAAGTACTGCCATTGATTTTATAGTGTAATAGATAACGCCATTCCATACTGCAAAATGGAAGTCGCAATTTAATACAAAAAACGGCAGGTAGATGGCCATCGTAGTTTTCAAACTCGATTTAATGCGCTTCCATCTTCAATAAACCAATATTTGGCCGATAGATGGCGTTCAAACATATTATCGGACGCGTCCGTAAGCCGCGGCTTACGAACGTATGCCTAGTCGTCCGCGACTGACGTCCTATAATGTGCACCGCTCAATAGAAATTCATTACACAGATCGCGTGCATAAGCCACAGGCATAAGCCGCGGCTGACGGACGCGTCCAATAATGTGTTTGCCCCTTTGTTTGCCCCTAAGCGTGTGCCGTTAGAGTATTAATAATAAAATAGAGCGCGAGCGCGCGAGTGTGAACAGTAGACACGGGTGTGAACAATGCATCGACCGCCCGGCTAAGGCCCGCAGTCGTTCGCGAGCGCTTGTGAAGTGATATAGTTGGGAATTTGTAGAGCATTTTTATTGTTTTTAAGAAGAAAGATGGTTAAATGTGCAATCGATCATTGTAAAAATGATACTAGAAAACACACAAAACACAAATCTAGTGTCACATATCATCGATAAGCAATTTTGAATTACTTTTCAACCAAATAAAAGTTATCCATTACGGGGGTGAAGCGAGGAGCGCGACGTAAGCGGATGAGGAACACACTGCCCCACCCTTCGTCTTGCTCGACCGCAATCGGTCGCAATTGGTGTTCACTAATCGAGAATCGAGATATTTTAAAAGCGAAATCGATAATCGATAATATTTTTTTATAAAAATTGACAAATCACTTTTTTTAATTATAGGTAGTAATGGTAAAAAAATCTTATGTTAATATAAGTATAGAGTATATATGGAATATGATAAATAATGCATAATAAGGCCAATAAGGGATTCCTTTTTGGACCACTCACATAGGTTTATCCAATTGCTTCAGATGGAGCGTAGGTGTTTTTAGGGCGTACCTTTATATGCTGATATTATGCATGTATGAGTGTCTGAACGTAGAGAACGAACGTCTTGACGGGTTTTGACGTAAGTATGAGGTGTCGTTGGATTCGACGTGATACGGTGGTGCGAATACGTTATATTAAAAACCGACCAAAAAATAATTTTAATAATATTATTATTATTAACTTAGAAACTTACCTTACTTTTAGGTTTCCAAAAGACAAAACAAATATGATGAAGTAGATTGATGCTGTAAAGAAGACCGATTGGGAACCAAACTTTTGGAGTAGAATCTGTTCAGTACATTTTCCGGATTCAAACATGTATGAAACCAAAAATGGAATCCGTAGATTAACAAACGACGCTGTACCTTCGCTTTTTCTACAACAATCTCCATTTTCCGGTCAACAGTCGGAGGTTGCAGGGCTTTCCAATTCAGGACTGGTACACGACACTCCAAGGAAACGAAAGTTAAAAACAGAAATTATCCGTTTAGAAGACATTGCAAAACGCCGACGTATGCGGTGCAAAGCACTACACGCTGCTAATCGGCGTTTGAAAAAGAAAGTTGACAATTTATCTAAGGTATTAAAAGAACTGAAGCAAAAAAGACTGATCAACCAAGAACAAGTGGATATTCTGGAAGTGTGCCGGCTTTCTACAGCAGCTCTTTTGAAAAGGATGACTCATAAAGGGAGAGAATATCCACCTGAACTGCGTACATTTGCGCTAACCCTCCATTTCTATTCTCCAAAGGCCTACTCTTACGTACGTAGTACCTTTAACACATGTCTACCACATACAAGCACCATAAGAAAATGGTACCAATGCATAAACGCCACGCCAGGTTTCACTGCAGAAGCTTTTAAAGCACTTGATCAAAAGGTCAAGTCGTCTGACAAGAAAATTCTATGCAATTTGGTAATAGACGAGATGTCGATTCGACAATTAAAGGAATTTGACGGTAATGCAGTCCAAGGATATGTAGATTTTGGTGCTGGGTTTGATGTTACCGGAGTTTCAATGCACCATGCAAACAAGCTCTGGTGTTCCTTTTAGTTGCCATTAACGAGCAGTGGAAAATTCCAGTAGGATATTTTCTGGTAATCGGCGTAACAGGTGAGCAAAGAGCCAATCTAGTAAGGATATGCCTTTCTAATTGCCACGATGTAGGCATGGTAGTTGTATCTATGACATTTGATGGTTGCCCAGCAAATATAGCCATGGCTCAAGAGCTTGGCTGTTCGTTTAACTACCAACGTCAACTAAAAACCTATTTCGAACATCCTGCAACAAAAGAACCAGTTTTTGTATTTTTTGACCCATGTCACATGGTGAAACTGGTCAGAAATACATTACAAAGTAAAAAGGTTCTTAGAGATAATAACGGCGGCCTAATCAAATGGCAATATTTTGAAGAATTAAACACGCTCCAACTAAATGAAAATTTTCACTAGGGAAATAAATTATCGACACAACACATCAACTTTCAAAATCAAATAATGAAAGTAAAGCTAGCAGTACAGCTGTTAAGTGCCAGTGTTGCGAACGCTATTGAATTTTGCGACAAAAAATTACGTATACTTAATTTTGCTCACTCACAACCAACAGTGAATTTCATCAACACAATGAACAATCTGACTGACATTCTTAATTCAAGAAAGTTTCCTGGCATTGACTTTAAAGCACCAATCAATGAGAAAAACGAAACGAAGTATCTAACGTTCATGGATAATGCAAAAACTTATTTGGAACATCTAGTTTTGATGGACAATGAAACACCGATCATGAATACCAGAAATAAAGTAGGTTTCCTTGGATTGTGCGTGTGCATAGACAGCATGAAAGGATTGTACAACGAGCTCGTTAAACAAGAAAAAACATTGGATTTTTTACCAATGTACAAGTTAAGCCAAGACCACTTAAGAGATATTTTTTTCAGTAGTACGGTCCCACGGCGGGTTCAACAATAATCCATCGGCCCTGCAATTTATGGCAACTTACAAAAAGCTCTTGGTTCACATGGAGTTAAAAGAGAATTTCAGGGGAAACTGTGCTCCTCTGGAACACATAACTTTGTTAACGTGTTCGTCGTCAACTGAGCATATTAACTTGACAACGAAGGGTTATAGATCAGGATCACAAGTGGATATGGTCGACGAACAATTCATGAGCAATTTGAAGGAGGAAGATCTGAGTTTACCTGCCGGTTTCCATTCAGTATTTTCACAACATGTTGTGGCATACGTTGCCGGGTATGTTGTTAGATATTTACTATCTAGACTAAATTGCACTGATTGCTTGGGAGCATTAGTCGCAAACACACCTAAACAAGCTCATTTATTTATTGTGTTTAAAGACAGAAGTGGACTTATCTATCCATCAAATGATGTAATCCGAATTTGTAATGCCGCAGAATCAGTAGTAAGGGTTAATTTTGACAAAAGTAATAAATCCGATCGCGATCCTATAAATATGGTTACAAAAACGTTAAAATTATTCATCGGATCCGATATTTTCACGATCCTTCATGCCCATTTATTTGAGCAGGAACCGTGCAGTAATCATTTGCTTCATCTGCTAAGGGCCGTTATCCAAAAATATGTCGATATACGGATAAAATATTTAGTTTGTAAGTCAAATGTAAAACAAACCAAGAGGCAACTATACAACAAGCTCACTCTTTTAAAAGGGCAATAACGGATACTTAAGGGTTTGGATCCTCCAAGCGGGCGATCTGAATACAGTCTAGTCGAATACTAGCTGACTGCGCTTAGACCAGATTCTATGATTCTACCTACGTCTGAGGTTTTAGTTATTATTGCTCAATGGAAGCTGTAATTTTTGAGAACAGAATTGTATTTCTGTTATCAAAATTACGTCTTCCTGTACCTTTGTATTTTCCACTAAAATAAACCTTAGGCATACATCCAATCATATAAAACTACATTGCTTGTCCTATTTTATCGTGAACACTGAAGATCGAGTAGATATAATTTGTTGATTTGAATAATTTTCGACAAAAAAATAATGGCGGCCTTATAAGAGCCTTAATTAGAATATTATTTTGTAGATATTCTAAAATGTGATTAAAATAAACACGTTTAAAACATCATGAACTATTTTTTTTATTTCTTACCTTTATGGCATATTGGGGTCAAATGGTTACAAACCAATAAACATTTTTATAAATGTATATATATTTCTTATGTTTTAAAAAATAATTTTAAGCTTCTCTTTACTACACTAGATTTTTGTCGCCGCCACTGACAGGGAGTGTTTTTATTCATCTATGAGATGGCAAAATACAGCATCGCCGCACAGCACTCATATCTTCTCTTTCCTGCGCAAGAAATTATGGGAGGCGGAGCGACGTTGGTTGACATCCTTACGAGAAGACGACGTAATTGAGCGTGTATGTCAGTAAACTGTTACAATGTCAACAATTACAATGTACAACAATTTACAATGTCGAGTCGAGTGAGTGCTATCCGTAATCGACTAGTCGATTGGCGAGCGCGTGGTCACTCCCTATTTCTAGCATCTCCAATATACGGTATAAACATCTATAGCACACCTGTCTACTTTCGGCTCCAAGCGACCCGTTTGAAGCGCGCGCTAATTGTTGGAAAGGCGATGCCTGAAATAGCACGCCATCTATTATTTTCTTCATTGAACATGTGATTTGTAGCGTAGAAGGAAATGCAATAGATAGCGCTAATAATTGAATGCTAATTTCGTTGAAACTGCTTGAATTATTGGGTTTTTAGAATCAATCGATCCTTTATAATTAAAACTTAATTATCAATGTTAATACAGATATCCAAATAAATTCCAATACTTTTCGACGTCAGCACTACCAGTGCCATCTGCGTAGTGACGGCGAGAAATATGCTGCCATTTTCTTGTATGAGATGGTGCTATCTATTACACTATAAAATCAATGGTACTGCCATTGATTTTATAGTGTAATAGATAGCACCATCTCATACAAGAAAATGGCAGCATATTTCTCGCCGTCACTACGCAGATGGCACTGGTAGTGCTGACGTCGAAAAGTATAGGAATTTATTTGGATATCTATATTAACATTGATAATTAAGTTTTAATTATAAAGGATCGATTGATTCTAAAAACCCAATAATTCAAGCAGTTTCAACGAAATTAGTATTCAATTATTAGCGCTATCTATTGCATTTCCTTCTACGCTACAAATCACATGTTCAATGAAGAAAATAATAGATGGCGTGCTATTTCAGGCTACGCCTTTCCAACAATTAGCGCGCGCTTCAAACGGGTCGCTTGGAGCCGAAAGTAGACAGGTGTGCTATAGATGTTTATACCGTATATTGATGGAGATGGGAGAAATAGGGAGTGACCACGCGCTCGCCAATCGACTAGTCGATTACGGATAGCACTCACTCGACTCGACATTGTAAATTGTTGTACATTGTAATTGTTGACATTGTAACAGTTTACTGACATACACGCTCAATTACGTCGTCTTCTCGTAAGGATGTCAACCAACGTCGCTCCGCCTCCCATAATTTCTTGCGCAGGAAAGAGAAGATATGAGTGCTGTGCGGCGATGCTGTATTTTGCCATCTCATAGATGAATAAAAACACTCCCTGTCAGTGGCGGCGACAAAAATCTAGTGTAGTAAAGAGAAGCTTAAAATTATTTTTTAAAACATAAGAAATGTATATACATTTATAAAAATGTTTATTGGTTTGTAACCATTTGACCCCAATATGCCATAAAGGTAAGAAATAAAAAAAATAGTTCATGATGTTTTAAACGTGTTTATTTTAATCACATTTTAGAATATCTACAAAATAATATTCTAATTAAGGCTCTTATAAGGCCGCCATTATTTTTTTGCCGAAAATTATTCAAATCAACAAATTATATCTACTCGATCTTCAGTGTTCACGATAAAATAGGACAAGCAATGTAGTTTTATATGATTGGATGTATGCCTAAGGTTTATTTTAGTGGAAAATACAAAGGTACAGGAAGATGTAATTTTGATAACAGAAATACAATTCTGTTCTCAAAAAATACAGCTTCCATTGAGCAATAATAACTAAAACCTCAGACGTAGGTAGAATCATAGAATCTGGTCTAAGCGCAGTCAGCTAGTATTCGACTAGACTGTATTCAGATCGCCCGCTTGGAGGATCCAAACCCTTAAGTATCCGTTATTGCCCTTTTAAAAGAGTGAGCTTGTTGTATAGTTGCCTCTTGGTTTGTTTTACATTTGACTTACAAACTAAATATTTTATCCGTATATCGACATATTTTTGGATAACGGCCCTTAGCAGATGAAGCAAATGATTACTGCACGGTTCCTGCTCAAATAAATGGGCATGAAGGATCGTGAAAATATCGGATCCGATGAATAATTTTAACGTTTTTGTAACCATATTTATAGGATCGCGATCGGATTTATTACTTTTGTCAAAATTAACCCTTACTACTGATTCTGCGGCATTACAAATTCGGATTACATCATTTGATGGATAGATAAGTCCACTTCTGTCTTTAAACACAATAAATAAATGAGCTTGTTTAGGTGTGTTTGCGACTAATGCTCCCAAGCAATCAGTGCAATTTAGTCTAGATAGTAAATATCTAACAACATACCCGGCAACGTATGCCACAACATGTTGTGAAAATACTGAATGGAAACCGGCAGGTAAACTCAGATCTTCCTCCTTCAAATTGCTCATGAATTGTTCGTCGACCATATCCACTTGTGATCCTGATCTATAACCCTTCGTTGTCAAGTTAATATGCTCAGTTGACGACGAACACGTTAACAAAGTTATGTGTTCCAGAGGAGCACAGTTTCCCCTGAAATTCTCTTTTAACTCCATGTGAACCAAGAGCTTTTTGTAAGTTGCCATAAATTGCAGGGCCGATGGATTATTGTTGAACCCGCCGTGGGACCGTACTACTGAAAAAAATATCTCTAAGTGGTCTTGGCTTAACTTGTACATTGGTAAAAAATCCAATGTTTTTTCTTGTTTAACGAGCTCGTTGTACAATCCTTTCATGCTGTCTATGCACACGCACAATCCAAGGAAACCTACTTTATTTCTGGTATTCATGATCGGTGTTTCATTGTCCATCAAAACTAGATGTTCCAAATAAGTTTTTGCATTATCCATGAACGTTAGATACTTCGTTTCGTTTTTCTCATTGATTGGTGCTTTAAAGTCAATGCCAGGAAACTTTCTTGAATTAAGAATGTCAGTCAGATTGTTCATTGTGTTGATGAAATTCACTGTTGGTTGTGAGTGAGCAAAATTAAGTATACGTAATTTTTTGTCGCAAAATTCAATAGCGTTCGCAACACTGGCACTTAACAGCTGTATTGCTAGCTTTACTTTAATTATTTGATTTTGAAAGTTGATGTGTTGTGTCGATAATTTATTTCCCTAGTGAAAATTTTCATTTAGTTGGAGCGTGTTTAATTCTTCAAAATATTGCCATTTGATTAGGCCGCCGTTATTATCTCTAAGAACCTTTTTACTTTGTAATGTATTTCTGACCAGTTTCACCATGTGACATGGGTCAAAAAATACAAAAACTGGTTCTTTTGTTGCAGGATGTTCGAAATAGGTTTTTAGTTGACGTTGGTAGTTAAACGAACAGCCAAGCTCTTGAGCCATGGCTATATTTGCTGGGCAACCATCAAATGTCATAGATACAACTACCACGCCTACATCGTGGCAATTAGAAAGGCATATCCTTACTAGATTGGCTCTTTGCTCACCTGTTACGCCGATTACCAGAAAATATCCTACTGGAATTTTCCACTGCTCGTTAATGGCAACTAAAAGGAACACCAGAGCTTGTTTGCATGGTGCATTGAAACTCCGGTAACATCAAACCCAGCACCAAAATCTACATATCCTTGGACTGCATTACCGTCAAATTCCTTTAATTGTCGAATCGACATCTCGTCTATTACCAAATTGCATAGAATTTTCTTGTCAGAAGACTTGACCTTTTGATCAAGTGCTTTAAAAGCTTCTGCAGTGAAACCTGGCGTGGCGTTTATGCATTGGTACCATTTTCTTATGCTGCTTGTATGTGGTAGACATGTGTTAAAGGTACTACGTACGTAAGAGTAGGCCTTTGGAGAATAGAAATGGAGGGTTAGCGCAAATGTACGCAGTTCAGGTGGATATTCTCTCCCTTTATGAGTCATCCTTTTCAAAAGAGCTGCTGTAGAAAGCCGGCACACTTCCAGAATATCCACTTGTTCTTGGTTGATCAGTCTTTTTTGCTTCAGTTCTTTTAATACCTTAGATAAATTGTCAACTTTCTTTTTCAAACGCCGATTAGCAGCGTGTAGTGCCTTGCCCCGCATACGTCGGCGTTTTGCAATGTCTTTTAAACGGATAATTTCTGTTTTTAACTTTCGTTTCCTTGGAGTGTCGTGTACCAGTCCTGAATTGGAAAGCCCTGCAACCTCCGACTGTTGACCGGAAAATGGAGATTGTTGTAGAAAAAGCGAAGGTACAGCGTCGTTTGTTAATCTACGGATTCCATTTTTGGTTTCATACATGTTTGAATCCGGAAAATGTACTGAACAGATTCTACTCCAAAAGTTTGGTTCCCAATTGGTCTTCTTTACAGCATCAATCTACTTCATCATATTTGTTTTGTCTTTTGGAAACCTAAAAGTAAGGTAAGTTTCTAAGTTAATAATAATAATATTATTAAAATTATTTTTTGGTCGGTTTTTAATATAACGTATTCGCACCACCGTATCACGTCGAATCCAACGACACCTCATACTTACGTCAAAACCCGTCAAGACGTTCGTTCTCTACGTTCAGACACTCATACATGCATAATATCAGCATATAAAGGTACGCCCTAAAAACATCTACGCTCCATCTGAAGCAATTGGATAAACCTATGTGAGTGGTCAAAAAGGAATCCCTTATTGGCCTTATTATGGATTATTTATCATATTCCATATATACTCTATACTTATATTAACATAAGATTTTTTTACCATTACTACCTATAATTAAAAAAAGTGATTTGTCAATTTTTATAAAAAAATATTATCGATTATCGATTTCGCTTTTAAAATATCTCGATTCTCGATTAGTGAACACCAATTGCGACCGATTGCGGTCGAGCAAGACGAAGGGTGGGGCAGTGTGTTCCTCATCCGCTTACGTCGCGCTCCTCGCTTCACCCCCGTAATGGATAACTTTTATTTGGTTGAAAAGTAATTCAAAATTGCTTATCGATGATATGTGACACTAGATTTGTGTTTTGTGTGTTTTCTAGTATCATTTTTACAATGATCGATTGCACATTTAACCATCTTTCTTCTTAAAAACAATAAAAATGCTCTACAAATTCCCAACTATACACTTCACAAGCGCTCGCGAACGACTGCGGGCCTTAGCCGGGCGGTCGATGCATTGTTCACACCCGTGTCCACCCGTGTCTACTGTTCACACTCGCGCGCTCGCGCTCTATTTTATTATTAAGGCGACGTACTACTTAAAAAATAAACCGTATCTGAGTTTTTAAGCCCCGCCTACTTACCCCCTCCCCTCGCGACGGGGCAGGTGTTTATTATGTTGACTCATCTCGCAGCGATATTCACTCGCTATCGATGTCTGGACTAAACACACTAGGTATACACTATTGCAATGGGATTTATATTTTGGGATTATGCAAGTGTCATGTACCTACGCTGGTGAAGAAGGCTACGCTTTATCATCATCTAAACTTGAACATTATATTACTTTCCCGGCTGCCACTGGTAGGGAAGGTGTTGTGATCGTGCGGAAAAAAATGTTTAGATAACGATAGAGATGTCCATTTTGAGGTCCACCAAGATGATTAAGACCATTTTCAGAGAAATGTATGTCTGTTTGCCTGTATGTAATCTCTCACGATAACTGCCGAGCCGTTGAACCGATTGAGTTGAAATTTGGAACATAGGGATAGTATCACCCTGGAATGCGCCCATTAGATTTTGGCTGTCAACTGTTAAACCAAACTATCACTGTCAAAAATTGACAGAAGCCATATCTTACAGAATTTCATTTGCGATATGTCATTTGAAAGCCCCTGAAAAACTGTATTAAGAACAGTCACCTGTCACTAATTAATTTTCGACATTTTAAAATTATTTTAAATGGTGATAGATGACAATTGGAGAAATGCCGTTAACTGTTTTGGATACAGTTTTCCAAGGGCTTTTAAATGACATAAATCGCAATTCATGTTCCGTGAGATACAGCTTTAGTATTTTTTTGATAGTTGTAGTGACAGTTTTTGATAGTATTTTTTGGCAGAAAAAACATTTAGCATCGAATTAAAAAACAACATTGTGTATCGAACTATTTATTCGCGGTATAATAGTTCTTTGAGGAGGACATAACGACACCCATCGCCTTGTACATTATCATTAAATAATTATTTAATTAAAAAGTAATATAATTTATTTTTAGATACTGTAAGCACATCATTGTAAACTTTAAAAAATACACATCATTAAAAATAAATAATTATTAATTAAAATATAAAATCATTAAGACAAAAAATCATGAAGACATTTCTGGTTGGCAAAGTAGTCTGTTATTTCTGAGTAGATACATATTAAATGCATAGAGACGAATAAATACATTTAATTAAATGTAAAGAGACGAATAAATACAGTTAAAGTAAAGATACATATTAAATGTAAAGAGACGAATAAATACATTTAAAATTGCGCAGTACACTTGAGACTTCCTTTTTGTAGCCTTGACAGTGTCGCTTTGTAGTGGTGCGCCGACTTTTGTAATTAAAATTCATCAAATGATAATACATTTTCAAAAGCCTGTTCATCATTATTAATTAGATCTGTACTCAGCACAGATTTGGAATATCGTGTACTTTTCGGTGGCTCTATATTGCTTGTGCTTTGCTTTGAAGTGTTATTGGCAAGTACATTCTCTGTGAGTTCTTTGCTCACTTTGTGATGGAATCACTGAAAACTAACTACCGCTTAAGCGTTGGACAAGGGAGAGGAACCGATTTCTTTCGTTTTATCGTGTCGTTTCTTTTATTTGCTTCTTTCAAAGTGTATTCAGGCTCCCTTAAATCCATATTCCTTCATACTCCTGGATCGATAATTTCAGGTAATACACAGTCCATATAAAAACAAACAAGTTTTTTCCATGACATTTGTCCAAATCAAATCATCCGTCTGTATATATTCGGTTTTGAGGAGATCGTTTTTACCAGACCAAAATGTAAATAGGCACACTTCCTTTCCAGTTATATCTATCGTTCCAGTTACAGTTTCTTTCCAGCACACTTTCTTTAAAGTTATCCACAATACCACAGATAGTTCATACCTTGTTGAAAACTTACGTTTTTTCGTTCCTCAGCGATTAATTCGCAATTCACGCACGTTTGAGGTCTCTCGTGCCAATACCAACTACGGGAAACATTCCATCGCTTATGGGCTGATATGCACGTACGACTCTTGTTTCTCCACCATCGACATTTTCAACCTCAACCAACCGACGACGTTCGTTAAAGAATTATTCAAATCAATTGCACCTAACGAGCTTGTTAATACCTATAGTAATTAGTTATATACTTTCTATACAACATATCAGTAGCTACCACAAATATTTATAAATATCTATAAATATTTATTATATATCTATAAATACCTATAAACATCAATAAATATCTGTATCTATATATCCACTATACGACCTATCTATATCTTTATTTATATCTATATACATATACACATACCATCGTCTAACTCCTTCTTACTAATCACTTCCAATTCCCTACCTCTCCCATCGGTTTTCTATATATTTTTTATATTTAATATGAACTTTGTTTATTTTATAATTAATTTTTAAGTGTAATATGCTGAAATCCAAATGTGTAATAAACGATTATAGGCGTAATGTTTTTCTTTCTTTTCTACATTTATGCACACGTATGTATAATATTGTATGCGCTGTATTTTTCCAGAAATAAAATAAAAAATAAATAAATAAAAAGAAATTATATCTGGACCTGTCCTTGAACTTGAACGTACCAGTGATGTTTGATGCTGATTTCAAGTTTTCCATCTTTCTGTTTCCAAAATGTCACTTTTCTTTTTCTTGTCGCTTCCGTTAACCAGATTCTATGCGCTGTAATGGGAAATTTGACTTCAAAAATATAATCATCAGATATTCCAACTGGAGAAGCTCCCAAAAATGGAAATTTAGGGTCAATGAATAATCCACATTGCTGAATTTCCACCTTTTCTAGACATATTTTTCATTCTAGTGCAGTTGTTTCATTTTCTTTTCCATGGCAAATTGATGCTACGTTGCTCAAATCCCATTTTCAGTCATGGATTTAACTAAATTGGCGCATTTTGTGTGTTGTTAACTATTGACAATTTTGCCAAAGTTAGACGCAGTTACCATTTTTCTTCGTAATTCCAACCACTCGCTGCTTTCACCTTGAATAACCGTAAGTTTTTCAATTCGCAATCGATCATTTTTCTATTTTCCAATTCTTGAAATAACAGAGCTTTGCTTTTTTCGAATATTTCTGATGGAACATCGGGTTGGTTGCAATGTTCTCCATAATGCGAATTATTGTTTTTTTTTCAAAAAAACTTTCTGCTTTTATTTCTTTTATAAAGAATGGATTTACTTAAATGCCTCTGTCTTCTTTATTCCACTTTTGATATCCTGCCAGAGGGACTTTTGCCTATATATTTTTTATGTAATCTTGACAGTGGCTGTTTTGTATTAAATGATATAACTGCCGCATTACATCGCGCTTGCTAAGACTGCTTTTGGATGTAATTTGTCCTCTTACCACCAATAAATTTTGCAATGATGCCGTTAAACCTTTCGAGAACATTACTATCTACATCATGAATTAGGCTTCTTGCATGTATTGCTACCTACGTTTTAGGTTATGTAACGTATTCTTTCCCAAATAATGTCACCCATCAAACAACTCATTGCATCCAGTGATTCCTTTTCCGACAAACAATTTTAAAAACTTCTACATTTATCATGGTTTCCAAATGCATCTATCGGGGCGTTCAAAATGTCATTATACAGGCAATCAATTTTCTCATCAATTGAAAAGTTTTGACATTTATTGTAAGCTACTGCTGATGTAATATTTCTTCGCATTTTTAGTTTTTTTTTCACAGACATTACAAGTTGAATAAAAGCTTTTAAAAAGTAGATACCTACGTTTTGTTTTTTAAATTACAATTCTGCCTATCTGACGGTTTTCTATATTAGAACGGTCAGAATCGTAGCCTAATTGTATATTATATTTATACATGGTGTATAGCTCTGTCATATGGCTCTAACGCAAATATATTGGCATTATTTACTGTCCCCTTATATATGACACATTTTGACTCGCGGGAAGCAAGCTGAAGTGGCGCACTTGTTTTAAACTCGCATAAGATCACACCGGTCGTAGGTTCAAAACCTACCGATATGTATATTTTTTTTTTGTTTTTATACATAAAGAAACATTGTTATCAAATAAATGAACACTTTTTATTAAAAAAAAGTAATATTGTAAATAAAAAAAAAATAATAATAAATAAATAAATATTAAATATTATTTTACTTATTATTGTTTCTATTTTTCAACATATGATTTATCATGTTTTTAAACCTCTTTCATTTACACGGTGAAATAGCCATCTAAAACCGATATTTTTCATCTCCGATCCATCGAAATGTCAATTTGGTAATAATAAGTCATGAAACAGAGCGTCGCGAACGCTACCGCATATGTCGGCCTTCGAAACCGAAATGAACCACGTTTCTAAGAGCCAATAATATTTCATTATAAAAGGTTGGCTGTTATGCCAGTTGAATCAGTAATTGATCCCCACATAAGAACCATATTGACCCAATGTCGCTTGCGGCATTTTGAATGCCAGCGCGTCGTCGCGAGAAGAGCGCGCTCATCTCATTGTATGACAAAAATAATATAAACGGGCTCTGCAAAATATTATTTTTAAAATATACTGATATTTTATTTGAAAAAAATAATCGTCAGTACTACAAGTTTATTGTACATAGTTTATGTAAAAAAAACAAACTTGAAAAAAAACACACAGTAATAAGTAATATTTAACAGTGAATATGGATGAAAGTTACACTTTTTATATATTTTTTTTTAAAAAGAAAAACTTATTTTTTTAAATTTATGCGAAAGCATTCCTCTTTACAACTATTGTTAAAATGCCGTAGTATTTTTTTTGAGTTTCTTGATCGTGCAGTTTAGTGTGAGGCACGTTTCAAAAAATGCTCTAAAATGAAAATTTCCTGTATAGCTCCCAGATTTAATTATTTTCCTCAATTTTCCAATACTTTAAAAAAAATCTGAAATAGCTATCTACTTAAGAAAGGTACCGTGAGTTACCATAATTTTTTTTTGTTGGCTAACATCATCAGTTATTTCAGTATGACTGTTCAAAAATTGCCAAAAAATGTAATTTTCGAAATTTACCTACATCGTCGCCTTAATACTCTAACGGCACACGCTTAGGGGCAAACAAAGGGGCAAACACATTATTGGACGCGTCCATCAGCCGCGGCTTATGCCTGTGGCTTATGCACGCGATCTGTGTAATGAATTTCTATTGAGCGGTGCACATTATAGGACGTCAGTCGCGGACGACTAGGCACACGTTCGTAAGCCGCGGCTTACGGACGCGTCCGATAATATGTTTGAACGCCATCTATCGGCCAAATATTGGTTTATTGAAGATGGAAGCGCATTAAATCGAGTTTGAAAACTACGATGGCCATCTACCTGCCGTTTTTTGTATTAAATTGCGACTTCCATTTTGCAGTATGGAATGGCGTTATCTATTACACTATAAAATCAATGGTACTGCCTAATGCTAAATAAAAAATTTCGTTGAAGAATGCCGTGAAAAATAAAATCAAGTAAAGTAAAATTTTAGTAAAAAATAAAATTTCAAATTATCTAAAAAGGTATGTGATAATAATAATAATAATATATAATAATCATAAATAATAATAATCATAAATATATGGTAGGTTAATAATATTGTGTTAGGAATGTTAAGTTAGATAGAAAGCAAATTAATTTTTCGGTTTCTTTCCTTCCCTGGGTGATCAACCAGTGGGTTAGTCTTTTTTTGTTTATACTATAACGATGCATCGATAGAATGGACTATAACGATGCATCGTATACATCGTTTTTTATAACGATGTATTAATGTAATTAGATTAATGAGGGTCGATGTCATTATATAGAATGCGTTTTAATACTAAATGACGTACAAACCAATGGCTAATAAGATTAGACACTCGTTTAATATGCAAATAGTATGCAACGCCGATATCCCATTGGGGACTCAGCGTTTATACTACTAAATAGCGTTTAAATTTTGTATCTGAATACGAATTTCGTTTTGCATATTTGATGTCCGCTAATAGATGTAGGTACTCAATTTTAACTGCACCCTCTATCCGCTTATTCAATAAATTGCCGAATCAGTGAGGGATTTGTGTCAAAAATATACGGAAATAAGATCACGCTAATCAATGAGCCTAATGACAACCCCAATGAGCCCAATCAATCATAGATTAAGATTGTTTAAATCGTGTATATTCCACATGGCACAGTAAACGTGGCATTCCACATGGCATGTAAACGTTCTGTAATTGTATCAAATTGACTATCATAGAACATCGTGGTAATTGATGTTTCTTGCAGTTCATCAAGCTGAATTAATAAAAGCATATAAGTAATATATTTAATTTATAGAACGGCCAAAAAAATATTTGCTGTCAAAATCTCTACATAATTTAAATGAGTTTACCTCAAATTTTAGTTATCTCTTTTGTTTCCTGTGTTTTAGTCGGGCTTAACGACCTCATTTTTATTTCTATATTATTTAATGTCGTATGTTACTTTCTCTGATTGAATTTTGATATAAAGATGATTATTATTTATAAATATTATTTATTTTTTTGGTTCATTATTGTGATTCTATTTTTGGCCTGTATATTATCTAATACTTATATTTTCTGATGGGTAGATTTAATTTCTGCTTTCTGTAATCTTCTTCTTCCTTTCTTTTCATTATTTGATCTATTCTGGTTTCTTTATCTTACTTTAATTGAATATATATTTTTTTAATATGGTAGTTTAGATTAGAATTCAAATTCATTTTTTTATTGTCTTAAAAGTCCGAATTACAAAGTAATAAAACCTAACCCAACTGGATCGCACGAGACGTCCGCACTAAGGTAGACTCAAATACGTTTACTTGAATACTGCCTAATGATAAAATAGAGAAATCAAATAAAAAAAAGGGTTCCGCAGATCGCCGGCAGAGACTTGGGTAGACAATGGGCTCGATTGCGTTTCTTCGTGAATCGGAAATTAGTCCGTGTGAACGAGACGCTAGAGCGGAGTGTGAGATGAACGGTTGTCACTTTTTCGCATTAAAACTGCCCGCAAAGATCAAATATTACACCGCACGAAATATGCTCGAATTTATTCGGACGAGTATAAGTTCGGCAGGTAGTAGTTATCGACGATCGTTCGTTTCATATTCCGCTCCAACGTATTGCTCTGTCTCGTTCGCTTGGACTAATTTTAGTTTTAGTTCACAAAGAAACGCAATCGGACCCATTGAGTTACAAAAAAGTCATAATATTCCACCGTAGTGCGCGTACTACAAAAATTCGTTGTTATCCCTTCCTTCGCAAAAAAAAAACATACCGCAACGCACCGCGCCGCAGTGCGTTGCGGTATGTTTTTAGGCGAGAGCGGTTAGGCGAGAGCCGGGCCAAACGATGCGGTGCGGCGCCGCAGTGCAAAGATTTCGCCGGCCGCGGCGTACACACGGCGCGGCGTAGGGCGCACGCTGCGGTGCCGCAACGTTACTACGACGCCGCAGTGGGCGAAGAGTGTTGTAGTATGGTGTACCTAGTACAACTAGAGCTGTCAACTACAACGGACGAACCCGTCACCTAAGGAAGTTTTAACGATATTAGATCGTTCTGTCTCTCGTAAGATGAGCGTAGAAGACTTGGGACGAAAACAGTCCACCGTCTAGTTACACCACTCGCCCGTAAGAAGCCAACGCCTTACCGCGAGATAACCAGGTTAATCACCCTGCGGGCCGACACTCGCGCCCTTACTTCCAGTTGCAACCAGATTAGGCGAGGATCATGTTCGAGGTTCGAGGTCGCTTGCGCGGACCTCTCCCTTACGTAGCGGTGATACGGTGTCTACCGAAAATATCGCAAACCACGGCATCCTATGACCGGCTGTTCACCCGGTATTAGAGAGCAGCCGCCGTAAGGTTAACAACTACCTCCGCTCTATAGGAAATAATACTGTTTCCAGACTACCCCGGCTGTCGGTCAGAATGCACAATCGATTGGCTGACGCCGCACGGTGCTCAAACCGTCCAGGAGCGCCCGAAGGTCGACTCCTAAAGGAAACTGGCCCGCAGGCCAGTTCTACCCGGGCTCGCAATTCTCCGTGGAGGCCGTTGGATGGGTGTTGACCCGTGCGTTTGATCGACCCTATGCGACTGGGTCTTGTGGCCAAACTTCAAGACTCATCCCATTAATTTATCTTTCTTGAACTAATGAAATGAGGTAGTCAATATCTCCTTCGTTGGTACTCATTTCATATACTAAAAAAATATCAAATATACGTGAAAACAAATAAGACAGGCAAGCATGTACCCTCTTTTGGTTGAACTTAACAACTGAGCGGCGCCGCTCCCAGGGTTGGAATCAGGCTCTCAAAAACTTATTGCCTACGGACGGCAAATGGATATTACTTTACAAAATTATATAGTACACTTATGTATGCATTCATTATGATATAGATTTAAATAAAAAAAACATTTGCGAGTTAGGTTTATCGCCATTACCTAAATAATCACAATTAAAAGTAGAAGAATACATATGGTAAAACAACCTCAATATCAGCCAATTCTTCTAAATTGGGTACGTCATCTTTGGCAACGATGCGATGTAACATGTCCTCGGCCGGCATATATTCTGTACAACTTTTTGTGCAATGTAATTTCAGAAATTGTAAGAAAAAAATAAGGTACAATTGATCCGCATAAGCGTATAAAGAAATTATACTACTTTTGCGAATCATCTTGATCTTGCGATAGTATACATTACATGGCATGGAATTATAGAACAAATACTATAATATTAGTACGAATTCCAACCGACGCCCCCCCCACCCCCCTACACCCCTCCGCGTCTCGTCTTGCCTTGTTGAAGTCCGGTGTACGTGCGCTGCGGCGCCGAAACGCACCGTGTGGTATACACATATACCATGGATATTTGTATGTAGGACGCCGCAGCCACACCGCATCGTGTGCACCGGCTCTTAAATTGTCAGATTAGCCCCCCCGTGCACCGTAGCGGGATACATCGGTACGTTGGGCGTCACATGTTTAAAAAGATTTCAATATAATGATATAGGCGCCCGAGCCGACGCTGTCGAATTTTGCAAGCGACGCGGGCGAGGCGGCTGTGAGGTAAAGACGACATTATTAAAAAGAAATCTGGAGCGGCATAATGGTGCGGTAAATCCGGCGAGTGCGCTTTGTGCGTCTGCGCGGCGGATAAGCCCGCGGCAGCAGCCGCGACGGAAGGCAGCCACGCGCATTAATCATTTTGTAAGCAAATATTTTTGAGTCTACTCGCGCTCGTCTCGCTGTCTTCAGAGGCATCGTTTACAAAAGAGAGTAGGGGAGCGTGGGGTAATGTGGACGGGCGGGTAATGGGGGCGATGGCGATTGGACGGAACCTATGCACATTCGGGTGACCTTAAGCACTCGGCCGTTTCCGTCAACCATCGAGAAAGTTTGCCTGACGCACACGAGTTGTTAGTGCCCTGCGTTGAGTCACGAGGGACAATTGTGTGTTTTTTGCTCCGATCTTATAATAAACTGCCGATTGCCAGCGTCCAGGTAAGCATGAAGATATATTCTTATTGTATTATGTTTATGCTTATTACATACCTAGATTCTTCTTCTTTTTCGATAAATTGTGATTGAAAGTCGAATAAGATATTTGTGTTATTACTTTTCAAAATGGTGGTCAGCGGTTAATGGTAGCCTACATGGCTCTCACGACTCACATTGTATTTTTAGGACATTTTAGGTTTATATTTGTTTTTTTTTTTGTTTTAGATGCCGCGTAAAAGAGATCGTACAAGAAAAGCTTTATTGACGGTAGATTCATCAGAAAAAGTAATCACTACTCTCAGGCGAGGAGGCATTTCGGTGTACAAAGTATCTCAGGACACTAAAAGAGATCGTACAAGAAAAGCATCTTTGACGGTAGATTCATTAGAAAAAGTAATCACTACTCTCAGGAGAGGAGGCATTTCGGTGTACAAAGTATCTCAGGACACTAAAAGAGATCGTACAAGAAAAGCATCTTTGACGGTAGATTCATTAGAAAAAGTAATCACTACTCTCAGGAGAGGAGGCATTTCGGTGTACAAAGTATCTCAGGACACTAAAAGAGATCGTACAAGAAAAGCATATTTGACGGCAGACTCATTAGAAAAAGTAATCACTACTCTCAGGAGAGGAGGCATTTCGGTGTACAAAGTATCTCAGGACACTAAAAGAGATCGTACAAGAAAAGCATCTTTGACGGTAGATTCATTAGAAAAAGTAATCACTACTCTCAGGAGAGGAGGCATTTCGGTGTACAAAGTATCTTAGGTCACTAAAAGAGATCGTACAAGAAAAGCATCTTTGACGGTAGATTCATTAGAAAAAGTAATCACTACTCTCAGGAGAGGAGGCATTTCGGTGTACAAAGTATCTCAGGACACTGGCATACATGCATTCTTTGTATTAACAACTTAGATTAGATTTTTTAATATGTTGAGCTTGATTTTTGGGAAGAAATCAAAATTATAGCTCCCATTTCCCATATAAACGTTAAATGGGCTCTCATAATGCATGTATGGGGTAATGGGAGCGATTGACTTTTTTTGTAAAATCTTTATTGTACCTTAATTCATGGCTGTAGTTGATTTAAACTGTGGTGAAAAGATAGTCAAGTAAACGAGGTTTAAGTTCCTAAAAAAATTATAACAAAGTAAACAAATGTGGTGTTTATTAACATTTTCCCTTACTAGGCTCTAGTCCCCCCGCTTTCCTACATTTGGCAATCTTATTAAATAATATCCACATATTTTATTTATACGTATAAATATTTATCTAGCTATGAGTATATGCCGTGTTGGCAGTTGTCGTATAGCCTCGACAAATGATTCATTACTTACCAACATAAAAAAAATAATGAGCAAAGAAGTTATATTTTTACGGGAGAAGTTATATTTTATTATACACGTAAAAACTGAATCCAGAATATTATTTTTTTTTTAATGTTCTCATTCTATCATGAATCATTCGCCGAAGATATAGGAAAACAGTATGTAACTCGGTTTATAATTTATATCAATATATACCGTGATTGTATAACCGCATGTATACTATTGCTATTCTTTTTAGTTTTATAATTGATTATATATCGAATTAGATTGCTCAACGCCGTACTACGATTTGTAAGCTAGGATTTTAATACGAAACGCAACGTGTAGATAACACTCATATGAGTGGATCAGATACCATATAGGCGTGTTTAGAGCGCCATCTAGAGTATGCCCCCATACTGCCATACCACGAACGCCGCCATATTGGACGTAAGAGAAGATTAATGAATGTTTTGAACTATTTCCAAACATATATTCATTAATCTTCTCTTATGTTCAATATGGAGGTGTTCGTGGTATGCCAGTATGGCGGCGCACTCTAGATAGCGCTCTTAACACGCCTATACGGTATCCTAACTCGAAATAATATTTTTTTTGTTAGATTTGACGAAAAAACATAACGTATAGCCGATAACAATCAAGAAACATAACGTATAGCCAGAACAGCCAGACAGACCTTTTGTAGGTACCTATAGAGTTGGTTGTGCAACTTTCGGTATGTTACCATAATTATATGGATAAAGCTATTTTTTCCTTATCCTACCAATGTTTCTGCCATTAATTACTATTATGATTAACTTACCATTAATCTGCATGGTCAGATCTTTTCTTTGTACATTACATAATGAAATAAATATATCTAGGCTTCTTGGAAAACAAAAATCTCATAATGTTCAAAAACTTTCCATGTTTCTGCAATGTATGTTTTTCTTGGCCGGTAGTTAGAGAGATCCTTAAAAAGTTGAATCGCGTCTGCAGTCGTCTTGAAAAAGCAAACGTCTGGCGATTTCACGCTCTTGCGAACGGCGCTAATAGCCAACGGACGGCGGAGAAAACTCAAACACGGGTGGGTGGGCGGGTAAAATAAATGGTTCTCGCGGCGATTAGGTGTAATTATGATCCTATTTTGCCTCGCGGAGACGGGGGCAGGAGAGGCTGCTTCGAGCGGGCGTCCGACCTGATTTATTCGCGCATTTGTTATAAAAGGATGCTAATAAATATAACAAAGGAACGGGGAAGGAGTGCGGACGCGGGTAAGTGAGTCGTGGCGGATTGTATAATTTGGCGCGTAAAGATCGCGTGCGTAGCCCGACGCGCCCACATAAATGGCGCCCAACGTGGGGCCCCATATTTAAAAAAAACTATAGGACGCGATGTAATCACCGACAGACTGAAATGAAGGGTACAGGAAAAAAACGTGTGAAGTTTCATATGGGTCTTTTGATTTATCAGTCCCATGTTTTTATCATTTTCGAGGTTTGAATGGACCCGGACTGGGAATGTCATTGTGATTGAATCTGCAAGAAGTATTTCATGTACGAAATACCGCAGGGTTTTGAACACGCTATAATTTTTCTTCAGTCCTCCACAGGAATGGCAGAACATGTGGAGGTGCTGTAATTTCTTAGCAGCTTATATTGCATGTTTCTTTATTTGAGCTAGATGACATATGACATATTATTTGAGCTAGATGACGTTTCTTTCCGTGTACAGAAAATTTTTAAAAGGCGTTTTTACTATGATAAAAGTTTTTCCGTGGATCTCAACGCTAGCGCATACTTCGTTGCAAGACAAATACGATGGCATCACTAACTCATTTTTAGGGGGGAAAATAACATCGCACGTTCTATGACTGGCAATACTGAAGTGGAATCCGTTTACAGGTTCCAACAAGCTTTCAGGGACGACGCCGCGAGCATCTCACGGATTAAGGAGGTCGAACTGATTCAATAATGGCCACACATCAGTGAATCCTGAACCTAACAAGCCGAAATGACAATGTCGTTGACCAAGTGTGACTTTCGACGTGTCATCTGCAACGGGCGAGCCCGTCACCCTATGAGGCTATAACAAAGACATACTAGAATATATACCACACGACCAGCCTGAGAAATCGATAGAGGAATAGAAAGACAAAGCTGCTCATGGGCCCCCTCTATCCTTGTTTAGTCGCGCATGCGCGGGACATGATCCAGAATTAATTATTTAATTA
The DNA here is from genome assembly GCA_944548615.1 of Micropterix aruncella. Classification (NCBI taxonomy): domain Eukaryota; kingdom Metazoa; phylum Arthropoda; class Insecta; order Lepidoptera; family Micropterigidae; genus Micropterix; species Micropterix aruncella. The sequence continues at coordinate 19,254,843 of OX155952.1, read as the reverse complement.
TATATTAAAGAATGATAAGCGCACATGCGCGACTAGACAAGGATAGATGGGGGCCAAACGCAGATATCTCTTTCTATTCCGCTATCGCATTCACTCCCAGTCCACCTTCGTAATCCCGCGGTCTATTCTAGTATGACTGTAGGTTGTAACGATATGTGATCGTTCTTTCAACCTGGACTGAACGTAGAAGACTTAGGGACAACAAACGTCCACCGTCACACACCTTTGGTAATGCAGGATTACAGTGGTTTATTCGGCTCTCTACTCCCTAGACATGAGTTCGTGTGATTTTTTGGCTAAGCCCATAAGTTGAAAATGCCTATGAAAAAGGAAAGACAAGACATTATGCACAATGCGACGTCGCAATTGAACACCATCCCAGAAGGAGTTTTCCTTATGGTAGAACCGCTGTGTGAGCAATGTATGCGTTACCAAGAAACTGCTTTGCAGGAGTGGAGTTAAATTATAATGTATGAGTAAGTGTATTGTTGTATAAATGAATGCTGGCTTAATAAATAGCGATTTCTACACGCACTCTATCTCCGCACACGAAGCCCGTATCTGGAACGCCACAAATGTAAGGACAGCACTGAGTTTGTATCGCTTCAAACTAGTTCAAACGCAGGCTCAAAGAACACTTTAGATTCTCTCGTCCCCTCTTCTCCCCTTTCCCTGCGTCATTAAAGCTTTACTGCGTTTTTAAATTTTAATTTATGGCTTATTTTCTGCTTGATTTTAATGTTAGATACATATATGTAGGTAGATACTGCTTTATAAGTCATTTTAATAATAGTTTTTATTCTTATTTTCACAGCAAAACGTGTTCTCCCATTAGGTTAAGGTTAGGTAGGATATTGCTTCAAAGCAATAAGCTAGCCAATTTATTTAGGGGACGATCAAGTATTACGTAACACAATTTGGGGGAAAGGGAGGGGGGGGGGGGGTCCTGTAAAACGTTACGAAGCATTGTTTTTTTATTTAAATAAAAAACTGGTGAAACATATCTATATATCGGGGGCTAAAATGTTTTATTTCAGTTAGGTTTCCGTTTCTAATAGCATTGCCAAAGGTTAAAATAAATATGTTATTTTATTTCAAGAGTTTATTAGTAAAAAAAATAGGTAGCGGTTTGAGGTAAAAATGGTCACTCGGGTGTTACTTAACGTTTAGGGAGGGGGAGGGGGATACAGAAAAACGTTACGGCGCGTTACATGGGGGAAGGGAGGCTCAAAAATATTTTTAAAATGCGTTACGTAATACTTGAACGCCCCCTTGTCAAATAAAGCTGTTTTTTTTTATTATTACTATTATTTTTCACACCGAAGCTACTTGTATACTTTTTGAACAATGGTGTATATTATGACATAAATAATACAATAATAGTAATCTAGTAATATACAAATAATACACTATCGCGCCCATTTTCAGAACTGCTATTCCCTACGATCGACATAATAAGTTGATTTGTTTGATATCCAAATGACCCATCATTCTATAACATTTCCATTAATCAATCAGATTATTTTACTCTTGCGGTATTGTTATTGTTATGATTACTGGAAACCATGATGGCGACTAAATTCATTCTGTTCGTCTGAGTTGTGTTAACGTTAGTCATACGAGTAAGTGTATTGGATTGGACAAGATAAGATAGAAGTCACGGCAGTGACATACGAGTATTACACACGATGCTATCGGGGTAATGAGACTAATCATACATTATTACCTAAAGGCACGCCATATTTCACTTTGTGATGTTAGAGCTGCTTAGAGTTGCACTACAACAACGACTACAATCCGATTGGATTGAATCAAATGAATATCGGAATTGTCCACAATACCAATGCCCTGAATTTCTGAGTCTAATAGTCAAATTAGCTTAGAAGGGGTGACCTTGCATTCATTGGTAACCGCGATTTAATTGCGATAACAGAATATTAATATAGGAAAATCCAAGAAATCGAATGAGTGCGTTTCTATATATAAATAGATTTTCATATAAATTTCTGCATCTCACTGGGTTATACGTCTATACATCGAAGACATTGTTATTTATGCGCATAAAAAAACAACCACGGTCGTCAAAGTTCATATTTTAAGGAAATATGTCAAAACATCTCTTTAATTAACTTTTTGAACAAAAATCATAACTGTTGTTTCTATGTATGTGTATAATAGTCAGTCGTATGCAACAGATTTATCCACGGGAACATAACATGTCATGCTTACCATAAAAAAATGCATTGTCATCGGAATTGAACCAACATGTAAATTTTCAACTTCATATAATAAAGTTTGAGGAGTTCCCTCAATTCCTCATGGATCCCATCATCAGAATAGGATTTTGATAAAAATGGGACTAATTTGGAAGAAAAACCTTTCAAATAAAAAAAGAATTTTCGAAATCGGTTCATAAATAGCATGGTTCTGAGGTTTTTAAAAATATATTTAAAAAAAGTTACAACCGAATTGATAACCTCCTTCTTTTTTGAAGGCGGTTAAAACGACCATGTCCATTAAAAAAACCAAATATTAGTAGACGTTAGGCGTTTTTCTTTTATGGAAAATTATTCTATGCGAAAAACTGACTTGAAAATTATCTGTAACTCTTTGGACGTGTGCGGTATTTGCCGTGTACCTATATTTTTACGTATTTCCAATGTAATAGCTATTCGAACATCCAAAAACACGACACGGAGAACCGCCAGACAAAGTTTTGTCGCTATTTACCGCTTGTTCGTAAAGAGATCAACAAAAAAAATGTCGCTACGAAGAGACATTTCCGTAAGCAGTTCAAAATACTCCGTTTGGGGGCGCTTGTGTTCTTCGTGCACGGTGCTTATAGAAATTTCCTCTGTGCACGTTTCGCTCAAATTCTCTTATATCCATAACCGACATTCCATTACAAATTCTCTTCATTTTCCCCGGGAATATTCTGATACCTGCTGTCGGCAATCATTTTATGAAATATTCAGAAGCGCCGTTCGGAATCCCCAAGGAGGGAAGAGACTGCAAGATAAGACCGACCTTAGCGAATACCAACCGAATTCTTTTTAACCAATCAAGAAATATATATGACCTAGGAGGGTGAATAGTATGGTCACAGTATAATAGCCGTAACACACGCTCGGATTTGGTACGGCCGGACCACGGATTTGGTCCGATCCGAACCATATCTGTTCGCCTGTAGAGCAAGTAGTCCGGCGACAATAATAATTATTATTTGTGTCCGCGGCGGACCGATGGTTTGCACAGCGGATATGGTCCGCTCCGTACCAAATCCATGCGTGTGAACGGCAGGCACATCGGATATGGTCCGCGCCGTACAAAATCAGTGCTCGGGACCGTCAGGGCTGGCCGCGTTCGAAACGCCTCGAAAAGTCGCGTTCGAAATTTTTGGGCGAGCGCTTATTTTTTATTATGGATGAAATAATCAGCGAACGGGATATAATTGAAGTTCTCCAATTGTATAAAGATTTCCCATGTTTGTGGGATACATCCCAAGAGCTTTATTGCAACAGAGATGCTTGAAACTCATGGGCAGAAACATCTTTTATCATAACAGTATCGTTTTTTGTGTTCCAGCACCTCATGTGCGAGTGTGGCCCGCTGATGCGTACACAATAGATCAGCAATGGTCGCAGTGTTACAAGGCTCATTTAGACCTTAGAAAAGCCTCACTCAACAAATAAAAAAAAAAAAAAAAAAACTGACAGCTCTTCAGTCTACCCTAGACAACGGCGGCTGCAACGTCACCGAAACGTCGGGTGCTACAAATTTCACGCGGTAAATTCGTTTCTATCCTATTTATATATTTTTTTTATTTTGATTTTTTCCTAAAAAAAACTTGTTTTGTAAATTAGGAGATTGTTTATACATAATATTGAAGTTAAACAAAAACAACTGTTTTTTCTGTAACGAAGGAAGTTTCTTTTGTGGTATCAACAGACATCTGGTATCTACAGATGGTATTGCATATACAAGGACATCCCTATATCCGGTTACTTGTCAAACAGTGATTGACACTCTCGAAATACTTAATAGGCAGAAAGTTAAAAATCCAAAGCGCAGCAGCGCAAATGGAATAAATCATCAAAGAGTTTTCCAAGTCATAAACAATGCGGCGGGAGGGAGCATCTTATGGTAATTCGTATTGAAAGGCACGAGCGGGAGGCGCATCGGCCTTCCTCGAATCAGAGACGAGAATTCGGGCCTCAAAAGAAAAGCCCATTCGCGTGAAGGGACGGATTCGAACTATGCGATGAGATGGTAATTTACTTTTACTTTTGAAGTCAAACACAAAGGCGAGAGGAGACGCTCCCACGGGGGCGCGGGGAGGAACGAAGATTACAAATTGATTTATTTACTTTTTTAAATGTGTAAAGGCTGATTTACATTTGAGTCTGTTACAGGCGTCAGCGCTGGCGCCGAGAACTGACTCACACAGAGTCAGTCAGTTGTCGTTATTTTTCACGGTGTACTCATGTCATTATAGACAAAGGTGAAAAAATACTTCTCGAAAACGGCAGAATTTGATACAAGTGAATTATTTGTTGAGAAAATTTTCCTATCTGTTGTTAAAAGAGTTGACAAAAATGTTAGAAGAAGAGGTATCGAAAGAAAACGTCATTTTCGTCGTCGACGACGACACAACGCGTCGTCACCCTACAACGCAGGTCCAGCGACTGATAAACGTCTGACTTCGCCTTTTAGACACGGTCAGTATCGCTGGCGCGGTTGGCAGGAGGAGCGGACTGACTTCAAAATATACGTAGAGCGGGAATATTGAAGTCAGCACTGACGCGACAGCGCTGTACTGACTTAAAACTATTTACACGATGGCAGTACCGCGTCAGCACCGACTTGTTTTGAATTTGAAGTAAATAACTGACTTAATGTAAATCAGCCTTTATGCTCCGTATTCTTCTTAGCGTGCCATCTCATATCGAAGGTTGGTGATTAATATTCGCTCCATATCCAGCAATCATTTATTGTGAACTGCATGTCTGTCGTACATGTGTAAAGGTACAAGAAGTTCAACGAAGTTTAGTTATAATTATGTCTGTAACAATGTAATAGTATACCGCTAAGTATATTCAATAGTACTATCACAAAGCAATACGTAAATTCAAACTGCTTTCATTATGGGATAAAAAGGACTTTAACCCTGCGTGAGTCTCTATGGTTACAGCATCGGTCTGACCGGGTATTTATAACCGGGTAAGAATGTTTCATATTTTTCATGGTATGGGGTTTTTACATTAAAAACACATATTTTTTATTTTTCAATTAACGGTAATAACTTTTATTGATAATTACACGACTGCCCAACAAAAAAGGAGTGTAGTGTGTTCAGGGTTCATCTATGTATGTTTTCCGTTGCTTTATTCCACCATGACTTCTAAATGCTTGAACCAAGTTAGAAGTGTGTGGTATTGTTAGAATCGTTACATGATCCCGAGTGTCATATCCAAATAAACAAATGTCAATAAATATATTTTGTTTAGTGTCAAATAAAAGGTCTGATTGAGTAAATTCCGGAAATATACAGGCATCTATATGGATAAATACATATACCAAAAATGTTTCATAAAAAAAACCGTAATGAAAAAAAATATTAATACAGCAGTTCACTTTCTGTAATGCTAGAGGTGTTTTTTATTCTTATTATTATACCTATATTTACTTAGGTATTAAAAAAACAAACCCCAAAGTACCTACTATTGTTAAAAAAATATTGACCTTTTTATAAAACAACTCAAAATAACATAATTAAGAATATTGTTTGCTAAATCATTAATAGCATTAACAGACGCTCGTATCTAGTTCGATGGACCAAATCCGTTCTGGCAACAGACGACCGGATCAGACAGTTCCTCTAAGTACGTCGTCAAGTGCACACCGCGTTTCCTCGTATCCCATAACATTTTAATTTCGTGATAAGTAAACTGTGGTCTACTGAGTCGAACGCCTCCGATGTTACAAAAATACTGACAGGATTATACGATGTCTCCATGGCGGTTAATGTAAATTTAGTCACTTCTGTAGTGGCAAATCCAGCGGTCAGCGGTTAAACCGATCGAAAATCTGCCACCTTATTTTAGGGTAGCCATAGAACGATAAGGTGCAATTTTGGTGGCACCCAGGGGTGATGTGAACCGGCGTTTTGCTGCCGATGGCACACCAGGTACTCGTAGAGGCGTGTCTCTCCTCGGCGAGTTGCGATACAAGGTGACCTTAAGCTCTTGTATCGTACGGTCTCCTTTTGCAGATTCCGCAGCGATCTCTTTTCCTATTAGATCGATCTAGTCTCCACTAGTTTGTAAAACTAGCCGCTCGCATAATTGAGGCATCAAGGTATAAGCTGTTATTGTCGCTTACCGTTTGAAGAGCAGTACTGTCCTGCGAAGCGTAGATATCGTCGGGGTCGGGTTATAACTCGGTCCTGTCGAAGTCTGGTCTCGCGAAGTTCTCTCTTGTGCACTCAATTATCGAATGTTTTCCGAACACTGAATCTAATATTTTTGTCTCTACCGCTTGAAGGTTGAATAAAAAAAACTGTTTTGTTATGTCACTTTATAATTCCACTTTCAATGTGGCTCAAATAAATTATAAATTCAATTATTTCTATTTGTTACATTGTATATGCGTGAAAGAATGAAAATTTTTTAAAACAAAATATGTTACTTTTGTTTTTGTTGTTATTTTTCTTGCCTCTCGTTTCCATGGTTTCTCTCGTTTCCATGGTTTCTTTTATATGCTATGTTGGTGATTCCCTTATTCAAAACTGTAGAATACATATATTCACGGCTTTGTTGTGTGCAATGTTTACGGTACTATGAATATTTTAATATTAATATTATTGGTAGTTAATTCTAAATACAACTATTTTGCCGAGACAACTTCAATAGCTATTACTGTAGACATTTTTTCCTAAAGCCGAATTGGCTTGCAGTAATAATATTAAATTTAGATTCAGTAGTAGGTATTAGCTCGTGGGATGTATCCCACTAACATGAAAATTCTTTATATAATTAAAGATTTTTAGGTGATGTATCACTTTAGGTGATGATTTCCTCCATGGTGCAAAATGAGCACACACGCGGCGTTTCGAAAACGACTAGTCATGGTTCATGATGGTTCGTCCGGTCCGACCCTCCACACGAACTGATTTGGTACGGAGCGGACCATATCCGATGTGCCGACACGATTCATAACAATATTATCGCCGGACTACTTTACAGGCGGACAAACATAGTTTGGAAGCGAACCAAATCCGTGGTCCGGTCGTACCAAATCCGAGCGTAATGCTATTATACGTAAAAACAAAATTCCTTTTAACCGCGATAATTACACTTACAAGATGTAAAGATTTAATTACACTTACAAAATGTATTTTTTTTTATACTTTTCTGATAGCTAGTATGACTTGCCCTATCGCCTGTTTCCGGCTTGACCTCAACTTCTGGGACGCTCTGTAGATCGACGATATTTAACTTCCCAAATTCCGTTTTAAAAAGGTCGCAACTTCTTTTATGTGACTTGTAGGTATGTAGTTATAGAATTCTACAGGAAACCCACGTGCGTTTTAAATTTTGAAAAACCACCAAAAGTGGTCAGGCGGTTTTTCTTTTCCAATGGAGCACGCTCATCGAATCGTCCGGAAAAATAGAAAATACTGCAGGGTGATTATATAACTTTGGCGTTCTCTATTCCCTTCGCATTCGCGCTGATTTAGACTAAAACCGGGTTTAGTTTGGTAAATCATTGCGAAAGCGAAGGCAATAGAGAACTCCACTTATAAAATCACCTCGCAGGTAGAAATACAGAATTAAATAGTATTCAGAAAATATGCAAATTTTTGGTTGAACCTTTGACTTTCCGTAGGTACTTTAATATTAGATCAGGGCATCGACATAGCATTGTCTAAATTGTCGAGAAGATTTGGAGAGCTTGGTTTACGGCATTGGCTATTCCTTCATCATAAGCGTAGGGTGATAGGTGGGCATACTCAAGAATATTTCGCAGTTGAACGAGATTAATATATTAAATTATTTCAGAAAATTTATACCATTAGGGAAATTGCGGAATTATTGTTGATAAATTTTAATAGCTTCGACTCCAGTTTTTCAGAGGTTATAACAGCTGCTTACTGTTTTTAGCCCTTCTGGTTAAAGCCGCAACGGCTGAAAGACCCTTTGAAAGTTACTAAAAATTATCTTAGAACTTTAAACACGTTTTTCTCAAAATTATATTTTTTAGTATTGCGCTGGTGATAAAAAAATCTACTTGACGAATCGAGTTGTTCAAAAAAAAAAAGAAAGAATAGTAAATTCTCTTCTAAATGAACTGAAACAAAAAATTGTTATATATTTTTTAATAGTTAAACACAAAATGTTAGGGCGAAAATCGATTTTGTTTCTTTAAATAGTTGAAAAATTATCAAAATTATAACTTTGTTATTTTTTCTCTTCACCTACAAAATACATATGTGTATACAAAATAAATAGCGGTTTTTTTTTTGTAAAATTACCCTCGTTATTACCGGCGCAAGCAGATACCGTCATTTCTGCGGCAGTAAAAACATTTGTAATTGAATGAAACTCAAAAGTAGTTTTTTATCAATATCTCAAATGTTTTTAGAACCTCTATGCATTTGACATCAATACTGTCCATAGAAAAAGAAGAACTTGGGAAACTTAAATCTTTTTATAAAATAGACCCCCTGGGTCATGACCTAGCTACGTCACTGTAACTATGTATATGATAGATAAATATTAATCATTCCTATCAATCGTTTGTTTTCTATGTAAACAATAGTGGTATGTTTCATAGTCCCATGCAATTATATACACATATTATTATGTGCCATCTTTTGTAATAACAGGAAACTACATATGTGAAAATTAGTGTCGTTGTCAATTTCTTATGTATTTCTTGATTTCTTATGTCGCTATGGAAGTGGAATATTTAAGAATGTTATTTATACCACAGCAAAAGGGTTTTAAAAATATGTGCTTTCCACGGATCACAGACACACGTGCGTCGGTGCGTACGACAGTCAGTACGCATGTATATAACTTAAAAATTGGAACAGAATGATACTTAACAATTCGCGCCATTTTTATGTTCTAAACGCGAAAAGCCGTGAGCGATTTTGACGTTTTGTGGCCTCAAAAGCGTCGGGAGGATTTTTGAAAAAATATCGCACTTATCTCCAATACGATAGTGCACATTTTCGAGTCGCTGCACGATGTGGCGGAGGTCAACACAATAGTCGGGCACGCCGCATTCCTAACAGCTTCAAAAACAAACTTTCTTGACTCCGGCATTCGACCGCGACCCAAAGAAACAACTCGCAACTCTTCAATACTGCAGCTACGAGTATTCTAAGCGTATTCTTACCTCGATTGCCTGTGTGTATCCTGCGAGGACGACGCAAGACATCCATACATAATATATCCTCAAATGCATTACACCAAAATTATCACACTGTCAGTCGAAAAAAATCGACTCCGCGCAGTCGACGGCACTCAATTAAACACACCCACCGGCACTATGAACAAAACACTGCGATTTCTCTGCAATTTTTGGGTTCCCGACACACCATAAACATACGCCGACGCCGAAACACAAGCACGACCCCCCCAATCGATGCGCGATTGCAAACTGTCGGCTGTCAACCGGCCGCTCAGCAAAATATTGAAATTAGACCGACAGCGCTACCTGTACGTCGATTCAAGTACTCGAGCAAGAAGTTCGGCGTTCCGCCGCTAGGGCGCAACCAAAGATAATGTAAGGCGCAGCCACTGACCACTCTCCAACCTCGTTCCTTTTTATAGAAAAAACAAATTTATATTCGATGCTAATTTCTCGTTTGAGAAAGAAATTCCCACAAAAGTTTTTTCAATCAGGTTTAGAAAATAGCCACTCGCAAGCGCCATCTATGACCCGATTTAGAATCCTCATTATTAATCAGTCTGATGATGGCGCTCTGCAAACTCATCATTTTAAATACGTATTTTTTAAAAAACGCACAACAAAAATAGAACAACCACATTAGCACATAACATTTATTTACGACAATAGTTATTTTTTAAGCATATCACCAACTAATTTAGAAAAAACATTTGAGTTTGAATTTTAAAACCTGATTGATAAAATTGATTAAACAGAGTTTTACTTCTCATCTAAAAACATTGTCAAAATATACATGGGTATATTAATAAAGTAGTTTTAAACAGGTTCTACTTATTTGAAACATCTTGTTTCACAAATATGCCTTTTAGGTTACTTTCGTCTATTCTAGGTATAAGCTAATTCAAGCTACTTCTAGTAATCAGAAATAAGGATGTTCACTACCATTTTCTCCCCCTAGAGGGCGACTGTTTCCAAAAAAGAGTGAAGTGGACGACGCACCGCCCGAGCGAGCATCCGTAAGAAACTCCATGTTGAGGAGCGAGAAAAACATAGTAATTATAATATTTACCCGAGTAAGAAAACATGTCCATTGGACAAGATTGCCGCAATGATGCTAGATGACTTGCACATTTACCAGACTTAACGTTGTTAAAAAACGAAAAAATATATCCCCATAACTTAGAATATCTAACACCTTCAATAAAGCATCGAATATTAAAGATTCAAAGAAAAAATATAGGAAATAACATTTTTTTGCATTTTAACAGTATTCTGGCTAAAAATGTGCTGGCTATTGGGCAACACTGCCCATCATTAAACCCCTATGTTTTCAATCTTCTCTAATGTATGATTATTACTAATTTATCTATGTTCTCCCTCACTCCTCGCATGGATGCTCCTTCGTAGGGAGCATCCGTAAAGGATGCTGGTTCGGGAGGTTCGTCGTTCACAATCGCCACTGGCGCTACCTACAAAAGGTTTTGCGTACACATCCCTATTAATATAACATTAACTTTTTATCTCTATGAGGTATTTTTCTTGCAGCTGTAGTTTGACATCTTGATCCAGTGGAAGAAGACTACTGTGATGAATGCTGGTCAATCTCAGCTCCCTTCTGCTTATGGCGTAGGATGGCCTCCTGATGATTGCGTATTTGTTGCTCATGGAAAGTAACCTCTCTCTTGCTACGGTCCTTCAAATCTTCCAACAGCTTCCTCGTCTGTAGAAAAAATTTAAAATATTTAATCGGCGATCACATTAGTCACGTCAGGATTAGTCACGTCGGGATTAATCACGTAAGGATTAGTCACATCAGGATTAGTCACGATTAGAGACACACCTAACTGAACCCGCCTACGAGGACATCGTCATCATATTTTCAATTTTGTGATTTGTAACTTTCTAGAAACGGGACCCTGGTGACGTTTTGACAATGTGCCAATTCATGAGGTGGTATGAAAACATGTCTCCTGCAGTATAAATAAAGGAAAAATATTTTATTTACCCATAATATAATTCTTGGCAAGAGCTGCTACCACCCAGAATAGTCCAGTAAAAGACCATGTAAAAATAAAGCTACACTTCCAGATTTGTAGTTTAGACTTCTACCTCAAGTTTTGGCACTTATGGTCACAATGACAGGATTAATACTATAGCTTTCTTACCGCATTCCGACATTCAGTTCACCAGCCATTTGATGCCCCTAGAAAGCCATAAAATGTGAGATGCGAGGGTCGTAGCATATTTAAAAAAAAAAATTAATTAATTGCTTTTCTTTCCAGAGTGTGCAACTTATATACTATATATACATACCCTGTTCGTTGAGTCAATAAAGTACGGATGCATGCTGGCCCTTTCAGTTTGGCCGTATTAAAGGAAGGGATGTACTGGCTTACTGAAAGGGATAGCATGTGTCCCTTTATAAGACTTAAAGAACAGAGTCCACACAGTGGGCGGCCCTATTAATAGAGACTGGATTTTTGTACTAATTTTCAATAAGATAATGGGCTCGATTGCGTTTCTTCGTGAACTAAAATCGGGAATTAGTCCGTGTGAACGAGACAGGGCAATACGCTAGAGCGGAGTGTGAGATGACCGGCTGTCACTTTTTCGCATTAAAACTGCCCCCCAAGATCAAATCTTACACCGCACGAAATATGCTTGAATTTATTCAGGTGAGTATAAATAAGTTCGGCAGATAGTATTTATCGACGATCGTTCGTTTCATATTCCGCTCTAACGTACTGCTCTGTCTCGTTCGCTTGGACTAATTTTAGTTTTAGTTCACAAAGAAACGCAATCGGGCCCAATATCTCCTAAACTGTGATACTTGTTTAGTGTTTAGGATTATTCATTGAATTACGCTACATACTTACATAATAATAAATTCAGTTTTAGTTTCAAAATGATAAGAAATGGATCCTATCGCCATTGATTTTAATAAAATCAATGCTATCGCTTAACCGGTGGGAACATCGGTTAGTTAAAACATATGTTAACCTTTTAGAAGCCAGCCTTCGCTCACAAAAAACTGCGCCGCAATTTTTTGGTTGATTTTGTGAATAAATACTAACAATATAGTTTTGTTCATAAATTCCCTCTTGTTACCTAATAATTAATCTTGTTATTCATGTACATTATTTATTTATGTAATATAACAGGGTGAGTTTTAATTAACCGGCATCCTTGAAAGGAGTGAATCATTAGGAGCAAGTAAGTAACTTTTGATTTTGAGAAATTGGGAAAAACAAAAAAAAATGTTTTTAATTTGAAAATTTGAGGAATTTGACTGTTAAATAAAAGTTTAACAATTATATGGAAACACGATTTTTATAACATTTTATAACCAACTGAAACTAATCAATATTGAGCGTTATGGACTGGTTGTGAGGAGGGAGGAAGGTAATGAGCGTGGCAAGTGTCAAGGTCAAACAGTTTCGCTAACATAGGTATAAATTAAATGCAAAAATGCAAGTCGGTTAAATTGACCGATGTTTTCATATAGGTGTTAACAAGCGTTTGAGCGTGATGCGCCATCCAAAGATATCAAATAAAAACATAAAATTAAAAAAAAAACAAAATATTTTTTTTTTTTGAAAAAAAAAATACAAGCATTTTTTTCACACGTTTTTATTAAACGTTGCTTATTTGCTCGTACCGATTCACTCCCTTCAAGGATGCCGGTAAATTAAAACTCATCTGTATGTGGGGGCTGGCCGAAAGGGCTAAGCGTGGATCTGTCAAACGATGCAAAATGCCTGCATTGTTGGCGTCAGACCGGTTAAAATACTGAAATTGTAAACTTTTCTCTGGAATTTCATTTTTTATCATCACAGAGAGAATGATGATGGTAAGATCCGTTTCTCAAAATTACTATAGATTGTAAATATTTATTTATATTGATCTTGTATGTCACCACTTTTCTGTGAACATTTTTTTCGTTATTTAAATTCATTCAGAAATATACAGTGATTTTTTTTCCAAGAATGTATTTTTGCATAGATAAAAAGACAGTTTTAAGTATTTTCATATACATTCCCTTGCTGGCTAAAAACAATCAAAATTCAAAACCAAAAAAAAAAACAATTTTAACGAATATATCAGAAAAGATTCAGAATGCTTTTTGTGACAAAAAGGAGGGGAGGGGGCGTACAAACCAAAAACATAATAAATATTGACATGTCCTAGTTAATTGCCATCATGATTAGGAGACACTGATCTTACCGCAATCAATGTAACAAGTGAGGACATACTTAAATGTAATTTCTGAGAAAAATTGAGAACTTCAGTATTTTATGCGGTAAGTTCTTAAAATTCTGATAATTCTTATGATTATGAAGGCTCAAAATGAATTAATTATTAATTATTAAATTATTAAAATATCATAATTCAATGAGTTTAAACACTTAAAAATAAATATGATTTAGGAGTTGAGGACAATCTTCCAAGGACTGATTGAAATTGAAATGACCTGCTTGTAGAAATATTCCTCTTCATGAGCTGCTTCCATCTTTCCAAAGGAGCCACCGGCCTCTCGAATGGATCCCCCGCCGCCGCCTCCCTTTCCAGCTCCGGATCCAAGATCTCCTAAGCCGCTGCTCATCCTGAAAAAATCACATCAGTCAAGTTGATTAATGCGTTCCCTATTTATAAGCAGTGAGAGGGAGCCTAGCACCAGTCTAGGGTGGTAAAGGACATGCACGGACGACTCAAGACGGGTGAATGAATGGACCTAAGAATAATCAAACTTCCAAAGGGAAACAATAATAATTGAATCTGAACCGCTTATTGTTTACGGCATAACTGGATGGGGTGGATGTGCTAACCCTGCTAGAGCCATTGCAAGTTGCGCAGAAAATGATATTAAAAATTATCCTTCGCAGACCATATCGCCACCCCACCAATGAACTTCATATGGAAGCTAGTCCTTGATTATAGGCAACTTTTTCTAAAAACCCCTTTCAAAACTTTATTTAGACAATAATTCTAATTTGGGATGATGAAACGATGACCAACGACACAAGTTTTAGAAAATCGTTTAATAATCCCCAGGATGAAAACGTCATTTGGACAAAGACAATACTCCTTTATTACTCCGAGATTTTACAACTTGATCAATTTGGAAATGAAAATGAATTTGACATTTAGCATACTTCAAAATAAAATAAAGAAATGGTTATCGAATCCTGACAAACTAACCACATATTAGAGATTTTAATTTAATAGGCACACTAATTATTATTATATTTTTTAACTAGCTGACCCGAGCCCACTTCGTTGGGCGGTAAAACTTTTTAGCTGTGATGAAATTATGAGTGTGGTTTGGTTAGTACTGAGCGCTATGATTTATTTCCTGACTGCCAAAAGAAGGGTTATATTTCAACTGCATATGTATGTATGTATTTGCATACCAATTTGACTATAATACCGTTATTTGTGAGTGTCTTCTTGTGAGTGTCTTATTTGTGAGTGTCTTGTCTCTTTAACTATTTATGCAGTAAAAGGGAAATTATATGCAGTAAAAGGGAAAAGTCTTTTGTTTTAAACACTTGAGACGATAAATTTACTTATTTTGATAAGAATTCATAATTGTTGATAATATGACCAATAAACATGACCTAACGATTTAAATTATTTTTTTAATATAAAATACTACTTTTTGTGGCTTAAATATAAAAGTTAGACATATGCTGTCGCTGAATTTTTTGTAGGCATTATCAAGCTCTACAACTTTTCTCTAGAACTTAATCATATATCTCTCATCGTTAAGGCAGCGTTAGTTAGAAACGTTTTCGTTCGACCGCTTATTCTCCGACTTACTTTGCAAATCCGACTACCACGAAAAAGTCTTTTCATTTTACGGATTAATATATAGTATATGACACTCAAAAATATCGTGGCTTTCTATTGGTATAAGAATTTTCAAAATCAGTTCGGTAGATCCAGAGATTACTTCCTACAACGTCACAAACTTTACCTCTTTATAATATTAGTATAGATATGTATGTTGATTATATTTTAACATTGAACTTTATTACCAAAAAATCTTTAATTTTGTTGATATATATATATATATATATATATATATATATATATATATATATATATATATATATATATATATATATATATATATATATATATATATATATATATATATATTTTTATTTAATTGTAAGGTTAGTGAAGGTTGTACCTTTGCCGGACGTTTCGGAGCCCGTGGCTCCTTCTTCAGCGGCAAGAAGAATACTGCAGTGGAAGCTGTCACCTGCAACTACCCGCATTCCTCTGTGGTGCTGGGAGAGGGGTGTAGTGGGCGGGAAAATACATTTTAAAATAAGATATTGGATTTAGAATTTGGTAATGTGGAAATAAATAATGATATGTAGAGTGTATGAGAATATGTAGAGTGTATGAGAATATATAGGTGGAAGAATTAATATATAGTGTAATTTGTATCTACACTGTGTGTGTGTGTGTGTGTGTGTGTGTGTGTGTGTGTGTGTGCGCGTGTGTGTGTGTGTGTGTGTGTGTGTGGGGGTGAGTGAGGGTGTGTTTATTTGTGTGAGTGTGTATGTTTGTGAGGGTGTGTTTGTGAGAGTATAAAAACAAATAGATATATATGTATATATTAAAAAGGTGTATACTATAGGATGGAATGTGTCTGTATCATTAATGTTGAATATTCAGGCCTTTGCCATGGCAAGCTCCAAGTACCCAAATATGTCCCAGTTCCCATGTTTTGAGCTTAATTTCAGGCGTGTTCTCTGGGAAGGCCTTTACCACCTTAACCGTAAAACAATCGTTAAAGAGTTTTCCATGCGACCGAGCGTGGAGTGGAATCGGAAGATTAGACAGATCGTTTCTCACTGAGGATCTGTGATTATTCATCCTCAATCTGAGGGCGTTGGTGGTTTCCCCAACGTAAAACGCCTCACAAAACTTACATTGAAGATAGTAAATGCAATTTTGCGAATTGCAATCTGCATGCGATTTGATCGAATAATTTTCGGAGGTGTTGGGGCTCGTGAACTCTTCTGCCTGGAGGTGGATCGGGCATGTTTTGCAGCGACTGCGATTGCAGGGAAATGATCCTGGTGGTAGCGATGATTGCGTCACGGGAGATGGAGTCCCTGTCTTAGACAAAATGTTGCGTAGGTTAGGTGGTCGACGATATGACACTGAGGGAGGGCCGGAAAAGAGACTTTTCGTCAACGGGCTCGATGAAAGGATCGGAAACAAGTCCTTCAAAATTGGCCTTAACTTTTCCACTCCGGGAAAGTAGGTGGTACACAAGTTTACCATTTCTTTTTTCGGCAAGGTGTTGTTGGATTTCAAGTGGAAACGCCTACGCCTATTTATTTCCACATTACCAAATTCTAAATCCAATATCTTATTTTAAAATGTATTTTCCCGCCCACTACACCCCTCTCCCAGCACCACAGAGGAATGCGGGTAGTTGCAGGTGACAGCTTCCACTGCAGTATTCTTCTTGCCGCTGAAGAAGGAGCCACGGGCTCCGAAACGTCCGGCAAAGGTACAACCTTCACTAACCTTACAATTAAATAAAAATGTTTTAAAAGTTTTCATTCAAAAATTATATATATATATATATATATATATATATATATATATATATATATATATATATATATATATATATATATATATATATATATATATATATATATATATATATATATATATATATATATATATATATATATATATATATATATTTATTTATTTATTTATTTATTTATAACGTACAAGAACAAAAAAATACAAGGACATGCATACTGTTGTACATGAGGAATAATTAAGAACAAACATTATAATAGCGAAAAACATAGCTCTATGGATATAAATATGCTAGCATATCCGAATGAGGCGAAATCGCACAACCAACTAGACCTAGAAGGTCTGTCTCTGGCTGTGCTGTGTTATACCAACTGTATTTTTGTAACTCGCGAACTGACGAAGGTGATCAATTTTAAATATTTCTAAATCTAACAAATGTGTTGTTTACACAAATTAAAGTAAAATTTAAAGTATATATATATATATATATATATATATATATATATATATATATATATATATATATATATATATATATATATATATATATATATATATATATATATATATATATATATATATATATATATATATATATATATATATATATATATATATATATATATATATATATATATATATATATATATATATATATATATATATATATATATATATATATATATATATATATATATTGTTTTGACAATACATTTGATTTATTTTGCCTAGTTATTATTATATTTATTTTTTCCATATAATTCATACAAATGACTTTTTGATATTATCTTTCTTCCAAGTTTCTTTTTCTCTTTCTTTTAGTTTAAAGCCTATTCTATTTTTTCACTCTAATGAAATTTTATGTTAAATTTTAATGTTAATAAAATAATGTATAATTGCAATTTATATTTTTGAGGACCATGTTTTAAGATGACTTAGTTCTATGAGCATTCTACTAAAACTTAAAAATATTTTATTGTATTATTACAGCCCTGTCCACCCTAGAACGGTTAACCGGTTGGGTGACTAAATCAAATAAGCATGAGGTTAAAGTTTTTCTATTCTGTTCCTGTTATTTCTGTAAGCAAAATCAATGTTTTATAAAAATTAATTCTTAAATTAATAAATAATGGCAGCAGTGCAGTTGAAAGAAGACAGATCGACGGACCCTATGTCATGTATACTCGTTATGTGCAAAAATACAATTATTCAGGACAGGTTGAAGGAAAAATGTGCTTAACATGACTTACCTTCAGTTACTAAACTTGCATATTTAATTATATTAAAAGCTACGACCATATTTGAAACAATGACTTCGTTTGTATTTTTATATTATTTTCCTAGATATCGTACCATATTACATGCGAAGCATATTATATGCAGAATTCAGTATGCGCTATTTGCCAATCAGTCTACATACGTCGGTTGATTACGCTTTACCATACCCGTTGATAATTATTGATTTCTGAGATTTATTGAAATTGTTTCGTTCATTCGCATAGGCAACCTAGAGAGGCGCCAGAAAAGCAGTAAGGCCAGTTGAAAACTATCCAAGTGATACTTATAACACTGTCTGTCGTAAAGATAACGGAATATGGAGCAAGAGAGTTCCATGCTAGCAAAAATACCTAGAAAATACTGAAAAGAATCCAGCTAATGGATCTTAACCCAAATGTTACTAGCGTTTGATATACGTATCAATACAGAAATATACATATTACAAACAATGAGGGCATTATTGGATTATATTATTTATGTTAAATGTTAGCTGTGTAGGTCCTTTGTTGATCAGAAGTGAACTGTTCTTTTTGAAGGGCAGTAATTTAAATTATGCACGTATTTTTTATTTACGACAAATTTACGACGAGTCATTCAAGGTGAGTACCTATGTACATACATATAATCGCCGTGCGTTAGTCTCGCAAGATCTCGAAAATGACTCGACTGATTTGAATTATTATTTTTTTGTTTTGTTTGCCTTGATTCAGGGGTGGTTTACAAAAAAAAAATATTTAGGAAAAATTAAATGAAGCAACTGAAAATCGAAAAAATCGAAATTGGTCATTTTGGGAAATGGGGCCACTTTCAATAGATGGCGTTCGCGGCGATCCTATTGTTTGACAGCTCCATAACTCCATAATTGTAACTCCAAGACAGTATCCATAACTCCGTTCATTCATTCGGTCATAATCCATTCATTCCGTGCGATTGTGTAAAATTTCAAAAAGTCGAGAAGTGAAAAAAGTCAAAAGAGACAAAAAAGTAAAAAAAGTCGAAAACGTCGAAAAAGTCGTAAAAGTAAAAAAAGTCCGAAAGGTCGAAAAACGCAAAAAAGTCGAAAAGTCGGAAAAGTCGACAAAGCATTTATATTTCATCATGTAAATTAAATACGTGGAATTCATTTTAATTACAAATGACTTTAATTTAATTACCAAACGAAACTCAAACCGTACTTGATTCGGCCATATTATAGAATTCAATGAATTGGATTTGGAAGGTTGATTAGGATCAATAAACACTTATAAACGAAGTTCACCGGGTCATCTAGTTTAAAAATATTTTTATTGGAATACGAAGGTGTGTAGCGCTCTTTTTATGAATTCGTAACATATCTATCAACTTTCGAGTAATGTATATTACTAGTTTGACAATAAACATAGTGATCCATATAAGGAAAGCTAGTAATATGAACTGCAATTTCTTGCTGTTTTAGGTCACGGCATTGATTTTATAGTGTATAAAATCAATGGTCACGGCAAAAGAAACCCTTGACTCTGAATTATCGAGGAGTTGGAGATAGAAGAGGAGTCTGTTCCCAACTCGATCACAGTTTTCCTACTAGAAAATTTTAACGCGGATGTGACCGATGAAGACTGGTGACGAACATGCAGTTACTCAACATAATTTGCCTGGCTCACAACGGAGAGCCTTTGCAGAAATTGACGCCGATGACTCATTTCATCAGATAACGTTCTCCGAAAAATAGACAACTAGGTACCTTTCCATCTTTTTTTCAACTACTTTTTTACATCCATATTCCTGATCGGTGAACTACGTGAAAAAGGCCTCAAAGCAAATGGCACTCTCGGTCAAATAGATTTTCAAAATGTCCTTTGCCGAAAAACAAGAGTTGGAACGTGGAACGTTCAAATCTAAATTAGCTAGAGATGAATAAATTATTGTTTGTAAGTGGAATGACAATACCTAGTGTGGTTACAGTTGCTTCGAATACTCCGAGAGTTACACCAACTATTAAAACCAGGAGGTTTTCTCAGCAACAAAAGCGTTTGTGCAAAATGACGAGCCTGCTGCGATCAAAGTTTAAAACGAAAATATGGGGGCGTTGATAGATCCGATCAAAATATTATTTTATAACACACTACCATTAGAGGAAAGAAATGGTATCACTGCCTGATTTTAAATTGTTTAAATATGGCTGATTATAATGCTTGGCAGCTTTATAAAATGAATGATGGGGAGTACGACGATCTCAAATTCCGAAGAAGTGTTGAAACAAGCGTGTTGGAAATTATGGGGAGGGTACAAATCGAAAGCCAGGCCATACATCACACAGTTTCCATGAAGCACTGCGCTATGATGACATCAGTCATGTTTTTGTGCAAAAAATATAACGTGTCCATTCATCCAAAAAATTGTTTTGAGATCATGTTGCTTCAGATAGAAATTTTGGAATTATTGCAGTATAGGAAGCTTTCTCAAAAATCGAAAAAATAAAGAAATAGGTACTACTAGATTGTAATGTTAAATGTGAAATCATTGTAATGTTAAATGTGAAAGAAAAAAGCTTCGGACGCTTAAAATTTTGCAACAAAATTTACATACAAAAAAAAGTTTTTTTTAAACTCAGTTTTTAAGTTTGTTTTAAAAAAAACTAATTTTACCTACTGCCAAATAGGTGTTTATGTATTATTTTAAAAAACTAACTTAACCTACCGAAATGTATGGGTTTGGCGCTTCTTTATCTCGCTATATCTCGCTATGTCTCGCGCCTATATCTCGCTTATTTATTGAGACCGAACAAAGATTATTGCAGATTTGGAATCAGCAAGGTGAATATAGTCTGGTGACGTTAAAAAATCAACAATCTAGAAGAGGTTCTTATACATACTGCAATAATATCTACCGAAATTTTCGTAAGAAAAAAAATAACTGCGGCTTGTTTTTTATTTTGTTCTTTCTTTGTTTTGGCCAATAATTTCAGAAACTTGTATAAATCGAACTGACATCGATATCAGTGCATGAGCCAGTGACAGTAGGACATTCCGTATACGGAACGCTAGTAATATGTAGTATTACAGAAAAGCCGGAAAATGGTGTTTTATATATCGAACACCGTTTTCCGGCTTTTCTGTAATGCCAATATTTTTTTTGTATTTTTCCTGTTGTGTTGATGCTTTCATAAACCTGTGTACCTGAAATCGCAGAAATCCTACGGAAAAAGGGATATCAGTAATAACTGGGTTAAAGTGCAATTCTGTAAATACAGAATGTTGTGATACGAAAGTGGTGTCGACGTTGTCACTCCAAATACGGCTTTCTCCGTTTGCTAGTTAAATAGCGTGCATTGCAATCCAATACTGCGTCGCATCCGAAAACCGTATTTATTTACCTAAACTTCGAAAATCACCAAAAATCGACATAACACCTAATTCATTATTTATTTTCGTGAATTGCGCCGCATTAACAGCGATATGGCAAACGGTAAACAACAAAAAATCCAAAAATAAAACTAATGACGACTCACCTGATATTGCAAAAAGACGGAAGAGAGCGCGATGTAAGCTTCTGCAAGTTGTTCATGTTTCGCAAAAACCAGTGAATCGATTGAATTATTTAATTTTTGTTTGCTTTTCTTGTCGAAACCAAAAAACAGCCACCGCAACGCCGTTATCAAAATTGTACTGCGCGCCAGTCTGCGTGCTGGCCGGCAAAAACACAGTCCCCGCCAAAACAAAAACAAACGTCACTAGTAGTGCTCGACACGCGCAGGCAAAACCGATTGAAACTGTTTGCAACTATACCCACGGCCAAAGTAATTTAATAATGCTCACGGCTACGTGCTTGGTGGCGGATCGCACACTCTAAAAACGTAGCGATAAGTAGCGCTACAAAACAAAATGGTTGACTGTTAATTAATCGGTGATGAGCACCTAAAACCGGATCCTCATGGGTCCTCACTTCGCCGAGTCTGTACCGCGCGGATAGGTTAATTTAGACTGAGGTTACTCCTTAAGCCGCAATATCGACAATTGATACTGTAGATTGTGTTAAGGTTTCTGGCCTTAGAAGAAATCCCGCCATTAGATTAGGTTGTTAGATTAGTTATGTTGTCGGACGGGGTGAGAATTTGGACGGATGCACTCGGCGTCCTCGAAATTGTGAGTGCAACTCCGACGGACGCTTACCCACGAGAAACCACTCATCAGCCGATGATTAATCGGAACTAGGACCAATATTATTTGGCCATCGAATCAAAGCTTTAGAGCGGACTCTTTTTCCATTTTTAATATTTTTATTTCATTTAAATGGATATGCAGCCATGCATACACATTATATTAATTAACATTACACATGAACGTACACCAAATAGTATTCAAACATAATTTAACAGATGGCGATAACAAAAAATATATGAAGGAAATAAGAACAACAAGAAGAAATGAAATAGTTATAACGCAAGCATAAAAATAAAAGCGTATTATAAATTTTGAAGGTAAGAAATTTTAGGTAGGTATATTGTATATATGGAAGGGAGTAGGGTGGTTAGGTGAGGATAAATCTATTAAGGATAAGATAAAGAATTATTCATTATTTATTTTATTACTGATTGCATCAATGAAGTTACGTTTCGATATAATGTGTAAGATTAAAAACAAATATGATTTTTTAAAAGGAAATTACGTCTCATTTGATATAATATTTGATACATGAAGTACATTGTTATTAGGATTTTTTGTAATGGCATTCCTGCTACCGTCACTTTTCGGTCTCCCGTAGCAAAAAATCTGCAACAATCCACAGAATTTAAATCCGGCCCGATTTTTTCCGAGTGCCCGCGGTTCCATATGCAGCTATAGTCCACAAATTCTCTCGAAATAAAACGCCTCGCAGTGCGCGGTCGTCTTTACTGTCGCCCTCTCTAGGGTCACTGATCATATTTATTTATTTATTTATTTATATTCTATGGTATTAGCTTGGCTCTAATTATCGTGTAGCCTAATCGCCACTGTATACAATGGTTAATGCAGCTATAGGGTTGCCATATGTCCCGGTACCGGTGTACCGGGACATGTCCCCGATTAAGAAAAACTATGGCCCGGTCGTCCCGATTGGGCCATCAAATGTCCCGGACGAAATAAACGAGCCGCGGTTAAGATCCCGGCGTCTGATCTTCTCCCCCTGATTGAAGAGGAGATGAGAAATCAGTGAGAGGAGGTCTGGCGCTCCTCGTATAAGATTAAGGGAATTCACTACTCCCAAATTAATCCTCTGATCCCCAATAAGCCGTGATTTTACAAAAAGCCGTTTAAACGGAAGGAAATTACCACTATAAGCAGAATGCGCCTGGGCCACTGCTCGGCGCCTGCTCATATTTATCGCCTAAACATTATCTCCTCTCCTCAGTGCGACTGTGGTTTCTCCTCCTGCACAGTTGATCACCTCTTTTTCAACTGTCCCCTCCTTAATACTTTCCCTTCTTTTATCCCAAACCTTATCCAAATGAAAATTCAATTTCCTACCAAAATTGACATCCTTTTAGCGTCTAACTCTATAAAAAAGTAGAGAATTATAGCCAAATTCATCTCCCTCAACCATTTGGTCATTTAGAGCTCCCCAAAAAGTCTCCATGGGGGAGGCTCTCACCTAGGGCTGACCGGGACTCGGTCACTTTCAGTGTCGGGCCGGGGGGAATGTGACTCTCGTTGGCGCCTCGGGTCAGTGGAAAAAGCTACTGAATACAGGGGATTTTTGGCTGCCGGGGTGTGGCTTCAGTGTCGGCTGGCGTTGGGGGTGCCGCCCCTAATCCTAATCCTGAATCCCCCTCCCCTCTCTTACTTTTCCAGCACCTCAGACCGCATAGTAAGACCAACTCTCCCTAACCTAAAAGCTACTTTCCAAGATCTATTCCCACTATATCTTTTCCTCCATTACTTATGTCTCATCGTCTAAATTATTAACTAAATTATTCTCTAACAGGCATCCCTTCTTACGTTTATCCCTGTAATGTCCATATTGTGGTTCCTATGTTAAGTACATAAAACAGTATTTTCCTGTGTCTCTGTCCGTAGGTTGGCTACTATGGTTAGTTCCCACCCCGTTGTCAATACAACACAGGAAACAAAGAAGAATTGGCCATATTGTCACAATCGCCAGCAACCAAGCTGCGTGGAATCGCCACAAATAATAATAAGAAGAAGAAGAACGAGCCGCGGTATTTTTCGAAAATCGCGGGCAACAGATGGTTGCTTTAAATATATATTGTACCTTAAGGATTTCATGGAAAACGAAAAGATAACGAAATGTGGACCAAATAAAGACATTCATGATAAATGGTTAAATAAATTTCATGAAACTGAAGTGTCAAAGAGGAAAAGCAATTTAATATTGTGATGTGTCAATATTTATACGCCATCCCTGGTCATAATGCGAATGTTGAAAGAATCTTTTCTAGTAGGCGATAGTACCCAGTGGACCAAAGAATGCAATCGCCTTCACATCGAAACTGGAAAACATCACTCAATGCAAGTTTATTTTCAACATATTCTGAATTTCACAAATATGTAATTAGGAAATATATAGTGAGCTCCTGAAGGTGGACAAGAAAAGAGAAAAGAACAGTTGAATCTTTTTGAACAGTTAAATGCAAAATATAAGGAAAATAATATTGTTCCTGTTGAATTGAAATCTATATCATGTGTACTACGTCATTATATTATTAGATAAATAGACACAGGCAATAAAATGTTCCTTCGTTTTAATTATCTGTTTTACTTATTAGTAGAAATCGAGCTGGCATTCTCCAGTGAACGCGCCTATTTGATAGTCCATAAGCAACTTTCGACTGTCATCATTTGCATGACTGTCATCTTTGTTCGGTTTATTCTCGATGGTTCTCATTTGTTCGAGAGTTTGTTGTGATTTTGCAATAATTTGTTTCGACTAGGGGTGTCCACTTTGAAAATACATCGATGTTTTTTTCGATGTAATGCATCGAGACTGTGCATCGATATATTCCGATGCATCGGTTAGAAACATCGATGTTTTTCAAAATCGAATGGTTTTTCTGACATATGTAATCAGCTGATTCAGCTGTTTAATTTTAATTAAAAAATGAAGGCAATGCTTAAGATCATTCTTTATTATTATTAAAAAAAAAACAAACATAATACAAATCAAATATAATGAAATTCCGGTAAGTATTATAATCCTAAGTCCAGTGTTCTTTTGGAAGACTTTGCAAAAATAACAGTTTATTTAATCGTTTCCCTTTCAGTCTGTTCCGTTGCTGATTAACGATTTGTGCCGCTTTCGAAAATAAACGTTCAGATGGTACTGAAGTTCCCACCATGGTCAAATATTTATACGCAATGGTATGGAGTTTAGGAAGCTGAATTTTGAGGTCATTCCAAATTTCTAATGGGTTTTCATTAAGTCTTCCTACTGGACTACGCAGGTAAATAGACAGCTCATCAGAAATCGCATCGTCAGACTTCGCCGTTTTCCAGCTCTTGTGTACTAGTTTGTGGTGATCATCCCATAAAGAAAAAGTTTCTTCTGCTTTGTCAGAATGATCTGAAGAATCAGATTCTACGGCCTCATTTTGTTGTATCGTAATTTTAATCAATTCTTTGACTTTTGCCACAGCTGAGGAACAAGCAATTGGGTCCGTAAAATGCATTTTTTTGAACCTCGGATCCAATATCGTGGCTATAGCGAGGGGTATCACTCTCTCTATAACACCCATTCTCTTGTCGATCTCTTTAAGGACCAGCGATTGCAATTCTTTGGCAATAGGATCTTCGAATTTAAGAGGTTTGATTTTCAAAAGAAGACAATGGATAAGTGGTATTACCTTGCTGCTAGTGCAGTACTTATCACCTGACACTTCCTTGGTTGCAGCTTCGATCGGTCGCAGAACTTGTAAAACCGATGAAAGAATTGATAACTCTGAAGCTGTAAGCATCGGTGGTGCATTTTTATGTTGAATAATTATGTTATTAACGATAGTGCGAAGCTCCAAAAGTCTCTCGATCATGTAATATGTACTATTCCATCGGGTCGGGACCTCTTGTATTAATTTAGTTTCTTTCTGGGTAGCTTTACGTAATTCGTTACTGGCTATATTACTCTGTTTAAACCATGTCACAATATCTTTGACTTTATTTATTAAGTTTCGCAGCTCTGTACACTGTTGCATAGAATTTTGAGCTACCAAATTCAAGGTGTGTGCAAAACATGGTATGTGTTTTTTACCAAAAGCCAAATCGACCGCCTTTACCATGTTGGATGCGTTGTCTGTTACTACAGCCGAAACTTTGTTTGTGTCAACACCCCATTCAGCACAAGTATTCAGCAGCATTTGAGCGATGTGTTCTGAAGTATGACGTTCATTTGACTGGTACACTCCAAGAGTAATTGAAAATAGTTCATTTCCGATGCCGAAGTGTGCCGTTATTCCTAAAAAACTTCTCATAGTCATTGTTTCAGACCACATGTCAGTAGTAAGAGCAAGGTTGTCAATATTTGATAACTTTTCTTTGAAAACTGTAGATAGCCCTGCGTATTTATCATCAACCCATCGAGTCAACGTAGTCTTACTGGGAAGTTTATAATGCGGCGCAATAACTTTAATCAAACTGCGAAAGCCTTCATTTTCAATAATTGTAAATGGTTGATTGTCTTTACATATCATATAAATTAAGGCATTATTTATCTTCACAGTTTTATCGCCACTAGGCGAATAAGCATAAACTTCTTCAAAACTTGAAATAATAGTTTTTTGACGTTTTGGAGCTGGAGGAGCAGGAACATATTCGTCGTCTTTTAAAGAGTCAGATTTTTTACCAGCTTCTGTAGTCAATCCTATTACACCAGCAGAGCTTGTTGACGGTAGCAAATCAGCAGCATTAGGGACAGATTGTGTAAAAGTAAGTGTATGTATTATATTGCCGGCGATAATGGATTTTTTCGAATTCTCATTATTGAACTCAAGAAAAGCTGCTTTATGTACATGTTTTATATGACCAATTAAGTTGGTTGTATTGCCACAAGATTTTATACCTTTTTGACAAAGTCTGCATTTTGCGGAGTTACTGTCTCCATCAATTTTATCGTAAAACTTCCATATACCACTTTTCTTGGAAGGTGCCATTGTATAGTATAATCAACCTGAAAAAAAACGTTTATTAATGAAAAACCTGAAATCGATAAATGTATCAATCGACATTCGATAATTAACAATTCACACACTAATGATTACCTACTATCTGCAACCATAATCATATTAGTAAATAATTTGTGTTGTATTAAATTATCTTACAAATGACAAAGTACATATCTTCTATTTATTCTGTCAATCAGTAAATTGTAAAACTAAACTTTTACTCTTGTTCACGAGAGTATAAATGTTAAATGATTTAACCTAAAAACCTACTTTATTACTTCACTTACCTGTCCAATCAAACATGTACGGAAACATTGAGATTTTCCTTACAACAATCCTATTCCGTTCTGTAAAGTGTGCACATTCACGACACAATTAAAATCAAATGTAATTAAACGTACTATTCAAAGCGCACAAAGCAGACAGAAGTCAGAACGCAGACTCAGACAGTAGTCAGAGACTACAGACATCGATATAGACAGATTAACCATTTGACAGAGACGATTTTTTTAAATCCACCCTACCACGCACAGTGTTGCCAAGTTCCAACCAGATAAATGTCAATTTCTAGAGAGGAGGGTTTGAACCTTGACAGTCATCGATATATGGATATATCGATGTTGACAGCAGCCAACTAGCGCCACCAACAGGTTTCATATTATAACTTCATAACATGACATAATAAATCAGAGCAAATAAAACAGTAATAGTTAATTATAACCGATAACATTTTGATTTCAATCGATACATCGAGTATATCAATAACTTTCCAAAACATCGGATCGATTCGATGCATCGTATTGTAAACATCGAGTGAATTCGATGCATCGATGTATATCGGACACCCCTAGTTTCGACTTGCGTATGCTTGCGCAAGTTATCGCTGGTGACTCATTCGTTTGCGGCTCCTATATAAAGTGTTCGTTCAGTTTTTCCTCCATTTTGCGTCGCAGTTTGGCCTTGTTTAGCTCGCGTCTTTCGCCATTTTGAAAAGTGTTGTTTTGTGCCAAGTTTTTGAATAGTGATGATAATGTAAGTCTGGTTTGAGATTTCCGTGTAATAAGGATGTGGCGACGCGGAAGGCTTTACTCATATTTCTGGTTTTTTCTTTAGGATGGATGCTAATATGGACGATAATGTGCCTTTCAAAGTTTTCGTGCACCATGGAGCTGGTGCCAGGCCGGAGGTGAGACGATTCGGCGTGGACAAGGGAGCTGTATCGAGTTTCCAATACGTGCAGGCTAAGATCGTTAGCTCATTTCCTTCGCTTCGCGATAAGACTTTCACGGTTTCGTGGAAAGGTAAGAATGATCGCCAAATTTAAACCTTGGTATTTATGCAGTTTAGCAAACTCTTCTACTTTGAAGATTTTTTTAATGTCACCATTATATTAATCACACTGATAACGAATTGTAGAATCTGTGCTCTATCTTTATAAATAAACGAGGTATAGGCGTTAAAGAAGCATCGAATGCGTATACGGCGGTATGTTGTTAGTTTTAACAAGCACATTGCTGGGCACGATGATAGCGGCGCTGCAAGTCAGTGTCTTAAACCGTCGCAAGGAGTCACGGACAGAGTTGAACCTCACACGTGCCTAGACTTCACATCTGCCCGCAGTTTGTCACCCGACCGGTCTCCACTACCCGTGCAAATCGTACCTTCCCTCCTCTAAAATTCCCTTCGCTTGCAAAAGAGACTGGGAATTTCGTTTCTTTATTATAGTAATGACATCTATAATTTTGAAGGGTAAAAATTAACTTTTTTTTATGTTTCCCAAGCTCATTGTTTAAAAAAAATAACAACTTACCAAAATGTAGGTGTTTGGCACTTGTTTAAATGCCTATATCCCTCTTATTTATTGAGTCCGACAAAAGATTATTGCAGTTTCAGAATCAGCGTGGTGAATATAGTCGAGTGATGTTAAAAAATCTAAAATGTAGAACTGGTACCAATACCTAATAAATACCTAAAGAAGTGTCAAACACCTACATTTCGGTAGGTTGTTAGTTTATTTATAAAGGACATTCACCTATGTGGTGGTGAATTGTTAGTTTTTTTTAAACTATCTAAAAAAAATGTTTTTTTTCATCACAGTATGGAAAATTTGAAATTTTAAGCAACGAAATATTGTGTGTTACGCTATATTTCCTATCATATTTAGCCTTAAAATGATTGTGGTTTTTTAAATATATATTTAATCGTAATATTTATTCTAATGCCTTTTTCTATTTTAGATTCGGATGGCGATGAGGTTGTGATCTCTTCGGATGACGAGTTGATGATTGCCTTGAGCAATATGGGTGATGATTTGGTTCGTCTTGCGGTCAATGTCGATAAGCAGCCTGAGAAAAATGTCACTTTCCAGTGTACTCAAATTCCCATGATGCCCCATCATTCGCCACCGAGTGAGTGTTTTTACTTTTTATTTACATCATGTTAGTTATAATATGAAATACATGTGAAATGATTCAGGGATGAAGATTGTCATTGTGCTCATCACTCGTGCGCAGACGATAGTTTCAACATCATGCGTCATAGCAAAGAAAATACTGAGTGATATTCGCGCACATAGGAAAATAGTCTTTAAGCAAAATCTATAAGGACCAATTAAGTATCAGGACGGGCGCTGCCACCACATAAATATTATAGAAGGTCAACTTCAACGTTTATAAGTGCCGTTTTATACACAGTCATGTATTTATATTTTAATGAAAATCAAATATATTCAAAATTAAAATTGCCAAACCCAAAGTTCATCCGCTCATAGAACTGGCAATAACTGGTTTTGTCCTCGCATGCTCTCATATTCCTCTATATAAGAAAAACACACACAGAAATGACTGTAATATAATAGTGGAATCTGTCTTGAAATGTTTGTATGGGGAAGACTTCTGTACTTTATTTATTCATTCATTCATACATTTACTGCTGCACCCGACATCACAATCTCTATCCGAACGATTCACCCGTACTTTGCAAGGGTTTTATGCCTTATTTTGGAATGACCACATTATTTGCAAAGATCTTATCGATAATGATTTTACTTGGTACCTACATAATCTATAGTACAATCAGGAAATGTTTTTTGTCATAAATTGAAAGACAAAAAGCCATACATGCTATTTTATGCTATTTTTGTGTTTTTTAACACAAACATTCTTTATATTTACTATTCAAGAGCGTCATAGCCGCAGCAGCATATGTCCATAAGCGATACTTTTCTCCGCTTTAATTCTCTCAGGTTTACTAAGTTGAAAGTTTGGATCTATTTAGTCAGTGCTAAGCATCCTTATTACTATTTTATAGAAATAGATTAAAAAAAAGGGTACTCATTCAATGGTATTTGTCATTTAATATGTGGTTTTTGGGCAAATTTTGATTGTTTTCAAGTGTGAAATTTCATGGTGATTGCGAAATACCAAACCTTTTATAGAATTGTTGGTTTCTAACATGGTTTCTAATAAGATTTGTTTGATAATCAATTTTACTGTAGCCCTATTTCATAGAAATTGACTAAAATTTTCAAATTCTGTTTCTGTTAGTAAACTTTTTATACATTGTACATTATTATAATTCAACACTGCTTTAGCAAGGATTTTAGTGTTGATAATGTTGAATAGAACACCTACTGCAGAAAAACAGCTGTTGCATTCATGAATAAGGGTAAATTATGTCTTAGAAATCGCGGACTTGAAAGAGGCTATCAATTCAATTGAATGTGTCATACTGTGGAATAATACATTACGATTGCAAAATTCTGAATCATTGAAAATGAAAAGAAATGTGTTTATTTCAAGGTCTCATGCTATAGAAACAATTTGATATTGATATGGAGAAACATGACTGATTAGACCATGTACCTAGATTGTGTTTACCAAATATAAATATCAAGTAAACCGTACTCTCCATAGGCATCTAAAGTACAGTAGAACTTCAATTATTCCAATCAATTGGGACCAGATCCCATTCGGATAATCAAAAATTCGGATAGTTGGATTTATTCCGAAAAAAGGGTATATTTTAATTAATTATTGTATATATGTTTAAATTGGAAAAAAAACTACGTAATATCAAAATTTATTATCAATATTAATCAAATGTAATTGGCTGCACTTTTACATATTGTAAAGGCTGCACTTGTACATTAGTACATCATCCCCAAGGACAATAGCGCGAATAGACAGAATCATTATTTTGCGAATCGCAGTACTTTTTCGTCCTATTTGTTTTCGTTTTAATTTCGGATAATCAGGATTCGGATAGTCGGAGTTCGGATAATTGAAGTTCTACTGTATAGGTACTTGGCTTAGTACATTAAAAAAAAATGATTTAGAAGCAGCCAATTGAAAAATAGTTAACTCATCTTAGAGTGAAGAATGATAAATGAGTTTGGTGTTAAGGGTTTACTTATTGTTGTAAATAGTATTACTTTTTGCAGAGCGTCCCGCTATGGGCTCGGGTGATCCCAACGAGCGCCAAGACTGCCACCGCGGAGTGGTCTGCGACTTCTGCAACGGGCCGATCTATGGCTTCCGCTACAAGTGCGTCTCCTGCCCCGACTTCGACCTGTGCTCTGGCTGCGAGGGAAACCAGGAGCACAACTATCATTTTATGCTGAGGATTCCGTTCTCTTTAGGCGCAATGGTGAGTAATATTCAGATATTCAGATAATTTCTTGAGAATCACATTGACAATTATTGACTTCTGTCCCAAAATAAGGAAAGTAATCGTAATGTTAATTATTATTTTTGTTTTTATAGTCGCCTGCATTTTCTCGCACTCTCGCTAGCCACCTGGCGAAGTCGTTGAAGAAGGGAGTGTTTGGCTCCGAGTGCGATGTTGAAAGTGGCCATGGCCATGGCCATCATCATTACCACAAGAAGCTCGGAAAGAAGTGAGTATCATTTTATAAAAGTATTTTTTATACAGCCTGTTGAATATTCCTATTTCTTCATGCTGAATGTAGCCCCGATTTCTATTGACGGTCGGCGACCATTATATTCATCTTAACTCTCAAAGCCGTTAGAAACGGAAATGTTGTACTTTATCCATACCGTTTTTTTAGGTTTTGAGTCATAATGTCCCTCTGCCGGGTTTCCGGCGACCTTTAAGAGTGCGCCTCGTGGACGCTAAAACTTCAAAATGGAAAAGTCTATCGCCGTTAGTTTTAAATTATGTTAATTTAACGATGTTACAA
The DNA here is from genome assembly GCA_944548615.1 of Micropterix aruncella. Classification (NCBI taxonomy): domain Eukaryota; kingdom Metazoa; phylum Arthropoda; class Insecta; order Lepidoptera; family Micropterigidae; genus Micropterix; species Micropterix aruncella. The sequence continues at coordinate 19,222,237 of OX155952.1, read as the reverse complement.
GCTATTTCAGATATATGCTAGCATCGACGCAGAGTGGGATTGTTTATAGATTTTTCATGAATAAAATAATTTTAGAAAGGTCTCAGGTTGCTCGACCAAATACTCAAAATTGATTATCCTAACGGGATATTTGTGATCTGTATTAGATATTTATAAATCAGGCTTTGTGAGGAATGCTTTATTTCTATAATTTTATAAATATCTTGTGTTTAATAGAACACAAATATAGCTAGAAATGGACGTTTTGTAAAATTATTCCTGCCTATGGATTTATTGCAATTTTTCTATAATAACAAAATATGCCTCCACCGCCTGATGAAAAAATTACAAAATATAAAATGCGGTCGAGCAAAGATGTACATATGGTCGATGGCTGTTTTTATGTGGCGGACTCTTAATATTCTCGTATTACAGTTGCCGAAGTACTGGAGTTTTCATATTTTGATGGTACTGAGTATTTGTATATTTTTCCCTCATTCGATCTGTCCCATTTGACATTTTGTTCTTAAAATGAGGTGTTAAGCCAACTTTTGAAGGCTTCTAGTTTCCTACGCGGGATCCGATTGAGGGTTCGGTTTTCCGTTCTGCGGAAGAGAGGGGAGAATACGCAGCGGCTCCTATTCTGAGGCGCGTCGACGGGTTACGGTCGCGGAGAAGCCTCTCGATTTAGTAGAAGTCAGCCGGAGCGAGTTCAGTTCGGATTATACTTCCCGATCGACGTCTCGCCTCTCGTCGAGGTAGCGTTTAACCCGTTCCATAGGCGCATCATCGAGCGTTACACTCGAACGGTGCGGCGGATGGATGGATGAAAGACTACCCTCTAGTTTCTGTCTATTTACGATCGTGCAATTCGTCGCTGTTCATTTTTGAGCCGTCATTTCAAAGCTACGTTTCTTTCCACCAGGATATCGAAGGAGCATAGGAGGCAAGGGTCGGGGTCGTGGTTCGACACGTTCGCTAAGTACATGAACGAGTTTGCGGACGTTTCGGCGGCGGCCGCCGAAGACGCGGCGGCGAAGTTTGGCGGCGGAGAGGCGGGGCCGAGCGGCGAGGGCGAGCGGGCCTCCCAGCACAAGCGCGCCCGCCGCTGCCCCGGCCGCGAGGAGCGCGAGCGGCGGCTGCACGGCATCGGCGCGGGCGTGGCGCGCCTGCTCCACCCGCTGGGCATCGACGTGGACATCGAGGTGCGGCCGGGACGCGCCGCCGACGAGCCCGCGCCCGCCGCGCCCGCCGACGGCCCCCGAGCGCCGCCGTCCGCCCCCGAGATGGACACCGTCTCCCTGGACTCGGGGTCCACGAGCGGGCCGGCGGCCGACAACGCGGCCAACCGCTCGGCCGAGGAGAAGGGAAAGTCTCCGCCTGCTCCGGCCGCGCACCGGGGCAGCGACTCGCCCGACCGCACCGAGGGCTGGACTCTGTTGAACGACGATCCCTCCGATTCGGGTCAGTTTATTTGCTTTCTATTGCCGTTCGCTCCCTTTATGAATTTAAATTGACAAAATTTAACATTCTTGATTAAACATTGATCTATTCTATAGATTTGTTTTTAAATTTAAAGACGGTACCTGCAGGTTCGCAATTTCAGATTTCAACGCCCTAGGACCGACTGCCTCCTTTAATTCTTTTCTACGTTTTAAATCTCCATTTATAATACTGATTTATTTCCCTGTCGTTCACTGCACGCTCTCGTATACTATATATATTTTTATACAAAATGAGTACTATAACATTATTTGTCATCGAATTCCTCACTGATGACAATAAAATATAAATATTTCTGTAAGAATGAGCGACGCAATTCATACAAGCAACCCCAGTTTTCACGTCTCTGTAATGCTGGGCAGAGCCAGACTCCTGCAAAATTGTCCCAACGCGTTATTTTGTCTTTCGACGGTGCGATTAAAATGTATCATTGAATACCAATTTACATAGTATTTTTCAGAGCACAAATGTAAAAGTAGGATATTCACGAAGCAGTTCTATTTGTTTTTGAAAATGTATGGAAAGTTCTAATTGTCGTGAATCATTTTGACCCTTATATAATATATATTTAAATAAGCGATTCGGTCCATGAAATATTATTCACTTTCCATGATTTTCTTGAAACGGGCCAGTGTGGGAAATCTGTAGATTTTTTCTCGCATCGTCCCAACGACCGGGACCGGGTATGAGAATGGCCGTCGGCTCATTTCGCATCGGAGTTTTTATGCTACTTTTGGTCGCATTATGCGAGCTTTAAATTACCATTTACGCCGTACTCGCTATCGTGTTCCTTAGCTCGGGAGCGTGCACCGATTACGTCGTCGCCCTCAAATGAAAGGTTTCATCGGCTCCATTTTTGGATAAAATGGCGCTACGGAACGCGCAATCGCCCGCTCCGTTGATAAGTTTTAACGGTAATTGGTTTTCAACAACAGAGCTCCAGGGGGACAAGCGCGAGGGCACGCAGCCGTTCTCGGTGATGGCGGAGATGGAGCGCTTCAGCAAGGCCTTCCAGCAGCATCTGCAGCTGCAGAGCGAGAGCGCGGCCAGAGCCCACCAGCAGCTCTACCCCAACATCAGCGGGCTCAAGGAGGCGCCCTACAGCGACAGGACGCCCTTCGCAGGCGCCGGCGCCGGCCCCGGCGAGCCAGCGGCCGCTGAGCGCGTCCCGGCCGACCCCACGCCCACGCTCACGCCGCAGCCCGCCGCCCCGGCCCCCGCCGCACCGCCCGCCCCGCAGCCGGCCGCCCCGACCGCTCCGCAGCCCGCGCAGCCGGCTCCCCGGACTCCCGGTCCGTCCGCTCCGCAGACCGCCGCCAGACAAATTCCGGCGCAGGGGCCGCGTCATCCCAGTGAGTGCCCTCTTGTTTTTTACTCGCGTCCGAGATTTCAGGCAGCGGGGTCGGTACGCCGGAGGACTTAAGAGATATCCGGGATCTGCCTTCCGATGACATTACTCCCGTCGTTTTCCCTTTCCCGATCTCAACTCGGCGATGACCCCCATTATCGCTAATGCGCGACGAACGAGCGACTCGACTCGATGTGCCGCGTCGATATATACAGGATTTATTATGAAAAATCGTTATGGATGTTAAAAATACTGTCGTTGTCATACAGGATTTATTATGAACGATCACTACGGATGTTAAAATACTGTTGTCGTTTGGAAATACATATTATTTATATTTAAAACGGTATAAACGCAACGCCTTTTGTCACTGATGATTTTCAAATATTTTTAAAAAAGCAAATATATGCAGAATCGGATAATACTGACCGTTTTACTATAAATCACAATAATCAATCTTTAGACTGAATGTAAAAATGAGAAACGGTTATCGTTGTAATTTATTATAAAGTGACTAGATTTCTAAATTGATTTTATTTTTTAACAGTTCCTCAAATTGCGGCATCCTTGGAACACATGCTCGCCATGGGCTTTTCGGACGAGGGAGGCTGGCTGACCCAACTGCTCGAATCCAGGAACGGCAACATCAGCGCCGTCCTCGATCTGCTCACCCCCGTGCAGAAGAAACCATAAATGCATTTAACCTATAATTTACCCTAGCGTACTTTGATTATTTTCCATTTTATTTTGTGATACTACGTTTTAGCAATTATTTTCTCTTAACTATTCGGTGTTGAATACTTAATGTACGTTTTCCTCATATTTGAGACTATGTTTCGTTATCTTTTCATTAGATATATTTCAATATTTTATTAGACAATAGTTATAAATATTTCTAAAGGGCTGTCTGTATATTTGCCAAGCGATAATTGTGATAAATAAAAATGTAATAAAAATAATAAAATCTTCAACATTAATGACTTTTTTATTTCAAAAGAGATAGCCATATAGCAGGACATCACAGTAACAGCAGAAGAAACGTTAATCAGCAATTCGACTCGAGCTAACGCAAAAAGAATTGCCTACGGTTGTAGTGCATCATCGGGAATGCTAGCGTTGTTATTCTTTAAGTTGTGTAATTTTAATGGTGCTAAATTTTTCATTATATTGGCGACAGCAACGCATGGGGTTTGAAATCAGCGCCACAATCCTTTTAATTAAGACTACATAAAACTGAACAAAATTGAAAGATTTTTTTTATGATGTCATTGTTATCACCAATACTTCCCAATATCACAGTGTGTTACTGCCAAGCCTACGTCATGCTAGTATATATAATAAATAAATACAAACGGAGCTGCCATGGAATTCACCGACCGGAGTCGGGCCCATCATAATACTATTTTTTTTACACTTCTGGGGGGTGAGCAGTGGATTCCGGACTTACGAACCGACTGGTAGGTTTAGGACAGCTGTCTTGCCACATGTGAGCGTTCACCTTGCCACCCATTCACTCCCCCTTCGAAGCCATAGAATTTGAGATGCGCAAATCGCAGTTTTAGATAATTTTTCTAAGAAAGAGTTGATTATTTTTCTGGAAAGATCTTTAAAGAGGTGAAATAGAGATTTAGCTGGCAGGCCACGAGCGCCAACTTCCACCGCGTGAAGGTGAACAGTGAAGCCGTTCCGGGTTACGGCATTTGCAAGATCATGGTATTTATTTAATTTGTACTCGTGGTCTTTTGGGATATTTGATTCCCATGGAACAGTTAATTCTACAATAAGAGCCACCTTCCGAGATAGAGAGTAAAGAGTTATATCTGGACGGAGGGCTGTGCATCCGAGACTTTCAGGGAATTTATACTGCTTAGAGACCGAATCAACCTCCAGAATCCAATCTGTAGCTTTCTCGATTATTGAGAAAGGTTTTGTAGTTAAATGTATTTTGCCTTTAGAGCCATCCCGCACAAACTGTATTGGGGGTTTGGAGGATACTGTCAAACCCTTGTTGGCACGAGCCACTGAGAGACTAATTACCTCGCGAATAACAGCGAGAACTTTGTCATGGCGGTAAGTGTACCGTCCTTGATCTAAGGCCACCTTGCAGCCAGCTAGAATGTGTCTAGCTGTGCAAGGGGTATTGCTACAGAGGGGACAAGAACTATCCTCGGCAAAGCTCCAACGAGCGAGGTTACTGGGGTCTGGAAGTGTATGCTGAAAGGCATTCAAATAAAATTTCAGCATCTCAGGCGTCCAGTCATAGAGCATTACCTTCCAGTGCATTGGAGGCGGAATGCAAAAGTCCCCAATTGTTGTCCAATCATTCTGGCATTGAAGGCCAATAGCATGAGCCATACTCTTGCTGTCGTAATCTCCCCGCAAAAGAGACTTCTTCAAGTCCACGTCGCTCGTGGTTGTACTGCCATACCCCAGACCAGTGCCATTCTGGCTGATTCCAGTAAGGAACTTTTTGTGGAAGTCTACGCGGGCTTGTAGATCATTTGAATCACTACGGCCACTTATTACGTGCTTTGATATTGCCGGATCTTTGGAATTGCACAGAATCGAATTTTTGGTTATTCTGGAGTTGGCGTAGAGCAGAGAGGGCAGTTTAAGCGCTAGCCCAAAATTTTGTTTGGACCTGAAGAGAGTCGAGGGGTCAGCTGGTTTGGCTAAGGACAGCCAGGATTTTAAACTAGCTGTTACCAGCGCATCTAGACGGGACAGTTGGGTTTTGGTAAAATCGTAAATAAGAAAGGGCCATGACAAATGTGACGTTAGATAATTGTCATAGATCCAGGCCTTACGAGGGCCAGAAATTAGCAAGGCATCTATTTTCGCCAGGCAACTTTTGAAACAGAGATTTTTGAATGGCGTAAGTGGTATACTAACGGCCACAAGTAATATAAAGGTATGTTTTTAACAACCTACTTTGTCAATCATGTTTTGCTCTGCTCATCCACTGAGAATAAAGTTTTTTATTATTATTATCATGTAAATATGCTCATCGATGTCAAATACAGGAACTCAGAGGATGAATTTTTAATTAGTGACATCCTTGTAGTGTGTGAATCAATACAACAAAATAAAAAAATGTGTTAATTTTGTAAATTTTATCTATTAAAGAAACATTTGATAAGCGTTGAGCGCGCTGCACCATTTAATGGTAGGTAAAATATCGATAGCATTGATTTTATAAAATCAATGTCGATAGTAAACAATATTAGCCATATTTTACCTACCGATAATAGCGCATCGTGCTCACTTCTTTTCTATTCATTTTTCTGATGTCACAGTGGTGCCGACTCGTTTCCACTTTAGCGATATTGGTCAACATTTGCCAACGTGTGAAGCAGGCATTAAAGACAACAGCGCAAGATTCGACTTTTAAGAATTCAGACGTCCATAAACAAAAGGGTATTTTCGCTTCAATGATGTCATTGTTACCACCATTGTCATTGTCACGTCACGTCATTGTTGCCAATATCACAGTGTGCTACTGCCGAGCCTACGTAATGCTAGGTGCGTTCAAAGTGAAGACTTCTCGGGAATATTTTTGAAAAATTTGCCACGCTAAATTTGTCTATGGCTCATGTAAATCAAATGGACCAAAGACAAATTTTGCATGCTAAATTATTCAAGAATCACCCCCCCCCCCACCCCCTCGCCCAGAGACTAAGCAGTGTGTGTGTGTTTGTGGTGAGGCATTTTAAATTATAGAATTGAGGTACTGTTTACATGTATCTACTGTGATGTCTGCTTAAAAGGGCTGTTGGGGAAGCAGTTATTGAGGCGATCTTGATGTTTCTTGTTTAGGCTTAGCAATATTATTAATCTACTGAATGTGAAGTTTACATGATCCACTTCTTAATCCACTGCTTGTGGAAGATCCTCGCCAGTCGGACGGAAGTCGGATCGCTCGGGTTAGCGCCCATCAAATCCAGATGATGCGCTCCTTCTGGGATTATTACGACTCTGATCGTGTTGCTGACGTTCTTCAGAATTCCTCCAGCCGCCCAAGGATCCAGCAAACCGTTACTAAAAACAATATTTGAGGCGGCTTCTAGTTTGTCGCCGCCGTATTCGTCGTAACCTAAATTGAAGACTGGACGCACCCCCCATTTGGCTTTGCATTTATCCGAATATTCGGTCTCGTTCCATGGCTGCAGCTCGAACATATCGTTCACGCCCGTCGAACACGCTGGGAGGACCATCTCGGTGCACGCTTGAAAATCCCAAGCGAGATCTCCCAATTGGGGGCTATAATTGTCCACCGTGTTTAAACATTTCTCGCCTCCTGTGTAATTCGCAAACATGTTAATCCCTTTATACAACGACTGCAGTAGTGGCTTATCCTGCACGATGTCGCCGCGTAAATTCTTACAGAATACTCGCACCGGTTGTCCGGGTAACGATTTCATGAAGTCGTTCTCGTACGGATAATTCATCATAGCCAGCGTGAAATACGTCGTCGATAAATAGTCGATCAGCGTCGAGATGTCGCTCTCGTTTTTAAGCGGTTTGCACAGAATCCATTCTTTTTCGAGCCACGCTTTTCCTTCGTCTGTCTTCGTGAGATTCCTGTTAAAACAAAAATTTATATAGTGTATTACTTTCCCGGCCCACCAACCGACGAGAAGGGAAAGTGTTGTGAATGCACTTCTGTTTGTGCCTGTGTGTCCACGATAGCGCACAAAGCTTAATCTGATTGAGCTGAAATTTAGCATGCAGGCATTATTTGGTTATGGCGAGTTGAAAAGATTGTGGTTGAAATTGGTCCACCGGGGGGCGCCCTAGTCATATTTCAATCTTGAACTATTAGACTTGACATTTGGTACACAGATGCCTCGCTGGGCCAAAATCACAGTGACATTTTGGCTGGAATATATTATATAAAACCTACACTAATAATATTTTAATTCCGCCATACATTTTAACCGAAAACGTCCCGAGTGGCGCGGTTCTCGTTTCTCGGCTAAGGGCCAACAGATGCAACGGAACCAAACTGGGTCCGCTCATCTTTTTTTAATGAAATTAATATTCAGATGCAATCGGACTTTGTATACTTGCCGCGAGAGTCTCGGAGTGACAACTGATTTTTTTTACTCGTAGTGATAAAAATAGCACACCTTATGGCATTCCACGACCTCTTGATGTTGGCGCGGCAGGAAGCAGCGCTCTCGCCGAACACGGATGAAATGATTCTGGAAGAAGCGTCGCACGGCACCATGTTAGTGAACTGGTGGACTGGTGCCGAGGCTGCGATGGCTCCGGCTATCAAGTGAGGGTATTTGATCCGGAAGTACGAGGCCAGCATACCGCCGTACGAGCCACCGAACGTTACGATCGGATTCTTATCGAATTTTAAAGTCGTTTTCAAGTGGTTGATGACTTCGACGTAATCCGCTAAAGCCTGCGATGATGTTAGAAATCCTGTGTATTGCGGTGCGGAGAAGGATTTATTACCGAAGGGCAAAGAATCTCCATAGTATCTAAAACAAAATAATGTAGTTGTACACTTTATACACTTTATCATCTACAATGGTCGAACCCGTCACCCCAGGAGTTTATAACAATTTGAGATCATTCTTTCGAGCTGGAGTGAGCGGAGAGACTTAGGGACGACACAGTCCACTGTCGAGCTACGCCAACTCACCCGTCAGTAGCCAACGCCTTAGGCGATGCACTGACAAGAACTTAGCTCACAAGGCTACCAGATTTGGTAATTCGTTCGTCTTTTGCTCTGTTAACGTGGGATTGGGCAGCCTACTGGTCGTTCCAAGAGCGGCTGACATTAGGTCAACAACCTCCGCTTCATAGGAAACCGTATGTTGTTTCCAGATTCTCCGGTTATTTGCCGGAGTGCACAGTCGATTGGCCGACGCCGCACAATGCACAAACCGCTCAATTGCGCCCAAAGGACATCACCCAGGGGAAACTTACCCACCTGCATACTCAGTTGCAGGGGGAACAAGTCCATCCATTAGCAGTCAGGCAGTTGTACAATCATCGACACCTATAAAAATTTAAAATAATGAAATTAAACATACCTGTGTTCAGCGAAGACGACGAGCGCTTGAAATTCTTCAGCAATATCCCATATGAAGCCTGTATGAGCGGCGAATAATTCTATGGCTCCCTAGTGATACAACACAAAAGTTAATATGGTATTTGCTTTAATAAAGCAAAATAAAAAATCACTCTTACTTCATTTCCTGTATAGAAAAATACTGGGCCGGTGTCCGCTTTCCAAAAGGTGTCATTTAAAAGGTAACGCAATTGAAACGAGTCATTTCTCGAGAAGCTGAAGTGATCAACCGGCACACTTAACTTTACCTCTTTATAATATCTTTTAGTAACGCAATATGCGATACTTATTTGCAGAAAAAGCACAGCGATTAATATTTTCGCTTTCATCTCGGCGGGTAATGCAAGAATACTGAAATGACATACAAAAGAATACCCGCTCAATATTGGAAAATAACAGTGGAGTGATAAAGCCACATCTGATTATGTATGTAAATGTACTGAGCCACCGTTTCATATGATGAATGATGTTCTTTGACCTTAGATAGTGCTAATAAAAACAGATTGATGTGAGAACACAGAATTGAATAACGACAATACAAACTTCTCAAACATGTCATTATTATTATGTTTTGCTTATTTATTTATTTATTTACCAAAACAATAATATACATCACAGATAGATTAGAATCCGTATTTTTTTCTAGACTATCTTATCAATATATTAAATTTTTATTTAAAGTATTTTTTGGTAATATTTACTTTTTGTTTAGTGGTAAGTTCACCGCAAATATCGAATTGTGGTTGACGAACGAAAGTGCATTTTAGGGTAGGAGCATTCGTATCGTAAAGCAGTGTTGAGCGATGATAGTTGTAGCTCTTGGGTTGTTAAGGACTGTAGGGCTAGTAGTTTACTGTGCAGTAATAGTCGCATTAACGCGCAATAATGTTCAGAGGGACCGATGTCGCTGGTATTGGTAAGTACTCTCGGGCTTGTACAATTTGGGAAAACCGCTTTCATGTCTTCTCATTGTTTTAATGGATCCATTGAAAGAGGTGATACCTGTGCAGACAAGTAATGGGTCACTTCATCCTTATTTTCAGACTGTTTTTTTGTCCCGTTTCGTATTGGCCAACTTCGTACGGTGACTCCAGAAGTCATGTGTTGTTTCGAGAGAAGATTATCAGGTTTGCTAGTGATACACTATCAGGTTTGCTAGCGAGTCTAGAAACAAGTAGTAGTAATAGAATTCGTTAGTTGTTTGTCGCTAAATGCAAAGAAAAAGTTGCCGTTAGTGTCGAAATGACGCTCAATCTAACGACAAAAGTCGCTAAACTGGCAACACTATTTGGTGAGAGTTGGGTTGAGTCAATGAACCTCCATGCAACAACGATAGCTTAATGATCTTTATTTTCAACCAATAATGTTCAAATTCCTGTGTACCATAGTGAATGAATGAAGCAAAACATCTTGTTATTTTTGGCAGGCATCAACATGAGCCATAAAGCCTAGTTTTAAAAAAACATTAATTTATTTCATATTATTGTTGCCAAAAAGTACTCCTTGAGTAAATGTATCGACTTAAAAAGTATTGAGTACGAAAGTATCAGTATCAAAGCAAAAGTACTCGATACTGTGAGAGTGGCCACCCTTCACTTGACTCCAATTGATTGTGAGCGAAGGGTGGTTCTCATCAATAAGTTTTCTCCGTGTTGAAAGTCGTTGTAGTTGAAGTTGAAGTGTTTATTCAGAAGGTATGTGATCGGTTGCCAGTTCGTAACGCCTTGTTTGATACTTCGCCGGTGTGTAGGTAGTGTGGGCTCGAGGTGGTGTCGTGGTTGTGTAGCCGAAGTGTGAAGTTTGAAGATCGCGGATAATATATGACTGATCGATGTATGAGCGCGTACTTAGAGCGGTCGACGGCCGCTGAGAGGATGATGATGATGTGTAACCGCGGTAACTGTCCACTAGGGGAATGATATTGATCGATCGAAATGTACTGCGTTTTATATCGTGTGAATGATGCAATGGTCACTTGTGTGGGGGAAATTAATTGTTTCAAATTGGATCGATCAGAAGAAATGGCATTAGTCATAGGTTGACTGTGCATAAAATGCCGAATTTAGTTGGAATTCAATTGCAGTTTGCTCGTGTATATTTGAGCGTATTTGCGGTTTCGATTCTATAGAAATTACTTCTTTGTTGTGGGTATGTTGGACGAAGTGACTCCAACAATACCGAGAAGTAAAAAAAGTGTCGCTAATTACGGATGCATAACCATTTTCATAATGATGCTTTGGTTACTAATTTGTTCCTAATTATATAGTAAATAGGGGGCAGAGGACTGACTGGTCCTTAAACTTCTCATATTCCTCGATACAAAACCTAGGCTCCTTCCCCGGCGGCGAGAAGAATAGTCAGTATTCTTAGGAAGCTACGGGCTCCGAAACGTCTATAAAAATATATATTTAATGGTATATTTGCGTCCTGTCGTTCGGTAAATAAAACATAAATAACGTTTCCATAAAATTATAATAGCAAATTTTTAATAAGGAAAATGGCTTCATTATCGCACCCGCACAAAACTTTATCTTTATTGCAATCTAAGGTATTTATCGGCAGCGGCAGCACGGGCATCAAGGACTCCACCTCCATGTTGGATTTATCGTCGTCGGTCAGCAGCCACGGGTTCGCGGCCGAGTCCTCGCCGCCCCCGGAGGCGGAGGGGAACTTGGAGACGGAGGCCGTGTTCCAGTGCCAGATCTCCCCGCCGTCCGAGCAGCTGAAGAGGCGCTGCGGGTGCTCGGGGTGGAAGTGCATCTCCAGCACGGCGCCGGAGTGGGCCTGCAGCAGCGAGGCGGGGAAGGAGTCGGCGCGCAGGTCCCACACGGCCAGCCAGCCGCCCTCGCCGCCCGCCAGCAGCAGGTGGTGCTGGGTGGGGTGGTGGACGATGCAGGTGGCGCACTGCTGCTCGCCGCTCAGCAGGAAGGAGCTCACCGGCGCGTCGCTCGCAGACCGGAAATCCCAGATCTTCATCAGACCGCTCAGGCTACCGGTGACCACCTGAAACCGAACCAAACCGACCGTTCAGATTATGGAATGCGGTCGGTGAACGCGGACAAAAAAAAGGCAGATCGTGGTATTTTACGGAAGAATTATCAATTTAAACGTGGAGATATTCATCGAGACGAACGAAGTGGAAATTTGGACGCTCGCAGAACCCTCGAAGCTTTGACATTTTGTATCGATTTCGAGGATCCATTAGGATTTCTGCCATTATTACTAAAAACTTGCACAGTAAAGATACAATCAAATTTTACTTTTCTCGTATTAAACCGACGAAGAATCGCTTCACGATCGATAGTAACTCTTTATGACGAAAAATCCATTATATTTGCAAGGAAGCGAATGAAGGATTCTCACTTTAGCCAAACTATAGAGATCCATTAGACGTATTTACACCCTTGCTTTTTGTTTACCTCGACTTTAAGTTGCAGAATGTCTAAAATATTCGCTTATTTCAGTAGTCCCTAAAATTTCAAACTTCCTAGCGATTCATAAAAACAAAATAATCAAAACACAAGGGTATATACACATCTCGAGGATCAAGGGTATATCACACTACATATATATATATATATATATATATATATATATATATATATATATATATATATATATATATATATATATATATATATATATATATATATATATATATATATATATATATATATATATATATATATATATATATATATATATATATATATATATATATATCATAGGATATCTCCAAGATATCATAGGATAACCTTAAGGTGAATCGTCTTGGTCGCATTACATACAGATTTCATTTCCCATAGGAACCGAAAATATTACCGTATTCCTTATTTGTTTGATACCAAAAAAATGTACAGAAAATTACGTCCCCGGGAAATAAATGTCACGAATTTTCGATGCTTAAAAGGCGTTCATTTTGAATTTCAAACTAAAATAAATTTCACTATTGTCTACGCTTGTGTTAGTAGACAGTGTGAGCGAGTGGGTTTGCTCGCGAGTGAGCGCGCCAACATGCCATGAGACAGCGCTATGTAAAAGAATGAAATGGATGTCGCCGATAACCGGCGCGGTCGGTCGCCGCAGCAGAGAATCGCAGTAATGTTTATCAGTGGTAATGTTGCCAAGCACCTAGGCGCAACACTATCGCAGTCAATTTGCCTTTGAATAGTTTGTCAACGAGGTGTACCCTACTTACTTACTTTTCCAAGTTTAATTGTTAGTTAAGTTAGTTTAGTAGTTAGGTGTACCCTACTTACTTACTTTTTCCATAAGTTTAAAGTTTAAAGGTTTAAAGGTCCTTTTGCAGTCGACTAACGATCACTATTCATCCATATATCTCATAAATAGGGCTTATCCTTATGCAACACAAAATGCCTTCAATTGAGACGAATTAAGTGAAAAAATAAAAAAATAACTATTGATCACTTCGGCAAAGCCGTTTTCTAAATGGAAGTGACATTACGAAATAATTCAAATTTCGAATGTTACCAACATTTAAAATATGATACAATTGGCTGCGTTTGTTATCAACGAGCCATTAAATCGAAATAAAAATAAAAAAACCTCCATATGCTCAATGAAATGAAAGAAGAAACTTCAATCTTAATTTCTGGCAGAGGAGTTCATAATAAAGATTGTATAATGTTATCAAAATAGGGTAAACCTATATAAAATTGTATAATATTAAAAAATTGTAAAGAAATATTGTAGAAAACAGTATAATATTGTTATATTTGATAAGGTTTGTAAAGAAATCCGTTTATAGGATGATGTTTTTATTCAAAATAAAATTAGTAAAAGCTACTTAAAAAGTAGCGAAGGAAATCCCAGCTTGAATTGGGAAATGCTTATGTTTGAATGAGTTATACTTACGGATGTGCACGACTTTCGACGGTGCAATGTAAGTTTAAAGGTCCTTTTGCAGTCGACTAACGATCACTATTCATCCATATATCTCATAAATAGGGCTTATCCTTATGCAACACAAAATGCCTTCAATTGAGACGAATTAAGCGAAAAAATAAAAAATTAAACTATTGATCACTTCGGCAAAGCCGTTTTCCAAATGAAAGTGACATTACGAAATAATTCAAATTTAGAATGCTACCAACATTTAAAATATGATACAATTGGCTGAGTTTGTTATCAACGAGCCATTAAATCGAAATAAAAATAAAAAAACCTCCATATGCTCAATGAAATGAAAGAAGAAACTTCAATCTTAATTTCTGTCAGAGGAGTTTATAATAAAGATTGTATAATGTTATCAAAATAGGGTAAACCTATATAAAATTATATGATATTAAAAAAATTGTAAAGAAATATTGTAGAAAACAGTATAATATTGTTATATTTGATAAGGTTTGTAAAGAAATCCGTTTATAGGATGATGTTTTTATTTAAAATAAAATTAGTAAAAGCTACTTAAAATGTAGCTAAGGAAATCCCAGCTTGTATTGGGAAATGCTTATGTTTGAATGAGTTATACTTACGGATGTGCACGACTTTCGACGGTGCAATGTAAGTTTAAAGGTCCTTTTGCAGTCGACTAACGATCACTATTCATCCATATATCTCATAAATAGGGCTTATCCTCATGCAACACAAAATGCGTTCAATTGAGACGAATTAAGCGAAAAACTAAAAAATTAAACTATTGATCACTTCGGCAAAGCCGTTTTATAAATGAAAGTGACATTACGAAATAATTCAAATTTAAAATAATGATACTTTAAAATAATGATACAAATTTAAAATATATGCTACCAACATTTAAAATATGATACAATTGGCTGAGTTTGTTATCAACGAGCCATTAAATCGAAATAACAATAAAAAAACCTCCATATGCTCAATGAAATGAAAGAAGAAACTTCAATCTTAATTTCTGGCAGAGAAGTTTATAATAAAGATTGTATAATGTTATCAAAATAGGGTAAACCTATATTAAAAAAATATAAAGAAACATTGTAGAAAACAGTATAATATTGTTATATATATATATATATATATATATATATATATATATATATATATATATATATATATATATATATATATATATATATATATATATATATATATATATATATATATATATATATATATATATATATATATATATATATATATATATATATATATATATATATATATAACAGCGCCAAAACATCGTGTTCTACTAAATTCACGCGGTAAATTAGTTTTTATGCTATTAAAAACAAAAAGAAATGTTACCGTAAAAATATACAGGGGGATATACCGCACCGATTTCATTTTGTGATAAATCGTTCAATTTTCTCTTATAAATCTTTATTGTGATATTTAAAACTAAATATGACTTTCGCAACACTTTTGAATTTTGTTCTTATTTTGACAGTCAACGTAACGACATTTCGTCTGTCGTTTTCGGCGGATTGCACGCCTTGAATAAACTTCGTTCCAAAAAATATATTTATTTCTACCACTATGACCAACCCTTGACTCATAAAAAGGTTTAAAACGAATTTACCGCGTGAATTTTGTAGCACCCGACGTTTCGCTGACGTTGCAGTCGCCGTTGTCTAGAGTAGATTAAAAGAGCCAGACTGCAACGTCACCGAAACGTCGGGTGCTACAAAATTCATGCGGTAAATTCGTTATAAACCTTTTTATAATGTCAAACAAACGCGATAGTCTTCAATTTCATAACCCTTGACTCTTTTAGTATTTCACCAGAAGGGTGTTATAGCAACGGTCTTTACTATGTATAGGTACATAGTAATGTATACAATTACATACCTACAAAAGTTCTTAGTTTCCAAGTCAAGTAATTCCATTTATTCCAAAAATATATTGGTATCGTCTGGCAGCACCGCTCGGATCAGCCGGTCTAATAATTGTTTAGCGAAATACGCACTTTCGTGGACTGCATAAGAGCGTCATTTTAGTACAGTCGTGCTGCCGTCCGCAGCACCGCTAGCATGTCTACTAATTGTTTAGCGAAATACGCACTTTCGTGGACTGCATAAGAGCGTAATTTATGTAAAGGCGTGCTGCCGTTCGCCGCGAGACTGTGTGCGTAGATGAAAGTTCGCTATATCTGAACCGAAATTGGTCTGTTTTCCCCATTAATTTCGTAATGCGGTTGATTATCGCGGTGATACGAAGTACATCGAACCGTGTATATGTAAAGTTCCCGGTAAATTTATTTCGTAATTTTTACTGCACTGAGAGAGCTAAAAATCGTATTTTTCTGTTAATATTGCTTACAACGCCATCTATTATCAGAATAGTTTCATCGGACCGCGACGAATCACCTTAATGAATATAAAAAAGAAACCAGAAGTACATTCTTAAAGATGAAACGGGTACATCGCGGAAGAAACATCAACCTACACCTCGAGATGGTACTTCTAAGATGCAACATATTTCTCAATATGGATACAAAGCACGCTATTGGAGGATACTATTTGTAAGCTGGGTTGGCAAGTCAGGAATGAAGATTTCTTAAACTTTTGAGCGAGAACGTTGAAATATTGATTACAATGAAGATATAACATCATGCATCCAATAATACAAGACAAAATAGCTAGAACTAGAGGTCCGGGATGAAGAAGAACATCTTGGCTCCATAATCTAGTGGAAGATTTTTCAGAAATCTAATACATCCTTGTTTCAAGTGGTGACCAATAAGATTGTAATAGCCAACGTTGGGTAGCAGACATGCAACCAGACTAACAATTATTGAGAAAAATAAATTTTGAATTTCCATATCACACTATAAATCTAACTATGGCTTTTTGTACTGCAAATGCGAATATAATGGTTTTTTATCATAACGAATTAGTTTTCCATCATAATCATAACGATCATAATCATACGATCATAACGATCATCATGAGGCCTGTCTTTTGAATGCATACTTAGCTATAAACAAAGTTTTTAGTCAATATGGCAAAAACCGCTAGGTTAACAATCGGAAATTGAGACCATCAAAAAACCAATTTTTAAAATAGCCTAATGAAATTTTTCAGACATCCAGTGGCTGGCGATAACCAGGATTTTCAGAGTATGCAGAGATAGATAGGCCCTGTACGTTTCAAAATTGCTTAGGTTTATTTTATTAAATTTTGCATTTCAACAAAGATGAATATCGTTTATAAAATCTTGACTTGGGACTGTTTCAATAGTATGGACAGTCTGGTCTAGGCTTATTATGCAGGGTTTATGAAAAGAAATGGTAATAGATTCTATTTTGGCGTCGCAGGCGATTTCTTTTTTAAAATATGTAACTAATCATTTTTTATTTAAATGTGGTTTAAGTGACTCTCTAGGGTGCATCCTTTAATGACGCCCCCTTGGACCGCATCCCAGGCCGCGGTGTAACCTGCCTGGATCACTCGCTGAGCCAGCCCTGAGAATGTTACGAGAGTTTCTGCTGAGACTGACAAAAACACCACTTTTTCAAGCGACTGTTTCATCAAATTGTACCAAATGTCTATCCAAGAGAAGACTTGATTTGATTCCAGAATAGAAAAGGAGACTACATGTCATTGTGCAAGTAGAGCATTGTCCACAAGAAAAGAGAAGATCACATGATATTATTCAGTTCATATGTCTGAAAAAAGTGAGAATCGATCATCGTAGAAACTGCACAAAGTACTTATCTGGCTTTAGTTGGCTACAAGATCGAGATAGAATTTAAGTGATCGCGGACGAAGGCTCACATTGAGGGACAAGTGTAGTGTACCAGGCAAATAGTAAACCAACCCTTAAATTAAACCTTCATCATGTATCTGTTAAACTTAACTAGTTCACCAAATTGAAGTACTGTTTTTGTTTCAACTTGATTTATTTTCTGGAGCAGTTAGACCACGGAATACTCGTTAGTTAGCTTGCACCCTCTCTTTCTTACACTGCGTTCGTCCCTGCACTATTTGCAGTCAATTTGTCCTGGTAGGAAGTTCTTTTCACCGACGAAATCATCTACGAAATTCGCAAAAAACAAATGAGGTTTGTCAGATAAAGAGCAACCGAAAGACCAATCGCAAACTGAATTGAGCGACATCAACCAAGAGCAAATGAGAGCATTTATAGGAATACTGATATTTTTGGCGGTTTGAAATCCAACAACGAAGACTTAAAAGTCCACTGTATGTTTTCAGACATGTAACGGCGACTTTGGCATGCCTCCATTTTGACAATGCAGATGACACAGAGAAGAACGCAAGAAGACTGACCCAGTAGCGGCAAAATACCGTGGCTATTCAATACATTCATAAAATACTACCAATCAAGTTACTGCATTGGTGTATAGATGAAATGTTGATTGGCTTTATGGTTTATTTATGTTTGGATTTTGTATGTATGTGTATCCCACTGAAACTACGGAAATACGAAATCAAGCTAATGGACATGAATGATGCAAAGACCCACTTCCTGTACAATGCATACATAAACGTACATGCAGGAAAAGACATCGACGGGGAGATAAGATTTTTTACTTTAAAATTTTTTGTTTGCCACTTAGAGGCATTGAAGCAGGATGATGCAAAACACTTATTTGTTTGAAAAATAAATTACTTTTTAATTTTTATTTATTTATTTATTTATTTATTTCCATAATTCAAGTTACAATTTACAAAAAGAAAATCCTTATCATAACACAAAAACATTTTATAATAAGTGTACATATTATACCTAGCTTAGAAAGGAAATTCATCTTTTGACATATCGGTTTACCACCTCACTAGGTATGAACATGTGTTGAGGTGGTACTATTATCTGTAACTTATTTTGAGATGAGAGGGCAAGTCTTATCTAATACGTGAATACAATTTAAAAATTAAACCTAAAATTAAAAAACATCAATAAAATTAAACAAACTAAATTGCGTATATTTTATATTTATATTAAATAACAATATTTTTAAATTGCGATTGTTTATTATACCTTAAGTGAGGATGAATGGTCTATACAAAAGGCAAAACACCCAAGCTGAGGCAAATGGGGGAGCAAAAAAGAAAATAGGGTCACCCCACCTCGCTACTTATGTAACAGAAATTATACCCCGCTAATTAACTCCTCAAGCGCGGGTGTAAATCTTGGCAGTCACTTGTCATTTCTGAGAGTTGAAGGTCAAAAATATAGCACTTTAGAAAAACGATCATAAGAAAGAAACTACTTGATGGATCATGAAAAGAAGAATTGTAGAATGATCGCATTGAAATTTGAAATATAAAACATTAAAACCTCATTTTTCAAAACAATTAGATAATTATGAATAATTATTACAAAGTTGGAGAACTGAAAAAACTCACTTATTCAGCGATATCGACGTTTTATCTCAAAATATGAAACCCTATCTAGAAATTGTAAACACTTTTGTGTAACTCATTACATGCTTTACCAAATCTATTAGTTCGTTTTATTTATTTTCATACATATATCCGAAGAGAAGCTACATAATATCCGAAGAGAAGCACAGATCCGAGCAATGGCAGCACTCGACTAAGTGCCCCCAGAATACAAACAATTATATTAGGGATTCTAGACTGCGAGAAGCACGACTGAATAATCGTACAATACAGATTTTATCCGTCTTTTTCGCACATATTTAACAGGGGGTGGTTGCACTGTGATTTTGGTGTAAATTCAGTTGGTTGAGAGCGCGGTTTGTCACGCCGCGCTAGTACCCGTTTTGGGACGTTACTGAGCATTGACTACAATACATCGTACCCGATTCGGGACGTTACCGTCTTGAGGGGTTAAGGGTAAATAGGTTTTTTAAAAAAAAAAGGAAAATATTTGAGTGTTTTAGAAGTAATTGTTAACTAAACAATTAGCGGAAATTTACTTCCGGTAATCGGGACACATTGCGTGCAGCGGCTTACTGTATTTTGTGTATAGATCAAATGTCGATATACCGTAATCATTATTAACAATAGTATTGTAAGTAATAGATGGCGGTAGCGTTGTGTAACCATTGGAAGGTTAAATTGATTAAAAAAACAATGTAGCCAACGTTTGATAGTCGACATGGCATTATTAACTTTTCGGAAGCCAGATTTAAAAGTGCGCGTGCAAAAATGGTGCTGCTTTTTTTAATTTCTCCCTTGTTACCTAATAATTAATATTTTTAGTCATGTATATTATACAGAGTGGGCCAGAAAGATTTGCGAATTTGAAAAAAATATAATAAAAAACTAAATACAATTCACATACAATTTTTTATTTGAATTAAAATAGACATCTGGGAAATTCATTTCTTAAAAATAACATCATCCAGGTGTGCACCATCGCGCTGCGAACATTCCTCGAATCTGAACCTCAAATTAGTAAAAACTCGCTGGCACATTGCGCGGGGAATAGCTGCAATTTCTTCTCGGATATTGGTCTTCAACTGGTTAATCGTGGCTGGGTTATTGGAGTAGACTCTACTTTTCAGGTATCCCCACATAAAAAAGTCCGGTGGCGTTAGATCCGGACTTCTAGGCGGCCATGCAATGTCACCTCGGCGCGATATCAGTTTTCCAGCAAACATCTCGTTTACAACCGCCAAAGAGGCATTAGACGTATGGCATGTCGCGCCATCTTGTTGAAACCATGTCGCTTGATTATAGGCTTCAAATTGTTGCAGTTGCGGAAAGAAAAAATCCTTTAACATGGCTATGTATCGGTCAGAATTTACAGTGACAGATTGCCCTTGTTTGTTTTCAAAGAAATAAGGTCCTATAATTCCGTGCGCTGATATGGCCGCCCAAACGGTTACTTTCGGCGAATGCAGAGGCTTTTGATGTTTTGCACATGGGTTCTCTGCAGCCCAGTAACGGCAATTCTGTTTATTGACATGCCCATTTAAGTGAAAATGGGCTTCGTCGGAGAACAGAATATTGTTGAAACTCTGAAAGCGTTCCAACATTGTTTCAACAAAAGCTCGTCGTAAAATTGGATCATTTGGCTGTAATTCCTGCACAAGTTGAATTTTATACGGGTGCAATTTCAGATCTTTCAACAAAATGCGACGCAAAGATGTTCTGGATACCACAAGTTCGGCTGATCGCTTGCGAGTCGATAGACAAGGATTACGTTGAACTGAAGCTCTAACTTGTTCAATTGTTTCTTCCGTTCTTGTTGACCTTGGGCGTCCCGCATGCTTCTGTTTGAGAGTCGAACCAGTAGCTTCGAACTTTCTGACCCACGAACGAATCACACTTTCCTTCGGACATTGATTCAGGTCATGTAATCTAAACTCACGCCGAAATAATCGCCGAACAAGCGCACGAATCGCCATTTTTATAATAATGTTTAAAACAGAATGCACATTGCGCTCCGGTGAAGAGATCCATCGCGACTAAATTTCCGAGAACCGAGCTTCTCAACCCCACCACCCGCGCAGGCCCCTCTCATAAGGTCCAAATGCTAGTGTTTTTAAAATCGTACGCCTTTCTGGCCCACCCTGTACATTAATACATGGAGTATAATATACATGGAGGCCAGCCAAATTAGCTACTTGCGGATCTGTCAACCACTGAAAAAGGCCGACCAGCGTTTTTGGCACCCCAGTGATTAAAGAATATGAATTATTGCACTACAAACGTACCTCATTATGTTTCAAAAAGCAAACGCTGTGCAACGTACAACTATCTGCATTTTTTATTGTTCGTACTATTTGTTCTTGTCTGCAATTGACGAAGTTGATTGCGCCATCTTCCCCAACGCTCACTATGTCTTCTTCAAATGCAGTGAACGCCGTGCAGGGACACGGTTCACCGTTACTGAAAAAAAAAAAAACGATTTATTTTATCACAAATACCGTCGCTGTCAGATCTCATACACGCTACCAAGCAAACTTTTCAGGGCATGGAAAAAACTGAATGACTTCATGCACGAGATGTTTTCTTTTAGTTGTGTAAATAAGACAAAATTTTCCAAAAATATTACTTTACTGGGAGTACTAACAATTAAAACTGTCAAAGAGTTAAGGTGTTTGAAACATTGACCGTATAACTACTAGACCCCGTGACCAGCCTGAGAACGCGTCAGCCGAATAGAAAGAGACAGCAGCCTATAGTAGCCCCTCCATCCTTGTCTAGTCGTGCATTCACGGAGACACGTACATGCCATATCACTATGGCAACGCGTTTATATCACTATGGCAACGCTTCGACGCCATAATGGTGTCGAAGCGTTGCTATGCTATGGATAAACGCGCATGCGCAACTAGACAAGGATAGAGGGAGTCTCATATGCCCCTATCTCTTTCTATTCGGTGAACGCATTCACTCAGAACCCGCCTTCGCACTCCCGTTCTCTATTTCTTTTACCCTCTATGGTTTGGAAGGAATCACTACTAAGCACGTAAGAGGCATCACCGGATAAAATTATCAACTCATACTTGCGAAATGCCACTGCAATGAGAATTACAAGAAAACTAAGCTATTTGAGCCCTCGGCCTATGGACAGAACGATCCGGAGCGTGATTTTACACCAATAACAGGAAAAAACGCAAATTAGAATTTTTGACACGTACGAGGTTTCACATATAAATCGACAATGTAATTTCATATATCGAACGCATATTTACCTGAACTTGTGCAGCGCATTCCATGATAGTTTCTTTTGAAAAGGCGTCGTTCTATCGTAAACATCGATGCCGAGTGTGAAAACGTCCCCCGCCGAAGTCGACACTGCGAATGTTTGTTTATCGATGAACTTCAATTCCGTTACATCGCCAGAAACATCTAAAGAATTGGCCGCACGCGGATAATCCGCCTCTTCCTCGTCCAGCATCGTTTCGAAGCTCCATGTTTTAATGTGGTTTTCGCCGTTGTCCCAACTGCCGGTTATGAACGATTTCGTTTCGCCGTATTCTTCGGGGATCCAACGGATTTTGTTCACTTTTTCGCATACGAACGTCCCCTGCACCTCGGGATTCATTTTATATCAATAACAGAACCAGAAAAAATGGAAAACAAAAGCGAAAACGGTATAATTCGTAACCTAAAAGACGCGACCGGCGATTCTCCCGCCGCGTTCAAATTTGACAGCTAGGCAACCGCAACAACATACTAGATTGCCGTATTTCATTGAAATTGCCGTACGAGTATGTATTGCTTTCAAAATATTATTAGTTTGTATATTAACGTTATTACCTACATATAAAATGGCTCTTGTAAATCTTTCGCTGTACCATTAAATTCAAAAATTTCCTCCTTTTTGTTTTGCGATACTAGCAATACTATGGCGTATCCGATTGGTGGTTCACCGCAGCCCGCCCAAACAGGCAGCTTAGGGCGGTTTCATACGACCAAGCTACGGCAGTCGTCGTTCAAACTTGGCGCCATGTATTCGTATCGTAGTGCCATGTGATAAAATAACGATGCCCTCAGAAACCACCGCGGTGTTGTGAAACAAAATTAAATAATAATAGAAATAAATTAGGATGCATTGAGTATTCCGCGCTGATGTTTTGCGATACCGTTTTGATAAAAAGTTTGTTTTTTAGTTTCACGTGTGTTTTCATTTTTATATCAAAAGGTGAGATTCTCATTTAAAAAAATTGATTGTCATTTAAGTTTATTTTGTGGCATCAAGTGATATTTATATTTTTTAATGGTATGTCCAAATTTATGATTAACAACTTGCTAACAATACAATCATTATTTTTCATAAGTGGGTATTTTCATGTTCTTCTTTACTTATTTTTATTTCAAAGCTTAGTTTTGCCGTCCCTCGGGAAATTCTGCCCAGGGCAAAGTCCCATTTTATTCTCCTCCAGGTCCGGACCTGTTAAATGGTTATCTCGTTACTCTGCCTATCGGTGCGTAGACGAGGCGGTACACCTCATTACCTTTCCGGGTTTCGTATTCATTCCGATGGCTTCATATATGTAGATGCTTTAGTATTCAACCTACTCATTGTAGGTATGTTTATAATTAACCTTTTTATTCCCTAGCCCCTCCTATAATAACGACCTATATTTCTCGATGCATCAAACAAATCTTCTATTACAGATTCTCTGGCCGATAATGCAGAAGCCAAGCTCGTAAAAGAAATAATGACAAATTACAATCCAATGGTTAGACCGGCGGAAAACTCGTCTTTACCTTTAGAAGTCGAGTTCGGAATGGCGTTGCATCACATCATAGACGTGGTGAGCATGTTGTTTCATTTCTATATTTAAAAAAACATCATCATAAGAAGGCACCGATGAGCGATTGTAGATAATATTCCCTTTAATCTTTCCCCTGTCAGTTTTAATTGAGATTTAACAAAGCGCATTAACGAGAAAACTTCTTAATCCGACAGCGAAAAGTGAAGGAAAACGAAAGAACGAATAATTTGATTTCTTATTTGGGCTTCATTTTGGGCGCGTTCAATTAATTTTAATCAAATCAGCGACATCAGTGGAACGTCTCGTGTAATTTTAATTTCGCTCGACGGAAATTTCTTTCCTCAGAAGGGATGACGATGTAAAATCGTTGAGTTATAGCTATATCTTGAAAGATAAAGTTAAATTGCGTTCATCTCGCATCCCAAAACTTGTTACGGCGTTTTGCATACATTGGCATCGATTTCGTCTCATACCGTTCACGATTTACCTAGCCTGCGGCCTGCAGGCGACAAGATGAAGCTGCATGCATCAGTACAATGCAGCGTATATCGTAGGGGAGACCGGGGCTATGGGGCCACCTTAAGGGAAATCGAGAAAAATATTGTTAGTTTTAAGGAATTTTGATATCGCTCCTAGACAAAATTAAATTTCAATATGTTGACTATCACCCTGAATACCTCATAAGGGGAAGTTTTCAAAGTGTTGATACTTAACAGCTAAAAACTATGAACACTGCAAATGGCCTCATTACCCCATGGTATGGGGTAATGACGCCACCCCTGGCCTGGTTACCCCAAATAATTATAAATACAAGTTTAATCAAAGAAATAAAGTTTGTTTAATTAAAGAACATTACAAAAATCGCAAATATAACATTTTGCCTTTTCAGCGCCACTGCAGTCCTTGTGCGCCCACTTTCCACAAATTGTGCACCTGAACCAAATTTCACGACTTTTCCCATATTCGCCACATACAAGGCAAATTTCATCATCGGAACTCTCCTGATCTTTTAAACCTTCATCGTCGAATACGATTTCAGTTGAGGTGTCTGATGAGGAGCTACTAAATACTTTCTTCTTAACTCTCAATAACTTCTGTTTCTCTACTTCCTTGTTAGCTTTCTTTTCTTTTTTCAAACTTTTCTCAATAAGCTCGTCTTTGAGAGGTGTTGACGTTAGTATTTGGGATGAGCCTTTCTTTCGGAGATGTTTTGTAATCTTCTTGATCCTCCTTGGAATAGGTGTTATTTCAGCCACTGTGGTATGGGGTGACTTGTTCCAATTTGAAGGCCCGGCGACAACTTCCTGATTAGATGGTTCAACGATAACATCCTGATCTGATCGCTCGGAAACAACGTCTAAATCTTCAGCAGGAGGTGTAAATTCGGTCTCATCAAAAACGTATGGATTCAATGGAAAAATACCAGTAAACTGGAACCCTTTTAGAGCTTTGTCTACGGAAGACACTCTTCTATAGGCAGAACAAAAGATAGAAGCAATGTCATATTGTACGACTCTCTCATACTGCTTTGTCTTTAGATGAAGGTCTATCTCTCGATTAATTGCCTTCTTCAGAGGTCCAAAAAATACAACGTCCAGGGGCTGGGTGCGATGGGAGGTGTGCGGTGGGAGTGATACCATGACAATTCCATTAGCTCTACAGAAATTGTAAGCTGATAGGGATACATGACTCGAGTGATTGTCAAGTACCAACAAAACTGGTTCCTGTGTTGAACATTTAACAGTCTTATGGAAGTGTTCGAGCCATTTTACAAACAAATCTTCGGTTATCCAGCCAGACTTAGAGCAAGTGTAGATGGCATCTGGAGGCCCATCCTTCTCCAGCAGAGGTGTCATTCTTTGACGCTTAAAGATGAACATAGGCGGAACGTATAACCCTGCAGCACTGAAGCAGCAAACCACCGTGGTATTTGTTCCTCGCTCAGCGCTGGAAATAAGACCAACTTGCTTCTGACCTTTTTTGGCCAGTACTTTTACTGCACTCCCAACTGTATTAACACCTGTCTCGTCACAGTTGAATATTCGAGATGCCGGAAACTTGTATTTACCATATACTTCTTCGAGGTTGCTGTAAAATTTTGACACGTCAAGCTTGTTAAATCCCAGTATTCTACTGAGGCTTGTGTGCTCTGGCTTTCTAAGTGAAATGTCACCACAGCGTTTCAAGAAGCCAGAGAGCCAACCCTCACCGGCGAGTTTGGTAGTTTTGTTGAACTTATTTTTGATGTTATTAATTTCAGCAAATTCATAAGCAATTTGCCTTATTTGAGTTGTTGTCACACCAAAATATAATTTTGCCAAAATTAGGACATGAGCCTTTAGTTCTTCTTCTTGTCCAGCGCTGAACACTGTTGGTTTACCCATATTGGGGCCTTGTGGAATTCCTTTTTTTAATTGGTTTCGAAGAGAACTCCTCGGAATGTTAAAAGTCTTCGCCACACTTTTGACACTTCTGCCGTTGGCCACTTGAGCACAAGCCTCTGTCATACATTCCTTGCTCCAACTGGCTTTATTCGTCTTCCTCTGATAATTTCGAACCATCTATGAAAAGGGAAAAAAACACGTAAAGCACTTTGTTTCCTTTAATCCACAATATTGGGGTAATCAGGCCATCCCTGGCCTCATTGCCCCATTTTGGTGAAGTTTACAAACATATGGAAAATATAACCTAAAACTGTCATTGAAGCAATCAATTGCATGCTAAATCATGCTGCAATATGCTATTATAAAGCATACATTGTTTGATCTTAGTATTACCAATCAAATTTTTCATATGCTTACTTTTGTAAAAGTCCGACCTTAGATGGAATGGCGGTATTTTGATTTTTCGCCCACGAAACTTTTATATCTCCTCACATGAACACGGCCGTCGTCGGACTGTTTAATTATGCCAATGAGAGTTGGTAGCACTGCATATAAGCGGACTAAAACGCGCGGGGTTTGAATTAAGCGGGTGGCCTCATTCCCCGGGGTGGCCCCATAGCCCCGGTCTCCCCTACTGCTCTAGGCATTTTAAGAGTCAAAATCATTTTTTATTGCTTACGTCGAGAAACAGGAGAGTGTTGTCTTCTACAGCGGGAAAACCCGTCATTCCATGAAGGTATAAATATCATTGTACGGGCAAATTCAAGTTTGGTGGCTGTTGCGCGCGTTGTTTCAATGAATGTCCCTTCCCCCCCACGAAACTGAAGTCTGGATACGTGCCTGAGATGGGTGACTGCCTGAGTACTGCCACGTGGTTATAAAAGCCGGCCGTCTGTAGGATAATTGTCAATAGACATCAAGGTGGGCGTTACCGTAAGGGTAAAAAAAACTTAAGAGTAAATTAGGCAACCAAAGGCAAATAAGCGGTCTATAATGTAATTATATTTTGGGGTTAACTCTCCTAAAGTGCTCTTTAGATGATCAAGCATGCTTGTCAAGATTCGCGTCCCGGGCTGGGAGGTGATCGTAAACCGCAGGAAATATGCCTTTTTTTAAATGTATATTTACCAAAAATGCCTACTTTTGTAGTTTTATACCAGAGAGTTACGTTAATTAGACGTAATTGAAAGAATGACGTTATCCCTGGTATACAACTACAACATTAGGCATTTTTGGTAAAAATATATATTTTTTAATGCATATTTCCTGCGGTTTACGATCCCCTCCCAGCCTGCGACGCGAAACTTGACAAGCATGCTTGATCATCTAGAGAGCCCCTAAGGTTGCAAGCATCTACGCTGTATATAAGTAAATACGAGATTAAAACAAACAGCAAAATAAATGACTATTGTAAACGAATCTTTTAAAGCCTAAATGATCAATTTCACAACACTGCGTACATGTTTGACTATGGAATATTTTAACGAGACAACCAGCTTGTGTTGTTCTGTGTCGCTTGCAATGTGATCTCGACAATAGGCCACATTACCTCAATTCGACGCTCCGCATATATTTCTCCTCGCCTGAAAGGGTACAATCGCATCGTTGCGTCTTGTAAATCCCAGACCGTTTGCATCCAATCTTGACAATGGAAGAAGATTAAACTCAGCAAGCAAACGCAAAGGAATGAAAAATGCATTTTTATCAAAATTGTATTATGTCTGCGCTTATCGGAGGAAGATACTGTCTATTTCTGCATTAAAATTGAAAGCCGGGCAAGTAACAAAAATGGCATTAATTCAAATAATTGTAAACGATGTATTTAGAAAACAAAGAGCACAAAGCAGCACCGTAGTTGTAGGTACTATTGCCGTTTAGTGAAACGTGGAAATAAAGTAATAGATTAGTAGATTATTAGTAGTAGATTATTATAATCATTCACTTTTCGATTAATAGGCTCGCTACGTTGAATCTTAGCAGGATACATTGAACCATCATAGTGCATAGATCTGCTTCGACGATGCTTAAGGGGCCGGTAAAGGTGTAGTTTTAATATAAAACGCCAATGCACATTTACTTATTTATTTATTTATTAAAGAATTAATTACAATAAAACATTTATTTTGCTTACAAAATTATCAGGAACCGAATGGAAAATTATTTGATTCTGTCACCCAACTAGAACTAGCCCGTTCTAAGGTTTCACATTCGATAATTGTATTGTACTGTAGAGGCTGCAGATTGCGTAGGTTTTAAAAGATGATTAATATGAAAGATATAACGATTTTGAGATTTAACCGCCCTACCTTAGGGTTATTATTTAAAAAGTAGTAAAATCCACGTTTTGTGTTTATTAGATTTCTCGATAACAATACTTGTTTAAAATATACGAGACAAATTATATAACGGTTTATATAAGCGGTTTATATAAACAAAAAACAAACAAACGGTCTGCCTTAGAACAGGCCCTGGCCTAGTTAGGCGACTTTTATTCATTACTCTATCTCCTCGAGAATTAGTTTTTTGCTAACGTCTCATATATATATACAACATGATATGGTAAACTGTACAAACGAACTTGTGTAATACTATAAATAAATAAATAAATAAATAAATATACAGCGGTTTTACATAAATTGGTATAATATATTTTTATATATTTTTTATATTTTTCCTTTTTGATAATACAGCGGACGTATCACGTACGTTCGTATAGGTAGGGTGGTTGAAAAAAAGTTGATTATTTTTCTATAAAACACAAACATAATAACTACTCAATAAGTACCCTGTACGTTACTATGATCTCACGCTATGCTAAGTTTCATAACAATGCATATTTCAATTATAATTTACATTGGCGTTTATTATGGGGAAGAACTCTTCTGGTGGATCAAAGCCGCCGCGCTGCTTTTTGAAATCGTAGCACTGCTACGACCAGTCGTAGCATATGCTCTCTTATGCTTATATGTGTGTGTAAACAGCATATTATGATGCCGGTACACTGGTGCTACGTACGCAATGCATTCTGACATCTGACATCTGAACACTAAGTGCGCTTTCACGTAAATTCAAGGGTTAGATGTCATAATGCGTTGCGTACGTTGCGTATGTTGGACTAGTGTGCCGGATCCCTTATTGTCGTGGCTGCATATGTCGGAGGTCAAGTTATTGAGACATCACCAGAATAAGTGTATTGACTCCTTTAACTAAGAGGCTGCTAGTTCAGATGCCTGATGGCTGCATCATTAAACAGGCTTACTACTTGCCACGGACCCAAGCTGTGATTGTGGTTGCCCAGCCCAAACAAGGAACCACATATTAAAGAAATCCCCACTGCATGCATTCCCTGGAACAATCCAAGACAGCTCTTGGATTGTTCCAGGGAATGCATCATGCGGGAGTTTCTTCAAGATGTGGTTCCTTGTTTGGACTGGGCAGCCACATTACAGCCTGTTCAACGCCACCTATGACCTTCCCTATAGGCCGAAACCTGGCGCGCTCTAGGATGGATCTGATATGAGGCTGTAGCGGTATGTGTTTGATATTTTCAATCTTCGCCTCCAAGCGATGGTTGCATAGAAATTTTCATCATCCAGCTCCATAGCGAGTTACCCAAGGCGGTTTGCTCGATTTATGGCGGATATTGATGTCTGTCGGTATCTGCCGGTGTATGGGGCATTTCTCAATAGCCTTATATATTTTTCCCTGCTCTGCCTGATGTATTGTACTGTCCTAAAGTCTTCTACGCTCACCTCCTGGGAGATAGAACGATCTCATGTCGTTAAAACTTCCTGAGGAGACGGGTGCGCCCTATGTAGTTAGTAACTCAAGTTTATGTATTATGCCTTATATATTATATAAGGCTAATACATTAAAGCCTTGCCCCTATATATTATATATGCCCTATGCCTTATATATAAGCCTTATATAATAAGAGCGTGGCGCCTGGTATCGGGCGAAGCGTTATTACTTAAAACCGGTAGCTATTGCTCTGAAGTGGACCTGACAGTTACAAGATATTATTTGCATTTGTTACAATATTCTCTCAGCCAAGACGGTGGGCGGACTGTTGTCGTATTTCAAAGTACTTACATATTCAATTTTAAATATTCGTATTGCTTTTACATATTTAAAGACACGTGTAGCCTGCATTACACAATATATTGGAAGGCTGTTTCTATATACTTCAAACTGTTATATATGGATCACATTATTTGTGTATATATCGACATAGTCCGTTCAAAAAGTATCCCTTATTTTTTTATTGTAATATTGTAATATATGCAATTTTTTATTGTAATATATGCATGTGTGGATTTTGGCTATGCAGTAATCCGCATTCCCGGTATTCCAGTGGTTCATCAGGCTCCCCATTCCATAGACATGGCTCCGTGTGATTTTCGGCTAATCTCCGAAGTCCGATTCGAACCAAGAGAATACATTATACGTTATTCGACGCCCTAGTTGAGCACCATTCCAGAATTACTTTAACTATGGTAGAACCGCTGGGAGCTGTGCGCGCCAACGGGACTGCTTTGTAGGAGATTATAGCATATTTATTTTGTATGAATAAGTGTCGTTTGATACTTTTCGAACAGCATGGTAAGCTAAAATAAGATTTTCTTATCAAATAACCTTCGAAAGCAACGCGGAAGCTAACGTGTTAAGGATTCATTTAGTTTCATATATTACAGATAGGCTAATGCAGCATGCACATGATATAAATATTACCTCAAAGAGCAAAGTGAGACAAAGATGCGGTGAAATGCCCCGAGGTAGCGAGCGAAGCTCTTCTAAGTCTAACAAGGCAAGAGACGTGCTTATCTCGGCTGTGTCCGCTGAGCTGGCTACTTTAAAGTCTGCGCCTGAAGCGGCCATTGTTTCTGCCAGCCGCGCCCTATCCAGCCTCTCTTTTATTACTTACTGCTTGTTGATGTTATTAGATGAACAAGACAAAGGGGCGGGCGGGCGGCGCACCGAGGATTACCCATGCAGTAGGAGGATTATACCCTCGTACGTGCAACGCTGATAAGTTTCATAAGCGATTTAGTGGCTTCCACTTGGAATATGGAGAGATTCTGACGCAATCAACCTTCTGAAAGTAACGGGTCTTTGAAAAGGGAAGCTCGATTTTTAAAAGCCCTTTGCGGCCATCGTTAACACATTCATCGCCGTTCAAGTGATATATCGTATTGCCCCCCCCCCCCCCTCCCCATACCGTGTTGCACCCCCCCCCCCCCTGTTCACGCGATATCGCGTGGTCGTCGCTAACGAGTTTCTATGCTGGATAAACAACGTTGCCTACCACACAAAATTCAAATTTTCAGTTTTGCAATGAACGCGTTAAAAGATGTATCATATCTATCATATTTGACAGAATTCTTTATAGTATTAAACCATTTAAACATGGAAAATTACACAATTCAACTACGCGTGGGAAATCATCAAACTTTTTATTTAATGTTCTGATTCTACATTTCAAATCATGTATTTAAAAAATCGCCAAAATCGGTCCTTTTTAGGTTCAATCGCTGCGAAAATTAACGATTCTCAGGGAACACTCTTTGTTTGTTTTATTTTTATGGAACATGAGTCCTTGTTATATTTCTCAGGGAACATTTTGAATACTCCTTACATTTTTTTTCTCGTAAAACAAACTTTTACAGATTAACATTTCTCTCGCAAAATATATCGGACAACTGTAAGTTTGGGGCTAAATTTCAAAACAACTACTTAACATTTTGTAATAGAAAAAGTAAAAAATCGGCTGCGGTGTCACCCCAAGATTTTCCTGGACAAGCCCCCCCCCCCCCCCCCCGCGCCAATTCAAACCCCCGCATGCCAATTCGTAGCATATTTGTATTATTTTCCGTGGTAGTAAATTTCCAAAACTGATGTACAGTCCGCGCGCGAGCTATGAAGAATCGGGAGCTGGCGACGAGCCCTCTTCGGATTACGCCGCATCGACCGTCGCTTCACACCCGCGCTAGTACTCTCCCAGTACTATAGTATCCGCAGTACAAACTGGCGACTGGGGCAATTAGAGACAGTTAACATAGGAATGGTACCATGTCGATAAAATATTTATCTAAACTAATATTATAAAGAGGTAAAGTTTGTGATGTTGTAGGATGTAATCTATGGATCTACTTAACCGATTTTGAAAAATCTTTTACCAATAGAAAGCCACATTATTTGTGAGTGTCATAAGTTATATATTAATCCGAAAAATGAAAAGACTTTTTCGTGGTAGTCGGATTTGCAAAGTAAGTCGGAGAATAAGCGGTCGAACAAAAACGTTTCTAACTAACACTGCCTTAACGATGAGAGATATATGATTAAGTTCTAGAGAAAAGTTGTAGAGGTTGATAATGCCTACAAAAAAGTCAGCGACAGCATATGTCTAACTTTTATATTTTATTAATTATGAATTCTTATCAAAATAAGTAAATTTATCGTCTCAAGTGTTTAAAACAAAAGACTTTTCCCTTTTACTGCATAAATAGTTAAAGAGATAATACGACATAGGTATGGAACCGCGACCGTATCGTAATCTATACTTCTATACTAATATTATAAAGAGGTAAAGTTTGTGACGTTGTAGGAAGTAATTTCTGGATCTACTGAACGGATTTTGAAAATTCTTTTAGCAATCGAAGCCACATTATTTGTGAGTGTCATAGGCTATATATTAATCCGAAAAATTAAAAGACTTTTAGGTACCTGCTAAAATTAGATAGATAGATAAAATTCCTAGATTTAGCCAAAAGCGGTGAGTAAATACCGTAATAGGTGGTAAGTAGCTAACCGATTAGGACTATTAATTGTGGTAACCGTAACAGTTCGATTTCGACATTTTATGACATTTTAACGACACTTTTGCTAAATTAGTTTTCGTCTTCTATAATTATTGTGCGTATTATGTAGGTCATTAGGCATTATTGATAACAAAATATTCTGCTATAAAAAGCTTAATGTCAAAGAGCATAACTCATTCGTTATACTAACTCTATTTGTGAATCTACATCATGATGGAAGATTTTTGCAAAACTAATTTGACCAAGTTAAGAAGTGATGTTAACCAGCAAAGCCGGCATGTCATTCTCAACATTTATAAGTGGTTGCATAAGTTGAAAGAAGACCCTGATGTCATAAGGAAAATTGATATTCAACAACCAAGAAAGTTTGCAGCATTAGTTTGTGGAACGAGCGAACGAACTCTAGATCGAATTCGGAATCGAATTCAAAAATCTCCAGAACGAAGACCTGGCCAAAGCATATATAATTGACACCCATTGTCATGTTATTAATCTACAAGACCATAGTGACAGTGAAGACGAATATGAATAGCTTGCTGACTTTCTTTGTTTAGTTTTATTTTTTTTTTGTATAACAATTATTTTATTGTCAACTATTATAAATTTGATACTTTTATATTTATTTTTTAATAATACAATATAAATATTTATATTTTTAACTTATTTAATATTTATCGTAATGAAACAATATTTATTTCCCTCGTTTCATTACTTTATCGACATTCCTTTTGTATGCATAAAACTACCTACACTACGGTTACAGGTATCGCTCCATAAGGCCGTGTAAGTGCGAAAGAGATAACACGATTTCGATGATAAATTACCTGACTCACCACTTTGTAATGCGGATAGTATAGTACTGGGAGAGTGCGGGGTATGAAGCGACGGTCGGGGCCGGCGTAATTCGGCCGTTTTCCCAGCCCCCGATTATTCGGAGCTCGCGCGCGGACTGCAGTATTTTCCTAAATATGGCGGACGTTAAATATTATTTGCTTCACTTGTATAAGAGATACTCCAACCGAGACTTTACAACACGATTTCGGTCCAACGCATTCGTGTGCCAAATTTCAAGTCTCTAACTGCAATATTTCGAGATTGAAGTATGACTAGCGCGCCCTCTGGTGGACCGATTTCAACCACAATCTTTTCAACTCTTGCCATGACCAAATGATGCCTGCAAGCCAAATTTCATCTCAATCAGATGAAGCGTTCGGGCGCTATCGTGGAGGAATACACACACACACAGTAACACACACAGACTCACAGACAGACTTTAGCCTGGAAATGGTCTTAATCGTCTCGGAAGCGGGGGGGGGGGAGGGGGAGGGGGTCAAAATGTATATATCCGTCTTCATCTCGAAAAAAAGGGTGTCCACAATCCTTTCCCTCTGCCGGAAAGTTAAAACGTTAGGTAATATTTTTATTTCTGTAAGTTATTTTATTACATAACAATTTCATGACAGTTACAGAGTACCTACTATGTAATTAGTACTAAATAAAATAGAGGTTAGATTATACATACCCTTGTATTAAAACAATTGACAATGGGCAACCTATAGACTAAGAGAAGCCTGTATCTAGGTAGACACTTTAATATTAAGCACTAGGTCATGAAACGTAACACTATTTAGATATATAGCAAACATACACACATTCGTATACACATTCAAATACTCATTCTCATCTGCACACCAATTCACTTTCCCTCCATATATGCTTGTTGTTAAATATATTTAAATAATCGTATTGTAAAATTGGGACGACTGTTTCGTCATACTCTGAGGCAAATATCATGTCTTAATAACCTGTTTTATAAAATGCTTGCATGACGAGTCGAGACTATTATAGAATGTTGAGGCCAGATTGAACAGTTGCCTTCGGGCAAAGGATGTATTCACTCTCACCACCTCATAATTTATATTTGTCGCACTTCTGCTGTTGTGGATTTGATGGCTTCTGCTTTGTCTTTGAAGTAATTTCGGAAAAAAAATTAAAGACTGTTGTACAAATAGTTGCATAACATATAAGAACACAAAGTGTGGTCATCGAAGACTTTTTTTTTGTGGATAACCCGGTTTGCGCTTATTCCGAACCCGTAATATAAATTTTTGAGCTTTTCTAAGGAATCGTTGGCAGATTTGATGCAACTTCCCCACGAAATCGTACGTGCATACAACGGCTCTGGCAAATAGCGAAATAGATCATCTTCAACATTTTCGATGGCAATATATTGCGCAAGGCCCGAAATACACCGACAAGCTTTCTAACCCTAGATGTTTACCTGGTGCAGCTATTTGTTTCACCCAGTTTAATTTGACATCCACTTCAATGCCTAGACATCGGATGTCGGATACGCTTTAATCCGTTGGAAATTGCACTTGCACAAAGTACTTCCTGTACTATTTATTTACCAAAAGGGTGTCCTCCGGAACGGCCGGCCTGTTTATCAAATACATGTTTTAAATTTTGTTTTGTTTTCGTTAAAAACTTACTCTCTAGTGATTTAACTCTACGGTATATAAGTCATTCACGTCCATTCTAATTATTGGG
This sequence comes from Micropterix aruncella, assembly GCA_944548615.1. Lineage (NCBI taxonomy): Eukaryota > Metazoa > Arthropoda > Insecta > Lepidoptera > Micropterigidae > Micropterix > Micropterix aruncella. The sequence goes on along the minus strand of OX155952.1, from coordinate 19,186,467 downwards.
GATCTTTTGGGGAAGCCCTAGAGGAGACTATGACCCCTCATTTGGCTCTCTGGCCTATTTCCACCTCTCTTTCTAGTAGAATAATCCTAACTCATTGGGAGCATCTTAGCATCTGTGTTATACAAACGCCTCGATATAATCTCAAATACTAAAATAAATACCATGATTTCCATGAAAATCTTTAACATGATTTGGTCGCCATTTTTATTATCTTTACAAGTGGACATTCTATTTTAGGTCGGTATTCGGCCTAAATTCCTCGGAAGCGCGAAATTCGGCTCTTATTAGTTTTCCCGGCATTTGGGAGCTTTAAATTCAGTCATGCGGGCGAAAAAGCCTTCTGCAGAAACATTCTAGCGAACGACGCCTGAGAAAATTAAGTATAAATTTGATAGCATTCACTCTACACTTCAAAAGGAAATTAGTTCATTGCCTTGACACGCCAATCAATTATGTTGAAAAAAACGTCCTTATAGAGTCGTAATACTGTGAATTTTTAAAATATTTTTCAGGACACTTTTTATAGCTATATCTGGTTCTATTCTGCAGGGACGGATGAAATTCCAATGTTTGTTGTAAATAGGGCAATAAATTACATTAAAAACCCCTTAACGCAGGCTATAAATGCCTCTATAGAAAGTGGTGTTTTTCCCGAAGAGTTAAAATTATCAAAAGTGATTCCACTCTATAAAGCAGGCGCAAGAACTGAAACTGGAAATTTTAGACCAATTGCAATTTTGTCTTCTTTCTCAAAAATCATAGAGACTATAATTAAAAATAGATTAATTGCGTTTTTTGATGCAAACAATATTCTTAGTGAAAGACAATTTGGATATAGACGAAACAAGTCCACTACTAAAGCTATCGAGGATTTCATATCTTATATAAATGACAAACTAATGGACAAGTACTACACCTTAGGTATTTTTTGCGATTTGAGTAAGGCATTTGATTGCGTTAGGCATGATGTTTTACTAAACAAACTAAATCATTATGGAGTCAGGGGAGACTGTTTAAAATGGTTTGATTCATATTTAACAAATAGGACGCAAATCGTGGAAATTACACAATGTCAAAATCAAAACATTACAAAACACTGTTCGATACCTTTAACTAATAAACTTGGAGTCCCGCAGGGTTCCATTTTGGGCCCTATTCTATTTTTAGTATATGTAAATGATTTACCAATGTATTTCAACGATATAAATGTAACGATGTTTGCTGACGACACTAGTTTAATTGTTGCCGGTAAAGATATGGAAGAATTATTGATTAACGTTAAAATTAATCTATTCAAACTAAATAGTTGGTTTGAGAGCAACAACCTCACACTAAATGCGTCTAAAAGTAACTTCATACATTTTACAAATCATCGAAATCGGAATAAAGGTTCGCCAATAATACTTTCAATAAATAACACTGCCATTCCTCAAACTCATTGTACTAGATTTTTAGGTGTTCATGTCGACGAACTTTTAAAATGGAACTTTCACTGTGAAAACCTCGAAAGTAGGTTAAGTCGGGCATGTTATGCTTTAAGTATTGTAAGAAGGTCGTTGGATGAATTGCAAACAAGAAATGTTTATTTCAGCTATATTGAAGCTATCCTAAGTTATGCCATTACGATCTGGGGAAATTGTTATGCTTGTCATAGGGAACCCATATTTATACTCCAAAAGAGAGCAGTGCGAATAATTGCAAAGGTGAAAAGGGAAGAGTCGTGTCGACCCATTTTTAAAAGGCTAAGAATCCTCACCTTAACCTCACTCTATCTCTTTAAGTTACTAACTGAGTTTTTTAAGAATAAAGAAACACATTATAAAAAGTTTTCAGATACACATACTAAAAATACGAGAAATAAATTAAACATTTTTATACCATGTATTAAACTAAACACAGCAAGGCAAGACACAAAATACTCAGGGCCATATTACTTTAACAGGCTACCAGAAAGTTTAAAAACTATTCAAGTGGAAAGCTTATTCAAAAAGTTACTTAAAGAATTCTTATCAGACAAAGCTTTTTACTCGATCGATGAGTTTGTTAATTTTAAATAATTTTTCAAATTTTTTGGTCATTTTTTTGACAATTTTAAGTAGCATTTTTTAATTATTCTGACTTTTTCTGATTTTCATTTCTTGATTATTTTTATCAATTATTTTAATTTGTGGTTTTAGTAAATAAATCTTAAAAATGATTTGGATGCCCTAAAAGCAATAATGAAGTAACTGTATGTACGTGGTGATAAATTTAAATATTGTAAAAACGAACTAATATACTGTAATTTAAATGTACCTAAATATTAAGTTTCTACAATCTGTTAAGATTTTTTGGAAATAAATTGAAATTGAAAAAAAAAATTGATATTGTTTTGGTGTCGTATCCAATCAGAGCCTAGGCCATGGCCATGGAATTCCATTAGGCAAGTTCGAAAATGGATTCAGTGTCAATCGCAGTCTCATCGTCCTTTCCACAAGTTTTTCTCAAATGGGACCCCGTTCCTGTTTCATTTTTCTTCTTCTATCGCGATAGTCTGCTTTTACCTCGACATGCCACTCCATAGGTTGATTAAGCTAGGAAGGACGGAATGGTTGATTGAGCATTTACTCCTGTTATTGAGCTAATGAGGAACGAAACGGGGAAATCGGTTAAATATAGTGCTGTGTAAGAATACCTAACTACATAGAATTAATACTTTTATTCATGTTTATGTATATGTATAGATATAACACATACGTATATGTATTATATAGATGTATAAATGTATATATGTGTATGTATATATGTATATGTGTATATATGATTATTGAATTTTATTATGTATATTATATTATTAAAATATGCTAAGTATATATAATATTTGGTGTAAATATAGAGCTACCTCATAAAGCAATGATATATTAAGTTACACTTACCAACTAAAAAAAAGGAAAAAAACAATACGTAAAAGTGTACCTAAGTACGGGTATCACTCCAGCAAGGTAGATGTTAAACTTAATAACCTAGTATTTCAAATGTGTGTGAAAAAATAATAAATTAATTAAAAAATAAAAGGGTGCCGCGATGACATGGGGGCCGCGACATGACATGGGTGCCGCATTCTACCATGACACGAGTGTCGTCACGGGATCTAGCCCCACAGGATCTGGAAACTGTTCTGGCGCCCTGGCCTGCTCGATACACAACTATACAAGCTCATTATTCAGGTTTGAACAGCGTACAGCGCCTGTGCTCCTCAGTATTTCGGAGACGTGGACCTCGTCTTTTTCCGTGCGACTGAAACTGGGCTCTTCCCTTTCTTCTTTCGCCGAGTAGACTTGACCCGTTACAGTACCACGATTAAGGATGCCAGCTACCTAAGTCATATACCTAGCCTTCAAATTATTAAGGATGTCCATTCCATATGATAATTCCATTTAAGATTATGGTCAATAGCAACTCCTAGATACATGACAGGACCTAATTTTTAAGATAATCGCACATACATGGATAGATGCTTTTGCAATTAAGTAAAGTAAGGCCGAAATCTTGCATCAATAAACTCTCATTGATCTCGTAGGTTTACTTACAAAACCATAGAACCTTAAATGCAAAAGAAGTATTTAATGGTCGACCGTATCGAATGCGCGAAATAAATCAGAAGCAGGGAGACGCCTTTCTATTTTACAGTTCATCATTATAGTCTTTACTGGGTAAAAATACGCCAGACTTTTTATCGCGCAATATGCTTCGCAATAAGCTTAGCGCAGCGCTTCCTTACCAGGTTTGCTGCCTGGGTTGCTCGCTAAGCGGCTACAGTGGTGAAACAGGAGTAAATAATTATGGCGATTTTTTTTCTCTAAACTCACCAAAAACACGTTTTATTGACCGATATTCATTGAAAAGTAGGATATTTTCTTAATGTGCAATATTTTTAAAAAAGTGCGATATTTTATGAAATTACGATATTTTCCGCAACTCCGCCTGGAATTGCCCCGTCTACCCTGCTTATTCCGCACTCCGCTCGGACTTGCCCTGATTGATCTTACTCATTCAGCACCTGAATTACCCGGACTTAGTCTACTCATTCAGCACCCCCGACCGGACTTTTCCGATTTACCCTAATCATTCCGCACTTCCGCCCTGATCGTATGGCTAAAAATGTGATATCAAAGAGGTCCGTCTGTATGACAGGTCTAATTTCTTTCGTAGGTACGGAACCCTAAGTCTAATCAGTTCTCGTCTTTCCCGATCCATGCTTATATACATTTATTTAATTTAGAATATTTAAAATATTAAAAATACGGCATCTTGTTATCCGAATTTTCAGATGACCACTTAGCATTTTCACGAAAGCTTCCGTTAATAACTCAAGCCACTTCAAAGGGGTTCTTATTTTTTGTTTTCTTCCTCCAAAGCCGGTCTAATGGTGTTGATAAAATATCGTGTGAAGATTGATGAAACCCCCTGAGTTTATTCCGGGTTATTATGCCTGAATAATAACATTTCTAGGAAACCATGATTATGTGAGACTACATGCATGTCTACATGCATGTCTATATGCATGGGTACTGTAGAAATAACCTAATATTCTGAAATTTTAAAAGGTGGTGACTGATGCACGGAATTTGTGTCGGGCGTCTGTGCAATAAATGAATGTATGCGTTATATACTTTTGTAATCATGATAGATAATTTAATTTTTTATATTTATTTTATTTAACCCTTAAAAAAATAGGTCCTGATTGCGTTTCTTCGTGAACTAAAACTGAAATTAGTTTAAGCGAACGAGATAGAGCAATATGTTACAGCGAAATATAAAATAAAGAATTTAAAAGTAAAGTTAGAAACCATGCGAGGAAGAAACATTATGACGGAATAGTTGATTGAGCGGAAGGAACGAAACGGAGAAATTGATTAATTATAGTGCTGCATAAGAATACCTACCTACACACAAAAACTAATTTAATTCATGTTTATGTATGTATACTTGTAAAGCATATGTATATGTATAGATGTATATGTATAAATGTAAATATGTATGTATATGTATGGATGTATATGTATATATGTGTATGTGTATACATGCTTATTTAATTATAATATGTATATTATATTATTAAAATATGTTCAGTATATATATAATATTTTGTGTAAATATAGAGCTACCATATAATAAAGCAATTTGACATTATGTTACACTAGGCCCGATTGCGTTTCTTTGTGAACTAAAACTGAAATTAGTTAAAGCGAACGAGATAAAGCAATAGGTTAGAGCGAAATATAAAACGAACAATCGTCGATTTTCCCGCTTCAAAACTACCTGCCGAACGTATAGTCGTCCTAATAAGTTTGAACACATTTCGTGCGATCTTAGATTCAGATCTTTTATCTTTGGTGTGTAGTTTTAATGCGAAAAAGTAACACCCGTTCATTTCACATTCCGCTCTAGCGTATTGTCCTGTCTCGTTCACATAAACTAATTTCCGATTTTAGTTCACGAAGAAACCCAATCAAACCCTTTTACCAACTAAAAAAAGGAAAAAACAATACATAAAAGTCTACCTTAGTACGGGCATCACTCCAGCAAGGTAGATTTTAAACTTTATGATCTGCTATTTTAAATGTGTGGGAAATAATAATAAATAATAAAATATTTGAAAAAAACTAAAAAAAATACCGATCGTCGATTTTTCCGCTTCAAAACTACCTGTCGAATTTATAGCTGTCCGAATAAGTTTGAACACATTTCGTGCGGTCTTAGATTCAGCTGCTTTATCTTCGGTGGGTAGTTTAAATGCGGTTAAGTGACAATCGTCCATTTCACATTCCGCTCCAACGTATTGGCCTGTCTCGTCACATAAACTAATTTCCGATGTTATTTGACGAAAAACCGCAATCGAGCCCATAGTCTGCGTAAAATGGACGCAATCGTGAGCTTTGCTCTCTCATTCCAAATATATTACTCTCTCTTTCCAAATATAGCTTATCAGGCGCCGTGCATTCCAGACATCTGACTGGTCACTCAGACCTACAGCGTGTCCGTGTCGCTAAGGTAGTTGCCACCAATTTTGAAATAGTGCCGTAAATGCGAAAAAGTTTTATATTGAGAGCATATAGTCTCATAGAGCATATAGTCACTAAAACAGTTTTATGCCAAAGCTGTTTTCGACTGATTTAAATTAATTTAGCTTATTCGTAAATAATAAATAGTGTCTTATTTACTTAATACTAATGTAAACGTATGTCGGTAATTAATATTTTAAATATTGGATTTGTGATAAAAACACAAGTTATGTATGTATATTTAGTTAAATTTTGGAAAAGTTTTAGTTTCTTTTTTATGTAATTAATAATAATAGGTACAACGGGCGAACCCGTCACCTCAGGAAGTTTTAACGATATTAGATCGTTCTATCTCCCGCGAGGTGAGCGTAGAAGACTTGGGACGAAAACAGTCCACTGCCTAGTTACGCCACCCGCCCGTTAGAAGCCAACGCCTTACCGCGAGATAACCAGATTAATCACCAAGCATGCTGACACTCGCGCGCTTACTTCCAGTTGCAACCAGATTACTCCGGTCTCCAGACTGGTTACAGGTTCGAGGTCGCTTGCGCCGTGCTCTCCCTTACGTAGCGGTGATACGGTGTCTACCGAATCTATCGCAGACCACGGCATCCTTTGCCCGTCTGTTCGCCCGGTATCGGATAGCCGATTGGTCGTTTCAAGAGCAGTTGCCGTAAGGTTAACAACTACTCTTGCTCTATAGGAAACAATACTGTTTCCAGACTCGCCCGGCTGTCAGTCGGAATGCACAATCGATTGGATGACGTCGCACGGTGCGCAAACCGTCCAGGAGCGCCCGAAAATTGAGTGTTAGGGGAAACTGGCACGCAGGCCGGGCTCGTCCTACCCGGGCTCGCACTTCTGCGTGGAGGCCGCCGGATGGGTGTTGACCCGTGAGTTTGACCGACCCTAAACGCATGGGTCATAGTGGCCAAACTGCAACAGGGCTTTTAGCTCCTACTAATAATAATAATAGGTGCATCAATATTGCATATGTTGTTTCACATGTTTCGCTTGATGACCATATATATATATATATATATATATATATATATATATATATATATATATATATATATATATATATATATATATATATATATATATATATATATATATATATATATATATATATATATATATATATATATATATATATATATATATATATATATATATATATATATATATATATATATAATATACAACCGTCCATTTAAACAAATCGTCATATTTTATATGAGCCAAACTAAATTCAGTGAGGCTGTTCTATAACTCACTTGGCGAATAAGAATTGTTGTATATTATACATATATTAAGAGTTTGTGAACGAACAGAGCAAAAACAAGGCATAGCAATAGACTATAATTGAAATGCCTATATCCTATCTTATATCCCTTTTCCTATCCCAGTAATAGTTTTATAGTAATTTATTCGATTCTTTTAAATTTTGATAATTATCGTATAAGAAAAATAATGTAAGACTACATGTAAGACTAGAAAACGCTTAATCGGTCATAATTAATGTAGCGCTGTATGTTTCCCAAATATCAAATAAATAAATAAATGAAATAAATGTATATTATATAATAAAAATCATACCCATTTGACTTCTCATATTAATAATACTTGAATAATTAAAATTAAAATAATTATAATAATACGTCAATTTTACGCATGATTTATTCTTTATGTATCTAAAGTTGAATTTTATAACCAGATATAACGATTTTATGAGTTAGTAAATTGCAACCCTCGCCAATTTACTATAAATTCTCCACAATTCTAAACGTATTAATTATTGCCACTTACCATTAGGAAAACGCCTATCAATGTCAGCCTTTGAGAGGATGGGCAAGCTATGCGGTCACTTAGTAAACAGATCGCTTCAGCGTATTTTCCACAATGACGAAGACCGCAATTGCTTATTTCAAGCAACTGAGCAGGAGTACGATAATTCAACACAAGACATGCGGATCAGACGCCTAAACTTCCCCTGTTTTACATAAGCTTGGGCAAAAGAGCGGCCGCCCTATTTAGGCCACTTTTTGCTTCATTATTTAGTCGGTTGACGAGCCTAGAGCGATGCGAAACCATTATAATATGAGCAAAGCGAAGCGCTCTGGAAACAAAAAATGCCTGACGGATTTTTTTTCTGGTAGATTTTCAGCGAAATAAACGAAGCTCGCGAGATCTGCTATCCGGTAGCTCGCTTTCAAGGTTGGCTTTTCTTTTTTGTCTGAAAGTGACCGACAACCGACTTTTAACGAGGATTGGCAGAATCCGGAACAAGTCTGAGCCTGAAAAAATGTCACGTATAAGAATAAGAGGTATCTATGTCGAAGTATAGCTAATATAATGATAAGTTAGTTATCACATAAGAACCTGAATTATCTGGTTTAATTGAAAATATGAAAACAATGTATTTAAAAAAAACAGGTCTGTCACGAAAATATGTCCAAAAGATATCTCCATATAATGATCCATAATGTGAATATAGCCTGACTAGCGAATCGTGACTTATAGGATGAGACATGCTAGGTTTACAGGTGCTCGTCACTTAGTAGTACTTGTCCTAATCTGCTTAGTGATGGCGACAAGTAACCGTTTATATATTAGTATTATCAGAAAGGTATTAGTGGTACCCACGACCTCCGTTCGAAATGAAACACCATCGCTGCCTTATCTTAAATAGGATTTGGTGTTTTTTCTGAAAATTTCCTGGGTGATTTTTATTTGTTGTTTTGGAATTCCACCTTTCTGCAGCCATAATAACAAAATAAACTTAGCAAATGTCACGTAAACAGAGAAACGCGTGTGTTCACTTATCATTTTAACTTGTCACTAACCCTTACCGCGGCTGTTCACACGAGACAGCAAGCGACAAGTGCTTTGTAATTTTAGGTGGGGGAAGTCGCTTGTCGCTTAGTAAAAGGATCGGCGGCCTGTTTACACGCAAGGTATTAGTGAAAGCAATAAGTACTTGTCATTAGCTACTAATCCCGTGTATTCCTAGCATTAGTGCAAGTGACAAGTGTTGGACGTTAGATAAACCTAACAATATTTTCCCGTGTAAACCTAGCAATATTTTCGAATAAAAAATGTGACGATGGCAACAGTTTATAGAATTTTCATCTGCCGGATCAAGTAATCTTGAGAATGTTTTTTTCTACTATGAGTACCTATCCCATCCTTAAATAAAAATTTGTAAGAATACATGATATTTTTTTTGGGTAGTAATTAGATATTTTATTAATGCAAATTGAAAAGAAACTAAACATTAGCAAAAAAAAAATTTTCTGTACAAACATCGTAAATGCATCATGCATTTATTAAATAAAAAGTATAAAAATATCTAGTTCTCCGCTAAGGTTAGTGCCCTGGCGGTGGATGAAGGCAGTGAATCACGGTTTATTAAGTACAAAATATCCATATTCGCTGCTCAGTTGTAACCCAAATTCGAAGAATATATGTAGCGAATGTGATCGTTCTTTTAGTAGCAAGGACTAACTCTCAGAAGTTTAATCCGAGGTCTGTGCAACAAATCAATACCAATAATGGGATCAGTCGCGTTTCGTCGTGGACTAATATTGGGAAAAATGATAGTTCATGCAAACGAGACAGAGCAGTACTTTAGAGTGGAATGTAAAATGAACGATCTTACCTTTTCCCGCACAAAAACCATCTGAATTAGTCTGGAAATATTTCGTCCGGTCTTTGGTTATGGACACGTGCTGTCAGTAACGATTCATTATTACAGCATTTATCCATGCATTTGGTCATTTCTTGAAGTACCAAGGATTTAAACTGATGCGATGATGTTCTAGAATATTAATGCACAAAAAAGCTAATTAAAGGAGAAACGGATTTATCACATACATGCATATAATTGGTATTTGTTTTAGTGAGTTTTTAAAAAAACTTAGAATTTCTGTGTAATAAAATTGTTCCCCATAATACTGATCATTCGAAGCGCATGGGCAACTGCAACAGGCACCGGTAAAATATAATTGTTTTCTTTTTGGATCCATCTAAGCCACAAAATGCAGTTTTGAAGTATTTGAAAATTATGAAACATTTCAAATATGTTTTAATTGTTGCTTTCGCAATTTTCTAATGTCTAAAGTGTGACCAACTCAAAGTATGACCGCTGTGTTGTAAATATGGTAAGACCAGGTCAATCTATAAACAATATAATTACATATTTATTTATATTCTGCTTGTACATTTTTTTTCGTTACGATTTCTCTGAAGTAAATAAAATAAACATTGAAGAACAACTGCTTAAGATCGACACAGCTCAATCAACAAATAGCGCTATGCACATCTAACGGACCTTTTTAGACCTATATTATTTATTATAATTCCAACTATATAATCAATGCCTATATCTTTGATGTAAAAACATACAATAACATTATTACATATAAAAGAAACAAAGAAATTTTACCACAATTTTATAATAATAAATTTGATTAACTTTAAATATACATTGGCAATGATAACATCCTGCAAGTAGATCGACTGCGTGATCTAGGAATCATCTTAGTTCGCAAGCTTTTAATGGATAAGCACATTGATTCAGTCGTCAACAGGGCTTACAGCACCCTCGGTTTTATTATGAGAGTTTGTAGACCTCTTGATAACACTCATTCTTTGAGGACGGTTTATGTCGCATACGTACACATCCTGCTTGAATTTGCTTCTAATATTTGGTCTCCGCAGTATGCTACATACAAGCTGAGGATTGAGCATAATCAAAAACAATTTATACGTCATCTAAATTTCCGATTATTTTCCAACGGCTTGTCGTACGCTGAATGTCTGCAACGCTATGGTTTAGAGGCATTGGATGACCGGCGAGTAGTAACAGATTTCTACATAAAAATTGTTCATACTGGGTTGGACAGTCCATACCTCCTGAGTAGGGTGAGCATACGAGCGCCTTCCCGACTCGCGCGAACTCACTTAACTTTTTACGTAACAAGGTTCAACGCTAAGTATTGTTCCAATTCGTCATTGCCGCACGTTATGCATGCAAAATGTAGGCTTTAACGATATTGACATATTTAACCACCAAAATAGTCGATCCTTTGTTAAGGAGGTACGTGAAAAGCTGAATATCAGATCGTATTGAATTAGCATCCCGCATTTCCATATGCACATACAATCACTCACAAGTGCATACGCACTACAGATACACACACACCCACACATACATACACGCACACACACATACAAATGCACACGCACGTACAAATACACGCTCTCAATCACACAAACACACCCATACACTCGCACATAGCGATTTTAACTGTTAGTTTAAAATTCTTTTTGGTTTTCTTTGTATTGTATTGTTTAGCATATTTTGTAATACTTATATCGTAAATAATTTAAAATATCAATGGCTTTACTACTGTTATATACTATGCTTATATGTTTTTTTTATTCTGTATGTTTTTAATAAAAATAAAATGAAATAAAAAATATAATATCAAAAACATTTTTACAGAGATAAATAATAATTATTCACCATACATAATGGGAATTTAATTAATTCATAGAATAAGTAAAGTACATACCTAGATACAAAATACACTTACATAAATACAAAATAAAAAACCTCATATTATTGTAACGGCCTGGCAACAATATAATTCAATGACCACTTTTAATATAACACGTGTAACGTTTTTCACACAAATTTTCGTGTGACGTCAATAACAATACAATTAATAAGAAATTGAATTCTGTCTTTCGACCTCAGCAATAATTATGCGTCTTTCAAATACCACGAACCGTACATTTTAATACACTTTCGAACTTTTTGACGACATAATGTAACTATAAAAACGCTGATGTTTTATGAATAAAATCACTCTTTAGACACTCTCTCTTCAGTAATCTACTACTATGGTAAGCGTCTCTGTACATTAATTAATAAATAATAAATTGGTTGAATACTAATACTTGTGTTTACTTTGCTTTCTGAGGTAAAAAATTGTATAAGTTCATTTTCCACACGCAGGTATCCAATTTCTATCATCCATCGTTTTATTTTATTTTAAATCGATCAATATCGGTATTTTTTCTTCAACTGGTCGTCGATGCTGTTTAATATTTTTGGCGCCCTAAAATACATTTGCCTTTGCGCAAAAATAGCCTTTACTAAGGTAATCAGGTATTAATTTATGTCTAAATCAGGAAAAGCCTAAATGAAAAATAAATTTCCTGAGAATTAAAGAGCGCTACCTTTTATTCTATTATTCTATTATTACTACCTTTTGTTCTATCTTTTAAAAAAACAGTGGCCGAAATAATTATGAAATAATTATAAAAAAATAAATAAATATAAAAAAATCTAAATGCTATCATTGTGTAGGTATCATTGTGTAGATACAAAACTACATTTAAAAAATCTAATTGATCAAATATATGGAAGTGGGAAAATCGCATTACAAGATTAGGACCCCAGATAAAAACTAAAGAGCTAACAAGTAAAGCTAAAATGAAATAAAAGCGTTTAAAAATAAAAATATATCCAAATTTATGTACTAATAATGAAATCACATCAATATTTCAAATAATCAAAGGCAAATCAAAGAAAAATACCTTGAAATGTTATGAACATTCAATCAGAAATATAAAAGAAAAATCCTTCAAAATGATTAAATTGTCAAATGATTGAATTGTTAAATTAATGATTAAATTGTTAATGATTGTTAAATAGTGAAAATAAATTATTAAATATGTAGCAATAAATTAAAATGTTATATTTTTTTTAAAAGAAAAAGAGAATCAGTCAAAGTCAAATACTTTTCCATGACATTTAATTTCTCGAAAATATCGCTGTTATATTTCTTTCGCTGTTTTATTTATTTTATTTTATTTTATTTCGCTGGTTCTGATTTATTTTTTGGATAAGCCAATATTTTTTTTTCTATCATTGCATTCGTCAGGAAGCAGATTAAATACTGGCTACATATATTTATCACTATACTTTTCGTTAGACAGGTACGGTAAGCCACGAGCATTTAAAAGCCAAAAGTTTTAAGAATATCGTGACTGCTTTCTCCTTGCAAGGGAGAAGACAACCAACACGAAGGCAAATCGGTATTAATATCACGGCCATTTCACAAAAATACAATTTGCGTGAAAAGTGCTTGCATGAAAAGTGCTTGCATGAAAATTCCAGTCCGCAGAACGGGGCAGATTGAATAGTTCCGCGTTCATAAAATAACTCGAAACTTTGCACGCCTGACAAGGAATTTCAATTTGTATGGGGGAAAGAAAGCGCAGCGGAAACTTATCGCTTAGCCTACACGACAGAAAACGATCTAATAGGAGATCTTTGAATGTTGAATCGTATGTCGCGGAAATCTGAGCTTCTTCGGCTTAAAACTCGCTAGAGTAGAATATCGTAAATCGATGTACCAATATAAGAAAAGAAAATCATCCGAAATCAATAACTCTTCCTATTATGCAAGCAATGACAACATGTGCATTGACTCAGAGAACTCGACGATATTTGCGATTTTGGAAGCGATTTGACAGTTCTTCAATCGTCAGAAGTAAGGTTAGGACAGACGACAGCACGTGAGATCCCGTTTGAATCTCGTTGTTTTAGGAGATAACGTATATAGCTATGCAATATGCCATCTAGCGGGAGGATATAGCAGTAAACATCAATAATTACAGACGATTCCCACCCAAGACGATTGAAATTTGACTATAGAGCCGAGAAATAAGATATTCGATTTAATAAATAGAGGACGCGGTCCGAATTGCCCTTGCTACTCAAAGCCCTATAAGAGTGCTTACAAGCCGTAAGCACTCTTATAACCCGGTCCGAATTGAGTATACGCCACTCACTTGATATAAAAACGACCGCTGAGATATACAGTTTAATAAAAGAGATAATAGAACCTTCAGTTTTTTCTTTACTAGTGTTTATTTATATTTTCGAACTAATGTCAACCAAAAGAGACAGTCGACATGAAAATGTCTATGAATGTCAACAGTATCAAATATTTACCACATTTAGATTAACGGCGACCCCTGCCAATCAGAATACGATATCGAGGTGGTAAGCACGTGGGAAGTATCGAGTTCCGAGATTAGCCGACGATTCTGAAACAGAATCAGTCGAGTCGTCCAATCGAGGACGATGTCGAATTCAATGTCGTGTTGCGTTGACGTATCGTATCGCCACTTCAGAATCCCGGGGCTGCTTGTTTCTTTTTGACTTATTTCAATTTCATATTTTATCAAGGCTGTTTTTCTTTACCTTCAGGTGAGAGTTTCAAGGTTTTCTTTTTTTTTCTTTCGTTCCCTTTACGGTAGTGTAAAAGATCAATACAGTCATTGCATGGCATGCCATTCAATGAGTGTGCTTCGCACACTCTTCATTCTTATTTTTATTTCTTACGTCCGGCGCAGTACAATGCCGCGATGTACTTGTATGATTAAGAGCGCTGGAGCGTTTTTCCCGCTAGACAATGCGCCGCAAAATGATGAAATAAATACGGGTACATCGATGGTTAAGAGCCAGAATGACGTATCACAAAAATGCAAAAATATCTAACCTACTTCAATGGATCTAATAGAAGTACGTAGCGACAAAGCAGCGTGTGAATCGATTCATATTACAGAGGAACGTACATCATTGTGCGTCATTTTTACTTGTAGTTATGTTAGAATTTGCACCATTGGACTATTTTTTCAGACATTCTAATTCATTATAATAAATACATCATATAGCCCAGTCAAATTGAAATGAAATTCGACGTTTGACAGAAATAACTGATAATGCTTTAGAACTTGGCATAGATGGGGTCATTGAGGTGTACTTTTAAACATACTATAAGCCGCCACCCACTCAATCTGTTGCGCTCGAGTAACTTTTTATCCTTTGTAACAAAAATCGGTTTGTAACAAAATGCTGGCGATTTTCCACTTTTTATGCAACAAAATCGATTTTTTATATTTGTTATCCTGTGTTGGCAGCGACTGACAGCTGATATTTTTTTCTTTTTAATTGTTTAATTGTTTTTTTTATAATTTCTTAGAAAAAAATGTCGTTATAGATCTACAATATACTCAAATGAAAAGTCGCTCGTGATCAACAATTTAAAAGACCGCATTATTTTAGTATGTACATAGGTACCTAGTATGTATTGTTATATTTATAATGTATTATCATGGACTTAGTAAATATTTATATCAGGCCCATTTCTTTGTTTAAATCGTATATAAGGTGGGCATCCATTAGGTTCGCGCACCAACTCTGCTCCGCGAACCTGCAACTGCTCCAGTAGTGGATACGTTGGCGCTCCTGGAGCGTGCAACGTTGCACGCTCTGCGGCGAGCGCTCCATGCGGTGGCGGTAAATGCGCGAACACAAAATGGTGCGCAGTGCGTTCGTGGATGCGAGCAAAGTGAGACGTTGGTGGGTACGTCTCGCACATCACGTTCGACGTTCAGTAAACGCGAATCCATCGCTATGGAGTAGGCCGAAGAGAAATGTCTAGCTCTAATCGAGGAGTACAGAAATTATGCAGTGCTGTTGGATCCGAAGCATGAGAAATGGAAAAATAAAATCTGGCGATGCGAGCGAACATGTAGTTCGCTCAATGTTCGAATGAAAACTGTGGAGCTTCAGTTGCTCGTTGTTGTTCTTGAGTTGATGCGCGTACCGTCTCGATTTGAGCAGTTGCAGATGCGCGGAGCAGAGTTGATGCGCGTACCTAATGGATACCCACCTTAATATTATAGGTTTTTTATTATTATTTTTATTTTTATTAAAAACATACAGCAAAAAAAATAACATATAAGCATAATTTATAACGGTAGTAAAGCCAATGATGTTTTAAATTATTTGCGATATAAGGATTACAAAATATGCTAAACAATACAATACAAAGAAAACCAAAAGAATTTGAATCTAACAGTTAAAATCGCTATTTGCGAGTGTATGGGTGTTGGTGTAAGTTTGTTCACACAAACCTAACCAACAACCACTCTCCATCACTGGAGAGCGTGTATGTGTGCGTGTGTGTGTGTTTGTATGTGTGTGTGCGTGCATGTGTGTGTGGGTGTGTGTGCATCTGTAGTGCGTATGTGCTTGTGAGTGCTTGTATGTGCATATGGAATTGCGGGATGCTAATTCAATCCGATCTGATAATCAGTTTTTCACGTACTCCTTAACAAAGGATCGCTTATTTCGGCGGTTAAATATGTCAATATCGTTAAAGCCTACATTGTATGCATGCATAACGCGCGGCAATATACCGATTGGTTTTACAAAACCGTCATAGTTTTTTAAAAATCTTTTATTACACATTACTTTATAAACCCCATTAGAATATTTTTTGGATTTTGAAGTCAAAAGCCACTATATACAATACTATAGGATACAGTGCAGTATAACAAATATGGATGTCACTTTTTCCTCAATTTTAGCTTTCCTTAAAAAGTTACTTTTGCGGTTACGTTTGTCTGGCTCTGAATTCTCGATGTACCTACCCTCCTGAAAAGAACTGGTTTGCCTGCAACGGAATAGCAACAGGCAAAGCATTAAAAACCGACTTTTCACGGAAGCGTGCAGATTGGTAACAATGGAGGCAGCAGCGGCTCGCTCGCACCGACGAACCGCGCTACGTCGTTGCTACGCCATGCGTAGAGGCGTAGACCGCTCCCGGCATGGCGGAAATAATGACGAGATTCGTTACCTACGCGATACACAGCGATGATATGAAACCGTAGGAGTCTGGCAATCGAACTAACAATCCTATGACGAGGAGTCTGGCCTCGAACTAACAATCCTATGACGGTAGTAGCGAAAACAAAACAAAAAAAAACTAAACATGTGGGGCGGGGCGGCTGATAATTAAATCAATTTTTTTAAAGTAAGCTATTTTACTACTACTATTTCTTTAAGTAAGCTACTTTACTTATATCTAAAATAATATTTCTTACATAATTTACATTGAATCACAAAAACATCAAATAGAGTTAATATACCTACCAATTATTATACAATAATATTAGAATAATATTAGGTAAATTATATACAAACAGTAATTAATTTTGTTTTGTTGACTCTTGCACTAGAATAACATGTAAAACTTACAAACCGTAAACGCATAAATTCTCGTAGATTATGAATTTTTTCAATTGATGATGTGGTTTCAATTACTCTAATCGATTATTTATAAATATTAGCATTTGCTCCAAATTAACATCCCGCGATGGTAGACATGCCAGTATTTCTGTTTTTTTTTTTTAAATGTATTTCTGATTTTTTAAAATTAAAAGTTGCTTAGTTGCTCGTACTGATTCACCCCCTTGAAGAAGGCTAGTTAATAAAAACATACTGTATATTCTTTTCACTATAACTTTTCACTTGTGACTTGCAGCACTTTGAATACAATAATCGGTTAATGCAAAGCCAAACGCAAAATCTGACTGCCAGTTTATTTTAATAAAGAATAAACGGTCATAGTCACAAAACATGCCAGTATTATTTTCTTATTATGTAAAGATAAAGTCAAAACTAAAATGGTGTATTTTAGCTACATTCAAGCGATATTAAGCGATGATAGCGGACGTTCGCGAAAGCGCAGTCGATGCTTTCGCGAACCACTAACAACCGAGGATCGAGAATCGTGAAAACGCATTTTTTCGAGATGATGGAAAAATCTATTTTGAGCCCCCCCCTCCCCCCCCCCCCTTTGACGATTAAGACCTCCACGATAGCGCCCGAACGCTTAATCCGATTGAGCTGAAATTTGGCATGCAGGCATCATTTGGTCATGGCAAGAGTTGTAAAGGTTTTGGTTGAAATCATTACACCAAGGGGGTATACTACTTATATTTCAATCTCGAAATATTGGACTAATAGACTTGAAATTTGGTTCACAGATGCCTCGTTGGGCCGAAATCACATTGTGATATTTTCTTGAAATATTTCATAGCTTCAGGGCAATTGCATTGCATAGCAAATGTCCCAAAATTGGTTTAAAAAATTGCAAGACTTGAAAATTGTAACCTTTGAAAATTCAGATGTACGACCCTGGATTATCGCTAAATCTGGATTATTGACGTCGACAATATTTTAACTTAAACTTTAAATAAGGTCAACCTCCTCCCTAAAGGCAATCACGCTTAAAATGATTCCGTGCGTCGTTGGTTACTTGTCGGGAAAGTTTTGAAGTGACACAACCGATTTGTTTTATTGAACGGTAACTACGGTAAACTAAGATTATGTATTCTATTCTATTAGTCAATTTTCTAATTTACAAATAGGACGAAAAGAACCAGC
Source organism: Micropterix aruncella (assembly GCA_944548615.1). Taxonomy (NCBI): domain Eukaryota; kingdom Metazoa; phylum Arthropoda; class Insecta; order Lepidoptera; family Micropterigidae; genus Micropterix; species Micropterix aruncella. The sequence continues at coordinate 19,168,101 of OX155952.1, read as the reverse complement.
TGCTCACGACCAACTGCTGGATCACTCAGAAATGGACGGATCATCATCTCAAATGGAACGTCTCCGAACACTCTGGAATCACAGTCATCAGGATACCTTATCAGCATATCTGGAAACCGGATATCATTCTATATAACAAGTAAGTTGATATAAAGTTTATGGTTGTAGTACAAAAAGGGAAAGAGAGAGTTTGTTAATATTCCACGAAACGCGGGTATTGCTTTGCGTATCTAAGATGGCAATTCCGTAAATGAACATACAGTTCAAGAATGTATCTTTCTGAAATCGGACAAAGTTGCCGACTAGATAATCGTACCGTAATATAGGTTGTCCAAAAATGGTAGCGGTGCGTTGTTTTTACTTTCCCGGCCAACAGTTACAGTACAGTTACAGTTAGGGTAAGTATTGAGAGCGCGTTTAATTTTAGATGAAGACGAAGATGTCTTATTTGACCCCTCCCCCCAGGCGATTAAGACCATTTCCTGCCTGTGTGTGTGTATTCCTCCATAATGGCGCCCGAACGCTTCATCCGATTAGGCTGAAATTTGGCATGCCGTCATCATTTGATCATGGCAAGACTTGAAAAGATTGTGGTTGAATAATCTCGTTACAAAACTTCTACTACAATCCTATTACAATACCCTACAACACTACTACAACACTAGTACAATACTACTACTACACTACTATAGTACTACTACTACACTACTACAATACTACTACAACTTGGGTTGTCGACTACAGCGGGCGAGCCCGTCACCTCAGGAAGTACACTACAATACTTCTATAATACTACTACAATACTCGATACAATACTTCGATCTCGTAATATTGGACTTAAAAAATTTAAATTCGGTCCCAGATGTGTCCCAATATCTCTTATTCAAGCGTCAGAAAAAAATGTTTTAATTCCGACGTATTTTAGAAAATACTGCATCATATTGAAAAATAGTCATTTTAATACCACGGAAATACTACAAATATACTACATTTTCGATCATAATCACTCGACACAATCACTATCGGGGGGGTTAGGGGTTAACGGGGGTTGAATTGGGGGACGGGGTTGAAGGTTTGGGGGGAAGGGGTGGGTTGGCGGGGAGGTTCGGGATTGGGGGTACCCCACTGAGACTATTAAGACCATTTCCAGATTAAAGTCTGTCCGTGTGTCTGTCTGTCTCTGTGTCTGAGTGTCTGTATGTGTGGATTCCTCCACGATATCGCCCAATTTCGTTATCCGATTGAGCGGAAATATGATATATAGAAATATATGAAATATAGCGCACTAGTCATATATCAATCTCGAAATATTAGACTTGGTACGCAGATGCCATTATGGGCCTAAATGACATTGTGAAATTTTGGTGGGAATATATTATTCTAATATTGGATGGGAATATATTATACTAATATTTAAAATCCGTCATACAAATTATTCAAATATTATCGGCGTGTTAGCCGAGGCTAGCCGTGAAACAAGCCGCGCTGCCTAAGGTGCGCCGCCCGACGCGTCCGAGGTTTGTCGACGAGGCGGGTTCGTCCTCCGGCCGAGAGATAGCGCTCATATATTTTATTTATGAAATTAATATTTCGATGTAATCAGTCCTTGGTTACTTGCCGGGAAAGCATTAGGTGGCGCAACCGATTTTGTTTTGTTATTACTGGAACGTCATCTACTATTCGCGGGACATTCATTTATAACGAGTTTTAATATTGTTAGAAAATCTAAATTATTGAAACGACATGCTGTATTGTAAGAATTCACAATATAGGGCATCGACGGTCCGTAAGAGTTCCACAAATTGTTTAACTAGACGAGAGTCAACAAGACAAAATTCATCAACGTTATTTCGCAAATATAATCATAGCAGGCAAAATAATCATCCCGAGGCAGACGCGCACGACTGTGTCTGTCGATTTTTTACGCAGGCATGGCGTCAAAATTATATCAATTCGCAAGTATGCTACATTTTGGCGTATGTGGTGTATACCACGATGTCAATCTCTTGAATTCTAAAACTTTACGTTAGGGTAATTTCAAGAAGAAGGGGATAATATTAACTACACCCAAGAGCCCGGATTTAAGTCCACTTAAATTAATTATTGTGATAAAAAAATAGTTTATAAGATCAATCCGATCCTCAATCATTTTTACTCATTTTAAAGTCAATAGTGCAACTGAAGTAGCGATGAACTCAAGATCATTATGGGGATGTGTAATCGAATAGAGTTGTGTCAATAACATAACGGATCTCATTTGGATATTTTTTTTATCACACAAATTTCTATTAAATATAGTTTTACGAAATATTTCAAATATTATATTTTACGTTAATGTCCGCTCTCCTTCACTTATCCGTTACCCTTTTGGACATCCTGTACAATTCAACCTCTGAAAGCCGAAATTGTTCGGATTGTTAGTAAAATGATTCCTAGGCTCTCCTTGACCCTAACAACGGAAGTTTTGAACCAAATTATGGCTACGCAAAAGGCAATGTAGCGATCTATGTATATTTCTGTAAAATATCTCTTTGTCTTCTAGCGCTGATCCTCACTACTTGTCTTCCGTGATCAATACGAATATGATAGTATCTCACACTGGAGAAGTTGTCTGGTTGAGTCATGGAATCTATGTATCCGTATGTGACATCAACGTGGAACACTTCCCCTTCGACGTCCAGATCTGTACACTCAAATGGGCATCCTGGACTTATGACGGTTTCCAGGTAAGCTTGTTTCAAAAATCACTTTTGAATTACAATTTTAAATATATGTATATATAATTAAATATACCTATACTTTCAAGAAAGAGAGGCAAACCAACTATTTTCTTAGACGAACGTTGCAAATATTGAAATATTATATTAGAATAACCAACATGAAATACAATATATACAGTAACTTATATGGAAATTATTTATTTGGGTTCGACTCATCTTGAAAGGCATAAATGGTCGATTGCTACTTTGTTTCGAGGTTGGAGCTATAAATCCATATTTACTCATCTGTTGCTATATTCCACACCAAATTTGACGTCCATTCGTTGAATCCGGTAAGCATAGCATTGCACCAAGTGACGCATCCGGTTTTACGAGCCTCAGTCAAACTGAGTGGGATCCATCGCGATCACAGCTTTCTCAGAGCCAAATGTTTATGTAGGATTGTTTTTACGTGACTCATGCCTATGCCTAAGGATACCCGAATCTCATCGTAGATCACGTGCCTGACTGTTGCGATCATAGGGAGCACAGCATCGATGTTTTTGTTAACATTAAAAATGTTACGCCATGTTTACAGCCACCTTTGCTGGCGGCACAATCTTCGCAGGCTAAATTCAAAATTTCTTCGTCCTTTTCATCGCATGCTAAACTGCAATGATATGGTTTTGCACGTACGCGATGTTCTGGTGCGATTCTATATTTAACTTTACAAATATCACCTGCTCGTTTAATTTGCACGTAACCAATAGCATCATCTCTCTTGCCGATAGGTAACAAACAAAAAAGACGATTCACGATATTAAAAAGGCGATTCACGTATTTTATTCATGGCATAAAAAAAACGTTTTGTACATCTGTTCGATTCACTGTATTCGCAATAAGTTAAATTATTTAGTTAAATTTGACTAAAAGAATAATTAGGTATGTGGCTATTAACATTTCACTATTTATATATTACACAAAACTTAAAAGATTTGGTACTTGCGCCGCGTTTGCGAAATTGGTTATTACATATATGGTATCGTTAAATTAGATTTTCAAAATAGCTATGTCAGGCGGCCGACGGGTATAATTACTTACTTTTGCATTATTACTCCTTGCATTTCGGCGGCAAAAAAACACTATTATTCGAAAAATAATGGACTACTATAAATCCATCTATTTTAGGTAGATTATCCGATTGCCCTTTTTCAAATCCTTCGTCCATTGCACTGCACTTTATTAATTGAATACACTCTATGAACGTAACAGTAGGTATAATGCACGGACGAAACAAAACAAAATGAAATCCACTGACGAGTAGAGTTCGTTAATTCAGAGCAAAATACATACTTCAACCGCTGACAGCCGGCAGTACTCTAGTAACAAGAGCGCGCGAGCGATCGGAGTGTTGGAAAATGACGTCACACAGTAGCCGGCCGCCCGAGCGCCGGGTTCGATATTTACGGGAGTTTTAATGCGTGCAAAACAAAAACTACTTGGTATTTTTGAATGAAACAAAAACTAATGTATTTGTGTAAATAAAAGCTTTAATATGACGAAGTTGCAAGCGAATTTGCAGACCCAGTAACATTCTCCATTATATGAAATTTAATTATGTAAAATTAAAAATATTTTTTTTTGTTGGTTATCCTCACGATGTTTTTGCTAAGCACTATTTCTTATGCTCCATTACCTTCTGGCATAATGATGTGAATCGCACTTGTCCTTCTTTACCCATTTAAGTTATTCTACAGTCATGTGACATGCCCTATTGCCTCTTGGTATGAGGATATCAAATGTAGCTTAGTTTTCTATACTCTTCGTTTTTTTCTGTGTAAATGTAACTTATGCCTTATTACCTCATACGGAAAATGAGATCAATTGATCTAAGCGACATAGAGCCACATAAAACAACGTGTAAATAAATAAGTAAGTGTGCCAATTAATGCTTTTATTTTTCCTGATTCTAGACCTGTTTCCATTTTCACGATATGACAATAAATAAAAAAGTTAAGTCCATTTTTATGCAATTTCAAACTTTAAACTGCTCTCGTGGGCACTTCGGTTTATGTCGCTTATACCCGATTACCTTTTAACCTTCGATATGATAATAAATTACAGAACTTGCCTAAATATTCTTATTCTGAAGGGGATATTGCCTATTATTCTATTGTTCAGTAGATCCAGAGATTACTTCCTACAACGTCACAAACTTTACCTCTTTATAATATTAGTATAGATAGACGACACGGTCGCGGTTACATACCTATGTCGAATTATCTCTTTAACTATTTATGCAGTAAAAGGAAAAAGTGTTTTGTTTCAAACACTTAAGACGATAAATTTACCTATTTTGATAATAATTCATAATTGTTGATAATATGACCAATAAACATGACCTAACGATTTAAATTATTTTTTTAATTTGAAAAACTACTTTTTGTGACTTAAATATAAAAGTTACACATATGCTGTCGCTGACTTTTTTGTAGGCATTATCAAGCTCTACAACTTTTTTCTAGAACTTAATCATATATCTCTCATCGTTAAGGCAGCGTTAGTTAGAAACGTTTTCGTTCGACCGTTTTTTCCGACTTACTTTGGAAGTCCTACTACCACGAAAAAGTCTTTACATTTTTCGGAATAATATATAGCCTATGACACTCACAAATAACGTGGCTTTCTATTGGTAAAAGAATTTTCAAAATCGGGTCAGTAAATCCAGAGATTACTTCCTACAACGTCACAAACTTTACCTCTTTATAATATTAGTATAGATTACTGCTGCCACAGCGCCGCCGACCGCGATCTTTAGTTGCAAGCGCATGTCCCAATGGCGACGTCACATGTCGCATACGCGCCGTGGGCGACGACAGCGCTAATTTTACGCGGTGGTCGCGCGCAATCAAGTAGTTATAACCGTGTACTCATAGAGGGCGCTAAAAAATACCCCTACCGTAATCGTACCCCGCTTCATTTCTCCCCTCGCCTGTCACAAGAGAAAGTTGAATTTGATTTAGCCAATAGCGTCACCTTAACAGCGGGGAATGGGTGACCATCACGAAATTTGTCACTGAGATTAAAACAATTGCGTTTGAATTCTGCCAACTATCTACAAAATGTCGTCTTTCATGGTGCTTCATCGCCAAAAGCAGTTCGAAGCCGAGTGAGATTCTATTGAGCTGTTAAATTACACTTAAAATCGTAAAAAATCATACAATGATAATTTTCACTAATTACATCCATTGTAATGCATACACGTAATTTTAAAAATAACGCAACAATGAAAAAACAAAGGACAGATAAACAAACTTTATTCTACAGCCAAAGAGTTTCATTGCAATGTTGTATTATATTATTTTAATTGTTTATATAAGTGGCCAGTTTCGAAATACTGAACTGGCCACTTATATAAACACAGCCACACAGGTCATACTGACTTTCAGTATGACCTATATGGCCTTTAGTTTTGAAAACATCGATATTAAAAAAAAAAACGGTTTTTTATTTAGGTATCGAAGTTTTTGAATATATGGAGGTAATGCAATATGTTAAGGCAAATTTATGACGTCTTTGAGTCCATCATGTGATTAGGTACATAGAATTTACGAATGTAGGAGAAACGCAATGTTCAGATTTATAAGGGGGATTAAAAAGCCAGAAATATTACTAGTAGAATCAGGAATAATCCCGGGCTCGAAAGAATGAACCGTGTACTTTGTACAATAATAACAGATATGTCCAAGTACCTATAGCTAATATAATCAATCCGACAATCACTATTTATATCCATCTATATTGTCATTTAAGTGAAAATAAATAAACAAGGCAATTAAAAAAACCACTACATATTGTATATTATTGGAATCCCTTCAATTCTTAAACAGTAAAATATAAAATTTATAAAAGTTATAAGGTATAAAATCAAATATTCGCAAGAAATTTTGTAAAAATAAAATAATATACAGGTTGAGACCTAGGGTGCACTATGCGGTAAATCCTAAACTATACAAGATGGTTAGAAATACTGAAAGGAGTTGTGACATTAACTTTTTGATAAAATGAAAAATGCCATAATTTTTTTTAGCACATTTTTGAGAAAATCGCGTATTCTAAAGAAAAAAATGGTGCCAATCTATTCAGTCTCCTTTTTGTATCAAATAGCCCAAAGGATAGTTAAGTATTATTATATATGTAGTATTATGTAGTAGTATGATTTTAACTACTCAGAAAGTGTGAAAGTGTATTGATTGCAGGTAAGGACACTATTAAAACAAATTAATTTCAAAATGCCAGACGGATGTCTACGAGGGAAAAACAATAGAAAAAAACGTAATAATGCCTCTATCCAACGGAGAAAAACTAAAAAGGGTTATTTTTTTCTTAACAGCAATAAAGTCGAGGCGTTACGATAGTATCGCAATGAGTGCTTTGACAGAAATGTCCAAGCCGAAAGATTTTACGTGTAATTCATCACAATTTAATGGCATTGAATGGAAGCTTTAATACAAAATACACCAAGACGCTTCTGCAACGAAAACACCGAAATAAATGTGTTGACATACTTTGAGGCAATAACAAATGCATCCATACCAGGCGCAGCTTTGAATATTGGCTAATTACAAAGGACAACTATGACAATAACAAATATATATATATATATATATATATATATATATATATATATATATATATATATATATATATATATATATATATATATATATATATATATATATATATATATATATATATATATATATATATATATATATATATATATATATATATATATATATATATATATATATATATATATATATATATATATATATATATATATATATATATATATATATATATATATATATATATATATATATATATATATATATATATATATATATATATATATATATATATATATATATATATATATATATATATATATATATATATATATATATATATATATATATATATATATATATATATATATATATATATATATATATATATATATATATATATATATATATGTGTACCTTATCGGCTGGGTTGTATTGTACCAAAACTACTGGGAGCTAATGGGCCCAGTGCAGTTGAGCCATTATGACCCACATGTAAGGGTCGGCTGAACTCACAGGTCACACCCATCCAGCAGCCTCCTCGCAGAAGTGCGAGCCTGGGTAGGACTCTGTGCCTGCTGGCTAGTTCCCTTGGAAATCGTAGTTCGGGCGCTCCTGGACGGTTTGCGCGCCGTGCGGCGGTAGCCAATCGATTTTATATAATTTATTATACATCTATTCATTTTAAAAAAAATACGAAGGCATATTGCTGGATTGACAATAAAATAAATTTACTTTGATTATTCTACCGAGAATTTGCATTTCTATTTTATATATTATTCTCCCTGACTATTAAATCACATTAGTATATTTTGATTATTTGTATGTAGGTAATATTGAATATAATATTACAGCCATGACAACTATCTTGATAGTTATGTTTTTAATAATAAAAAGGTTAGCGTTTAATTTTGTGAAGCATTCAAGTGTAGGAATGCGTATCTACTGGATTAGTTGATTGTATTGTGCACTACGAAAGATAGCCGGGGGAGTCTGAAAACGGTTGTTTTCCTATAGAGCGGGATCGGTTGTTTACCTTGTGGTAGCCGCTCTTGAAATGACCATTCGGCTACCCGATACCGGGGCAACAACCGGACAAAGGATGCAATGGTCCGCGTTAGACTCGGTAGACACCGAATCACCGCTACACAAGGAAGAGGACCGCGAAAGCGACCTCGAACCTGTAACCAGTCGGGAGTGTAACTGGTAGCGAGGGCGCTTGGTCTGCCCGCTGGGTTAACTACCCGGTGCCGAGCGGTAAGGGTTGGTCTCTCGGGGACAGTCGGGGACTAGTTGGCGGAGCTAGATGGATTTTCATTGTCTAAGTCTTCTACGCTCATCCCACGGCTGAAAAAACGATCACATATCGTTATACCAGCCTGGGGTGACGGGTTCGCCTGTTGTAGTCTATCTACTAGGGGGAGATATCGATAGGCGATTAATATATTTTCTATGGGTGTAATACCAATTACCGAGACACAGAAAAATCTTTAACGGATTATTTGGTCAGCAAATCATTTTTTTCTAATAATGGAAAGTAGGTTCCAACGTCAACCTCGATAAGAGGGATGGTAGTGACATTTTATATATGTAAAAAAGATAAAATAACCATTACAGGTCAAATGAAAATCCCCTCCGCATTAGTGAATCGCATAATCAGGTCACAATTTCATTCAATTGTAAGTGCGGAATAATTGACAAAAGAGCGGTGGCTGTAGAATTCTATAATGCCTCAGTCTCGGTACCTATCCAACTCATCTTCAAAATTCTAGAATCTTGAAGACGAGTTGGATAATTTGGAGAGCTAGAGAAGACGAGTTGAGAGAAGAACGAGAGAGAAGCCGAGTTGGATAATTAACTTTACAAGTGACAAGGGATCTGGTATTTCAGCAAGATAAAGCGCCGGCACATAATAGTAATCAAGCGAAAGTATATGTGAATGAGTCATTGTCATTTGTGTACAGGTAGTAATAGTCCAGTTCAGTGGACACCAACTGGAGTTTTAGACGGGCTATGCTAAAAAATAGGTGTATATAAATGCGTACGACAACATAGAAGCATACAAATATCAGTAGGTACGTAACGCGTTGTATTCAACCAGTAAAATGTAGTTGCAAAATACTATACAAAAAGATGCGTTATAAATGAGTGAACATTTAATTAAATAAAATACGATTTTAAAAAATGTCCTAAATTTTTATTAATAATTATTAATTATTTTTATTTTCATTAGGTACCTAGATAATCATAAGTAATATTATAATAATTTTTTTCTTAGTTACCTTCATTAATATAAAAGTGTTTTATTTTCAAATAGTGTATTATTCCGAGATTCTAGGTTTTAATTATGTTAAGAGTGTATTTTAATTTTCGTTTCGAATTCGAAAAAAAATGTCATGAGCGGTGTTCTGTATTGGGCGTTGCATACATATATTTTAGTATGAAAAATGTCCATTTTATACTCTTTTAGAGAACTTCAGGTCCAAGATTATATTGGGTGATTTGGTCTAGATAGGATACTGAATACATTGGCACCTTAAAAAATGCAATTTCTCAAAAAATGTGTTTTAAAAAAAATACAAAAAAAGGCATTTTTCATTTTATCAAAATTGATGTCACTACCTACTCGTTTAACCATTGTTGTCTATCTTGTGTACTTTAGGATTTTCCTTTAGTGGTAGTGGTTTCCTGTATACCTGAAAATAAACCAAGAGTTAGAGGCTTCCTAGATGGTCGAAATTGCTTGTCAAGCACGAACAAATCACGTGCTTGACAAGCAATGTTTACCATCTAGAACTAAGTTTAATGGTTTGATAAGCAAAATAAGTGCTGTGGAAAATCTTTGATGAAAATTTCTATAGGAATGCTTATCAAGCAACTCACATCCAGTGGTCTCGAACTTTCCGATTTTTCGGTATTTTTACTGATTTGGGGTCTGTTCTACCGAAATAAAGAAATGCAACGACTTTTCCACTATTTCTTCAAACACAAAAAAATAAGATTTGATTAAAGAAATTTTAAAATTGAAAATACTTAACAATTTAACTCTTCTGGCCTGTCTATTTGAAAATTATTTTGTAATGTTGTGTCGCTCCATCCTCGTAACGTATAGGAGTCTATGCGCTGATAAGCTTTTCTAGGAAAGGGCTTGAAAACTACCTCCTCCCTATCCTATTAGCTAAGTTGCCAACAGGTAGCACTAACAGTGTTTATTTTGTTGAAAATATAGCTAAATCTAAAAGTCTGAATAATATTATTCTATAATATTTTTTTACGGAGATTAATGAGGTACTATTTATGTCTGCCGTTTATCTAAATATCTAACTTATAAAATACAAGTGCTTACATTTAATGACTCTATCATCAATGTAATCTACCAAACTACCGCTACTATAAAAGGATTTTAAATTACGACTAATTAACGTGACTTCCTGGTATAAAACACCAAAATTTTGCATTTTTGGTAAATGTTAAAAATATATATTTGCATCTTTCGTGCGGTTTGCGATCCATGGTCACCAGCGTGGGACGCGGAGACATCGCGTCGGCAAATGAAAAAACAGAAGCATGATAAGCATGCTTACGGTACCCCAGACGGTCAAAACTGCTTGACAACCAAGCGATTTTTATCCAGCGTGCCCCGCTCAATGTGTAATTAAGTCACGTTAAACGTTGCTTGTCAAGCGCGTAAATGCATGACAAGCAATTTTGATCGTCTAGGGAGCCCTTTAGAATGAAATAAAACAGAATTATTGCAAGTTATTAAGGTTACTCGCAATAAATTGCGCATTACTTGTTTACATCTCATGAACGACATGACGAAAATATATTTACTATAATGGATTTAATTTCAGATTTTTTGCAATAGGTATTATTCGTGTGCATGGTAGATTCTTTAAAAAACCAACGTTATCGAGGCCCAATATTGCTGATACCCTTTGCATTAGATTATTATTACCAACATTAAATTTGTTTTCGAAGCAACCGTCAATGCTGCTTACTGAATTCGGCATTGCACGCATTTCCTTCGAGTAACGACCGACTATAAAACCCCTCTTCACATTACTTCATAGATATGTAGGGCAACCCTCATAAGAAACTGTGGTAACCGGCTTCGAGCAAGTCAGAATAACTTTATTTCTATCCCAAGTCGTTATAATTCTTTATACTCTACTCAGCCCTTTAGAAAACCTGCTGAAACGAGTAAAAAATATCTGATTAATACACGGTATCGTACACTTTTCCAAAATTTGTCTCTATGAATCGACATACAAGGCGTCGCTGTTCTATGTATTGGCTATAATAGCCGCGATCTTCAGGTTCGATTACAAAATTCCTTATTTTCTAACGATACTTTTACAATTTTAATTAATAAACTCGTAAACCAGTAACGACATTAAGAAGACACCAGTAACGACATTAGAGACATTATTCTCAGAATTCTAAAACTTTTTTGTTTTCCATTCTAGCTGTAATAATAACGGAGTTATCAAGTATTAAATTTTCAGATTATAACATTTTTAATTCAAAACTTAATTAAGATGAAATGAAACGAAGTGAAAAAAAATAGTTCAACGTAGATACATTGCGTAGGTATACATGCTGAACTTCAATAGACAATATTAGTATATTATTTTATATTATTTACGATGGATTATATGAGTTTTCCTCCTGAAAAGAATCGCCAAAGAAAACCATACGCCACTTTTTTGGTACTATTGTTACCAAAAAAAATATTTTTCATCAATTCCTTTGGATGATCTCGTTGTGTAGATGACACATAAAAAAGAAAGAATAGATTAAGAATATAACATAAAATATAAAATCGAAGACTATCGCGGTTGTTTGATATTATAAATAGGAGGCAATGTCTACATTATAATAGGTAGACAATGTCTACCCTAGACAATGGCGGCTGCAACGTCACCGAAACGTCGGGTGCTACAAATTTCAAGCGGTAAATTCGTTTTCTATCCTATTCATAATAACATAAAATAGGTAATATAGCAAAGAAATCCTTTAGTTTCGTAAAATTATATACCTGTGTAGCGAACGAATCTGAAAAATAAGTAATTGAAATTAAAACGAGAAATAGGTATATTAACGCCAGGCATCTTTATCATTCAAATAAGTAGTTAATCTTATTGTATGTTTTTAACAAAGTAGGTGCTTATTTCGATTCTTAAATTGTAGTACTAGCAACTCTAAAATTTCCTTGAGGCATGCTGTTTAGAAATCAGTGTTGAATATTGTTAGTTATTCAGTCGATTGAATATTTCAATCGACTAATCAATCACGATTGATTTAGTCAAGATTGATTTAGTCGCGACTAACGTTAATCACTATTGAAGTAATCGTCGTTATTAATCAATTAGTCGTTAATCGTCAATCGCGACTAACGTGCTCTTAAGATACCACCCGACAATTCATTCTCGTCGGTCGGTCGCATTCGCGGTCGCGTTGTCGAGAATATCAATCGCAAACGTTTAATCGTCAATCGTGACTAACGATTGAAACTAATCAATCGTTAGTCGCCGATTGACGTTTAAACTAAGCAGCAATCGTTAGTCGTCAATCGCGATTAACGTATTCAATCGTCAATCGTTAGTTGACTAAAATTTTGCCCATCACTGTTAGAAATGCATATTGTCCCGTATACATTGTCTCATGAAATATCGACATTTCCAGTAATCACTTTTTTGTAATCCCAGGACTCAAAACGTGGAGATCCGTTGCAAACTCGAATTCTGAATTTCGCTCGAAATTTTACTCTGCCTATTCACATACTCGTACTTTGTGTAACGCGATGAGAAGAAAAATAAACATGTCGTCGCTTCTAAAGTCTTCTTTGACCAAACTTTTTAATGGTTGGAGGGACGTGATTCTCGTGCTGAGTAGTAAATTAAATTAATTTAAAATGGTTGGATCGAAACCACTTACCCCCACTCTTTTTATATCATAGGTTAAAAACTAAATACAGAAGGCGAAACGGACGTTGCAAAAATATACCTCTCTGCCATTTCCTTGTCGGCGTAGTAAAAATATAACAAAGAAACTCGAAGCATGTGACGCGTGACAAGAGAGAAATATTAAAAATATCTTCGACAGGTAAACAACCTGTGAAGGGAAACGAAATTTAAAAACATAGGTGCGACATTTGCATCGATGGGAGAAATCAAATATGTTTGTATTGGTTGTCCTTGTCAAAGAGAGAAGTCGATTACACGAGTGATTCATAAAAAATCTCCCGATACCCTCTGACCTACTCTTCTATGAGTTTGGAGCACTAGATGTACGTCAAATATATGCCAAAACTAGACACAAAGGATACTAAAATAATATTAAAGCAAATACGTATTCAAACAAAAAAGAATCTTTGGGATTTTTGTTTATAGTTGTTTTTTTTTGCAATATGGTTGTTTTGTAAGTTTTGTAAGTTTTTGTAATATGGTTGTTTTATAAGTAATATGTTTTTTTTTGTATTTTTTTTGCAATATGTTTTTTTTTTGGTTTCAAGTATTTTTAAGTAGATATTTTAATTCGTTAGTTCTTGTTTTTATTGGTGGAATCTTTATATTTCAAAATATTATATAACGACTTAATGGCAATTTTAATCGTAATTTAATGACTATTTTAATCACCTTCCACAATCATTAGTTTAATGTTAATTAAATGACTGAATTTTATTAGGTACGCTCTAAATATTACTTCTATTCAATTCTTTAATTATAATATTTTTATTTATAATGTGCACAAAAAGGCTTATATAAATTCACTAGGATCAAAATATAAAAAAGCCTACATTAGTACGGATAGAGCTTCGTTATTTTTATTTATTTACTAGATGACCCGGTGAACTTCGTACCACCTAAAATTTATTTGATTGTAACTCTTCATAAGCGTTTACTAATCCTAATGAACCTTCCAAATCTAATTCCTTGACATCTATAATATGGCCGAATCATATACGGTTTGAGTTTCGTTTGGTGATTAAATGAAAGTCGTTTGTGATTGAAATAAATTCAATGTATTTAATTTACATGATAATATATAAATGCAGTTCACAGTCAACACAAAACATTCTGGTAAAATATGTTTTTCGTTTTGTTTACCGGCGCGTAAATAAACAAAAATGATGGCTTTCCGACCGATGGCTTGGCGAACACGGGACATACAGTTGTCCATGCGCGAAATACGGAAATTCCAAGTTAATTCCGCAAACTTCCAACACGCGTGATTTGTAATCCAAATCGCCTCGTTGCTGCTAACATAGCGACACGTCTGATACTGAGATCCACCTCGTTTGAATTCCTCACAGCGAAAACAGCCATATCGCTTTATTTTACGTATTTGCATATGTAATTTATCGAGTTGATGAAGTTGCAGTATTCCACATTGATTTGCGCTTTAAAAGCCTTGGACAATAAGGCACAATCTAACAATTAACTACATTTACATCTTGCCATTTGACCTTCACATCTGCAGATCGCCCATTGTCCGCCAACTGATCGGCGACGATACAATGGGTATCCGTCATTGCCTGTGATGGTGTTAGCAATCAGGTCTCTCGGGTAACGCCTGGAACAGTTACTATCGAGCATACAGGGCGAGATGTTGTTATAAACTTCGCGAAGTCCATAGATCATATTCTTAGGCCCCGCTGCAAGCAATTTCGGATTAACAGCTTCATCTTGTATTTCGGCCGAGATGATGGAATCATCTCACATCAGTGGGGTTTGCACTTGAAGTTGCTTGCCGCACATTTGACTGACTTCGTCGACCTATGTTATCTCTTCTTCTCGACATTGTAATGGACACTGTAAAACGACACGGAATTGTTTTCACCCTCACTCAAACCGATCGAAATTTCCATGAGGTCTTTACAGTACCTATTGAAATCCCCAAACTAAGTCCAAATTCGTGGTTATGTCATTAAAAAAAACGGTTGTCACCCCAAGACTTTCCTGTCAAGTAGCCAGGAAAGTAATTCATCTGAATATTAATATCATTAATCCTACAACAACAACCCCCCCTCCCCCACCCCAACCTATCGACACCATTTAAAACTCGAAAATCGAAATCGAAATCGACTTTGACTTCAAATTCGACTTATCGACTTTTCTGGCTTTTTCTACGTTTTCGACTTTTTTACTTTTTCGACTTTTTTGACTTTTTTGACTTTTTCGACTTTTTCGACTTTTTTTACTTTTCCGACATTTTCAACCTTTTCGACTTTCTCGACTTTTCCGACTTTTTCGACTTTTTTAACTTTTTTGACTTTTACTACTTTTACGACTTTTTCTACTTTTAGACTTTTTTTACTTTTGCGACTTTTTCGACTTTTTTTGTTTTTTTTTTACTTTTTTGACTTTTGACTTTTTTGACCTCTTCCCCTTGTTCGACTATTTTGACTTTCGACTTTTTCGACCTTTTCGACTTTTTCGATCTTTTCGACTTTTTCGACTTTTTCGACTTTATCGACTTTTTCGAAATTTTTCGACTTTTTTGACTTTTGACTTTTTTTTACTTTTTCGGCTTCTTCGATTTTTTCGACTTTTCGACCTTTTCGACTTTTTTGACTTTTCCGAATTTACGACTTTTCGTCTTTTTCGACTTTTTTGACTTTTTTGACTTTTGCGACTTTTCCGACTTTTTTGACTTTTTCGACTTTTTTGACTTTCGCATTTTATGACTTATCGCCTTTTTGAAATTTTACACATTGTGCGGAATGAATAACAGTTATGGATAGCGCAGCTGTCAAACAATACGATCGCCGCGATAGCCATCTAGAAAGTGGCCAATGTTCCCAAAATGGCCAATTTCGATTTTATCGATTTTCAGTTGTTTCTTTGAGTTTTTCCTAAATATTTTTTTTTGTAAACCACCCCTGAATCAAGCCAAACAAAATTAAAAAAAAATCATTCAAATCGGTCGAGTCATCTCCGAGATCCTGCGAGACTAACGCACGGCGATTCATTTTTATATATAAGATTTCCTTACAACTTTACAAGTGTGTAGGACTAACCAATTATATTAAATTAATCTTTAACTAGTTACTCAATTCGACTAAGATTGATACCTATACAGAACATTATTTTTAATGAATCGGTCATTTTGAAAAGGGTATTTCGGGATTTTTTTTCGGAAATTACTTCTCTGATGGAAATCAATTCTTTACACCGTAACGCATATTCAAATTGAAAATAGCACCTGTAGTTTAGTTTTGAAGAAATACGAGAGTCAATTTGGTACTTTTGTTTATTCATACATTCTATCGAACTCCTTAATAGGACGATTATGTTTTGGAAACTCTTTTAAAAGGAAATATACAGAATGTTCGAGACTTAAAAACCTTTACTGATACTTCACATTTCATTAGATGCCAGAAGTCATTTTGTTCTATATGGAGATAGATAGCATGGTCATTTTGAAAAGGGTACGTTTGTATGGAGACATCTCAATCATTTAGAAAAGGGCATATTTTTCAGATATTTAATAATTAATTACTAATTAATTAAACAATATGAGAATATACAAAATGCAACATCAAACTAAACGAATTTAGCCTGATTATTTGGATATTTTCTTGTTATACAATCTCGTTGTTGTTGTTTTTTATATCTACTGAAAAATTTCATTTTTGTCTCAGATGCCTTTTTTCCAATGACCGATTCAATATTCCAATCAACAACAAAAAAATGCTATCATATAACAATTGAAAATTAAAAAATAATGCAATAAATCACATTGGTAAGTATGATATTATTTTCCAAAGTAATTAAAAACGTAGTTGTAATAATTAAAAACGTAATTTACAAAGTAATTAAAAAAGCGCCTATGTTGATTTTAAGCAGATACACCAGTTAGATAGGAATATTTTAATATGACACCGACGACTATAGCGGCTGTTTGACATTATAAATAAGATAAAAAACGAATTTACCGCGAGAATTTTGCAGCACGCGACGTTTCGGCGACATTGCAGCCGCCGTTGTCTAGGGTATACTGGTCTACCCTAGACAACAGCGGCTGCAACGTCGCCGAAACCTTGGGTGCTACAAAATTCAAGCGGTAAATTCGTTTTTTATCTTATTTATAATATGATAATATATTGTAAAAAAATCATTATGATTAAAGTTTCAAGTTTTTTCTAAATAAACAAATCCTAATAATTGCTTTCTATCGTAATCTAGAAATCGATGACGAAAAATATACTGACTTACCAAGTATCTTCCAATAACACAGTTAAAAAGTCTGAAAAGCTCCTGCCGTGGCGTAATTGGTATTTTAAGCCTTCTTTTATCTCGATTATATAGAGCGGGTTATGTTCGGTCAGGTTGTAAAAGCCATCTGACCATTTTCCGCCCTAATGAGTAAACCTATTTACGAAACCACTTAAAATTAGGGCAAGGCTATAAACGATGGTGAGATCCGACACCGTTTCCTCGCAATAATCGATCAAAGCAGATGCTTACTACCAATCGGTGTCTTTATTGATAGATAAATAATATTTTTGTATTTAATTTATGTATAGATAATTCGTCAATATCTGCTGCCCGCGGCTTCGCTTTGTATAAGTTTTCAAATGATTTTTTAAATTTATATTATTTATTTGAATAAAAGCGCAACTTCAGTACATTACAACATTAACACTATACGCTTAATGGTAAATAGTATCAAAATAGAGAGTAACGCAGACCATATTTTTTTTCTTCAAATCAACGCCACCCAACTAGGCCTAGGCCCGTAGTAAAGCAAGCATACTAAAACAGTTCTCAAAATATGCTAGACATCAAATAATATTAAAAAATAACGAATAATAATAGGCACTGTAGGTACAAATAGAGCTGTCAACTACAACGGGCGAACCCGTCACCTCAGGAAGTTTTAGCGATTGGTCGTTCTATCTACCGTGAAGTGAACGCAGAAGACTTGGACAACAGTCCATAGTCAAGCTCCGCCGCATGCCCGTAAGAGGCCAACGCCTTATCCGCGAGATAATCAGGTATGTTACCCAGCGGGCTTACACTCACACCCTTACTTCCAATTGCGACCAGATTACTCCGGTCTATCGAGGTTACGAGTTCGAGGTCGCTTGCGCGGTCCTCTCCCTTACGAAACGGTGAAACGGTGTAAACCGAATTTATTCGTTTCAAGAGCAGTCGCTGTAAGGTCAGCAACCACCCCCGCTCTATAGGAAACAATACTGCTTCTAGACTCCCCCGACTGTTAGTCAGAATGCACACTCGATTGGCTTACGCCGCACGGTGCGCAGACCGTCCAGGAGCGCCAGAAGATTAACTCCTAGGGTAAACTAGCCCCAAGGCCAGAGTGCGACCCGGGCTCGCACTTCATGCGTGGAGGCCGCCGGATGGGTGTTGACCCGTGAGTGTGACCAACCCTGAACAAATGGGTCGTCGTGGCCAACTCAGCAAGGGCCCATTAGCTCCACTGTAGGTACAAGTAAATTATTTATCTAAAAACTAACTCTAACTCTAAAACTAATGTAAACGCGTCTTTTAGTCTGTTAGTCTAAGAATAAAATCTAAAAAATATCCCTCTATATTGAAGGGAGGAATGGAATATAAGGACAAGCAAAGGTGACGGGTGGGGGAGGGGTGATTCATGAGTTGAATAAATGTCTCTTAAGAGATGTTTTAAACCCGCTCAGGCTTTCAAGTTGTCGTATGGGCAAAGGCACGGAATTCCGGAGTCGGGCTGCCTATGTACACTGTGAAAGATCTGGACATGAAAGTTGATGAATGTTGGGGTATAGCCAGTAATAGATTTTCCTGAGAGCGCAATGGAAGGCCATGGGATGAAAGCGGAAATAAGAGATTGTACAATTAAGAAGGCATGTTTGACTGTAGTATACGGAAGAGTAGGGCGAGTATGTGAAAATCCCGACATCGTCTAATAGGGAGCCACTCTATTTGCCTGCGAAAGGTTGATATGTGATCAAACTTCTTTAGGAAAAAAACAAAGCGAATACACGCCTTTTGAATCCTTTCCAGCGTATCGAGTAGTTCTTCATTCGCGTCTAAGTAGGCCAGCATAGTTAATTATCGGTAATAGAAAAGATATTGAACTATTCAGAATGAGTCAACGCAATTTGTCTTGCTTGCCAACGTTACAAAATGTTTTTTTTTCTGAGGTTGATTTTAATGTGATTTTTGGGATCCTAGCGGTGCAACTATCCACTTAAGTTTGATGATATATGGGGATATCCTCACCGTTTGCTATGCGACCCACAGTCGGCGGAAAGTTGCTAGTTTTGCCCCTAAACCAGTAAAGATTGCCTATCAATTGCCAAACCTACACGGTAAATCAGTTGGAAATATTATGCTTTCTAAATAAAAATCTTCTTTATTTCAATTTTGAATATAAGTAATGTAGACAATGAGTTTTGGACACTGTCAGACTGCGTGCAGTGTCTAAGTGTATTTACACTAAGACACTGCACGCAGATTATTTAATCGCATCGTAATCTTTATCGTTAAGTTATAATCGTTTCATCACTAGTTTGTTCATACCCAGGTCGATCTACTAATGCAGTCCGAAGAAGGCGACAAGTCAAACTACCAAAAGAACGGAGAATTTGAGCTTATCAGCTTCAAGTCTTATAGAACTCTGGAGTACTACTCGTGCTGCGTGGAGCCATACCCTGATGTCACATTTGTCATCAAATTGAAACGACGTCCTATGTTCTACGTTTTCAATCTGATTCTTCCGTGTCTTCTTATCAACGGCATTGGTAAGTAGCTTAATTTTCACATATTGGTTACGTACTGATTATTATTTGTGAGCTATTGAATAAAAGTCACACTGAATTTCTGAAAGTACTGCATTCCACTGTGAATCTGGATGCTACGCATTTCGAAATTTAGATGCTGAGTAGTGTCAATATGTTGAAGCCACGATATATAGTCATTGATCCACGGAGTAGCGTCAATATAGATATCCCACGACAACCGGTTTCTTTATGGGGTGACCTTATACATTTGACCTCTGACCCTTTGACTTTTTTGATAATTAACCCAACCGCCTACGCGCGAGTGGCAATATACCGTTCCTACGATAATCGGTTTCTATATGGGAATCTGGTATGGAGGCTCGACAACGAACTCGCGACATACAAAATGTTAACCTACTGGGGCACCAAAGAAAAGAGGGATACCTAAACAGCGAGAATTCTGCATACCTGCATTATATATTCTGCATACCTGCAAGAGCTGTTACTGCAGGAAGTTGCCTTATTTACCAGATAAGATGTTTGATTTCATCGCCTGCATCAGCGCAATTACTAAAATAGATTGACACTGCCATCTATGCAGGCTATAAAGTAACGAAAAGTATGTAAACCTAAACCTCATTACAGCGATAGAAATGGTTGAAACATAACCTTCTGCCATCAGGACATTAGAATAAATAAGAATTAAGGACAAATTTAGTTGTATCATCATTCCATCCATTACCATCGGCATCCGCTGCGGTTAACTTACCCAAACCAGCGGTTATGGCACTCACGTATATACCTATTCTTCGATGTAAAAAAGGAAAGAGATGATTATTTAAAATATGCGTAAGAGCTGCCATTCACTGGCAGCCTTTCGACTGAAATGAACTGAAGGTTCAGCCTGAAATAGTAAACTTCTATAATAGTAGATGGAAATCAAGATCTTCAGGGCTGTCTGGCTTAAACTAAGACCAAAACCACCAACTAAAAAATACATGTGATTCTATAAAACTCTGTTATTTATAGCAAATTTATTGTTATGCCTGTAACTAGCTGCACTTTTTGAGCAAACGTTGTGTAGAGCGTAGAGCTACTACTCTTATGAAGGAAGGCCCCCCAACAGATAGGCGGCTACCTCATTTCCAACCTCTAGACAAACCTATGATCCTAACTCATCAAGTAACCTATCGTCTTCGATTTTAAATGTATTTATGTACCTCCTAAGTGTTCTGATTTTCTCGATAGCTCTATTGGTGTTCTACGTGCCGTCTGTCTCCGGGGAGAAAGTTACTCTCGGTATCAGCGCCCTTCTCTCTATGACGGTGTTTCTTATGACAATAAGAGATACTTTACCACCAACCGAAAAGATGCCACTTATAAGTAAGTATTTATACCCAAATCGCTCATTTGGTATTTATACCCAAATCGCAACAACTTTTAAACCTATTTATAACCCACCGTAAAACTGCATTTTAATTCTCTATTTGCAGTGGACTTTCAAGGAGGAATTTCTCGTAGATTTTCGTTCACAAACATATACGCATGACATATTTTTCTAACAGTATATATTTTTTTATTTATATATTTAACTATTGAATTATATATTATAACTGTTGATTAAAACTGTGGAGTAGGAATGAGTTGAATGCATAACTAATCATTAAAAAAAGGTACTGGCCATGTGGATTATACGGCCTCACTAGACTTAGACCTGCGTCGAGGCAATAGTCTAGTAAAGTTTGACCAATAGCAGCAGCGTGTTTAAAAATATATAATATCATAGTAATATTATTAATAATATATTTTTTTAACTTAATGATATTTATAACATAAATATATAGGTATTATAAATGTGATATTAATAATGAAATAGCATTATACTAACGTTTTACTGCATATATAGTTGAAATATATCTAATAAATTAATAGATTCAGTTAAATCAAATACCAAAAATAACAACAGCAATAATAATAATAATAATAATAATGATAATAAATACAAGGGGTGACATTGGGTGACAAAGGGTGACAAAATAAAATGAGATAATACTGATGGCAATAATTATTATTTATTTAGTAATATATAATAAGCCTCTTGAATTAGGTTTTCTTTTTTATTGTCATTTTTTAGGCAAAAATTTTTAGTAGATTTTTACTTTCTCTTCTCCTTTTGTCAATATCATATTACAACTTTAATATGTATAGGTATGACTTAAATATATATATATATATATATATATATATATATATATATATATATATATATATATATATATATATATATATATATATATATATATATATATATATATATATATATATATATATATATATATATATATATATATATATATATATATATATATATATATATATATATATATATATATATATGTATATATATAATGTTCCAGCACCTACATGTCGGCGAATAATGATCAATATCCTTTTTAAAATTTTTGGCAATTCCATTTTTAAATTTACTAACTTTAAACACGACATTTCAGCAAGGTTTGGAGTAACAAAAAAATATGGTTTGTACCAAATATATTCGAGTTTCTAAAATAAATATGTTTTACTTAAATTATACCTCAGAAAAGGTAGAAAATATAAGAATAATATAATGATAGGAATATTTGAGTTTTTAAAAAATATATATTTTACAAAATAGAGCGAAAACGTGTAAAAGTCATTGTAGTCTAGTGAAATTTTCTGAAAAACGAACTTTTAGAAGCAAATCATGCTACTTTTAGACAACAGGTCGTTTATCCCTATTTCAACCATGCTGAATCCAAAAATGCCGGTTGCCCAAGCGAAAGCCTGACCGGAAGTGAGATATCCAAGATGTCGGTCAATATGGCGCTGAAACCCGAAATCGCCGCTGTAAAGCCCCTCTTTGACATAGAAACGCGTTTAAAATAGCCAGATGTATGTTTTTGAGCATGGGGAATTTAAAAATACACTGTA
This sequence comes from Micropterix aruncella, assembly GCA_944548615.1. Classification (NCBI taxonomy): domain Eukaryota; kingdom Metazoa; phylum Arthropoda; class Insecta; order Lepidoptera; family Micropterigidae; genus Micropterix; species Micropterix aruncella. The sequence continues at coordinate 19,145,068 of OX155952.1, read as the reverse complement.
AAAGAAACATTGGTCGGTATTTAAAGATGGCGGCTAAGATGGCGCCAAACGAACGCTATTTTGTCGTACAAACGAGCGCGACGCATCTCGATATATGTTTTAAACATGAGGATTGCAAATAATAACTTAAAAACAACGTTGATCTGAACCTTGATTCAAATATTTTCGACAAACATGCGACTTTTTGGCAACAACAACTAACAGAAACTATATACTTTTTTTGTATTATTTTAAAAGTTGCTGACTTTTTCGTACTGATTCATCCACAACAAGGATGTCACTAATAAAAAAATACATCCTGTATGTATACCGGGTATAAACCCTGGTATGTACATCCTGTATATATACCATACTCACCGGCCCCGGCCCTAGGAAATATTATGGTAAAGTTATGGCCCACACATACAGGCTTGTTAGTTTTCTCTTCTTCGTTTAAATTTCCTGACTTTTCTTGTTATAAATTCGGCGATACAAGACATGTCAATGTAAGGATAGACGCGGGTACGATATACTACAGTATATCGTACCTAATAATAATATTATAAGTATAAAAACACAAAATCTACACATGAACGATCATTGACTGTTTTATTACGTCAACCGCAATTTACTTTCGCTTTAGTAGATAAGACAAAACTCATCTACTTTCATAGTTATTAAACAGTTTTAAATAAATAAAATATGTCCGTATCATCTTTTACTTATCATCAGAAGTTTTAAAGTTGCTCCGATAATTGATAAAGTCAACGAAAGACGCATACGGTGGTACGGTCACGTCCAGCGACGCCCGAATGATCACATGGTGAAGCTTGCCCTAGACCTGCCAACGACGAAACGTGCTAAAACGTGCGAAAACCATCCGCTACCTGGTTGACGACGGTTGAAAAAGACCTGAGAGAAGCTCAAGTAAATTGGACAGGGTCTAGGAAGAAGAAGAAGATGTCCGTATCATCTCTGTCTATCGTATCCGTAAATTACTAAGGAAAGAGTTTGACTTGCCTTTCCTCATATCACGCAGCCCCGGATATAGGATTGTTCCATTTCGTGGCAAAAACTCGATAATGGCGCCCCTGCCCTTCAGCATTTAAGATTAATTATTTTTTAAAAACTCACAATACCAATATACTGGGTGGGTTTTCTTAATATACCGGGGAATAAGAACCCTTAAATCAATTTTCACTCTTGTTACTTATTTGCTAATAGCTTTTCATTGTGTGTGACGTTAACATAGAATACATACAACCAGTGTAGACAAAACACAAGCTAGACTGTACACACACCTTCAATCCTTAGGTCCCAGCAAATATTACTATGTAATCTTGCTACGATTTCACACGTCGAGCCTTCCTTTCGACGAAAGAATCTATAACCCCATCAACTAATATTTATAGTGTCACGTTTGAAAGAGTAGTTGCTAAGAAAGAAAAGCAACGCGAATGACTCGCACACCTAATCTCTCCTGTCCGTGGTGAGATTTTTTTCTAGACACAACGGGAATTCTCCTGGAGAGACATCACACGCACTGCGCACGCGTTCAACTTAGGATTCGTCCGAAATCTGGATACTAAGCGCTTTAGTGAAACAATTTTTTTCTAACACATGAATTTTCCTCCCCCCCCCCCCCCCTTCTCTAAATGGCCGATCGTTCATGAATTCCATCTTGTTAGTCGTGTATATTATATATTTATATAATAGATATGGCGCCGGCCGAAAGGGCTACGCGCGGATCTGTCAAACGACGCAAAGGTTTTGACGACCAACAGTCACTGTTGGCTGTTAGACGTCCGACGTTTTAACCGGACGAAACAAGAGATATAAAATGAAATATAACGATCAGATTTATCTGCGAAATTAAATAACTATAGGATCTCTATTTTTTTCGGGCTTGCCCCCTCCCCGGGGTCCCGTCTTTCTAGATCCAGGGCTAACATCACGTCCACTATTCCTTAACCTTATAATGTCGAGATACAATATAATAGAAAAGTGTCAACGTGATGGGCGGCTCATATCCTCATGATAACCGCGTAAGATTCGATGCGCGTCTCTCGCGAACCTATAATATTTTGCGCCTTCAAAAGCCTCCGCGGGAAGTGAACCGCCTCAGCCGAGCTTAGCAAACAAAATCGTATTACGGAAATTGCAAATATTCAGGAAGACTGCCGGCACCGGCGCCGGATACGGAACCGGACTGGCGCTTCTGCTTCCGTGTTACCATTTATTATACAGCGTATTACTACGGTTTGAAACCAGGATTTGACTGCGAAACGCAACGTGTAGCTGGCACTCATAGTTCCAAAAGTTGATTAATCTTCTATTGTTCTTTTCTAAATGGCGACTTTCGGGGTATAACAGTATGGCGGCGCACTGTAGATTGCGCTCTAAACACGACTATACGGTATAAAATAATAACAAACGAATTTTCAAATCATAGCTCTTATTATTTTAATATTATTTACATAAGGATGTACATTTTTATTTTAGTATACATGTTTCAATGCTTAAAAAATACGCTCCATAATTTTCAGATAGACTTTCAGATGGATTCTATCTTGATTCTATCAGAATTTCAGATGGATTCTATCTCTCCGTCTTATTAATGTGATGTAAACAGCCAATTTAAAAAATGCGATAGAAGAATCAATCAGTCCTTTATGATTAAAAAACCATTCATTATCAATATTATAGATAGCCAAAAAATGGCTGTTATAAATAGGATAAAAACGAATTTACCGCATGAAGTTTGTAACACCCGACGTTTCGGCGATGTTGCATCCGCCGTTTTCTAGGGCAGTCTTTCCTGGTCAACGGCGGTTGCAACTTGGCCGAAACGTCGGGTGCTACAAGTTTCAAGGGGTAAATTCGTTTTTATTTTACTTATATTGTCAAACAACCGCGATAGTCTTCGATTTGAAATTGCTATTCGTTTGGCCGTCAATGCTATCAGAGCCAACTGCATACGGTGGCATAGTGGTTAGGTCGCCTGATCTTACTTTGTAAGGCTCCGGGTTCGATTCCCGGGTGGCTTACCATTATGCGTTAGCAATAACAAGAGACACACTTAGACGGTTGTTGCACGTTCAATCTGTCATCAGTTCAGTCCGTGACATTGGTCAGACTGTTGGGAAACTGATCGTTGACTGATGGACTAAACTGATGGATATTCAAACATTTTATATTTTTTATCAGTCGGTCAGTTCACGATCGCGCACACGTGCTTTATACGCACTCTTGATTATCATGTGGCAAAAAACCCGCTCATCGTGAAATTTCACAATAAAGGGTATAAACATTTCGACGGTGCAGAATGATTGCCAAATCGTACTATGGGAGTTGAGCAATCTAATATACCATATATAATCAATGGTGTTACATACTTTAAGAGCGAAGTAGTCGGAACGATATTTTTTGGAGTAATGCCATACGGATGCCGGTGGGCATACCTTAGTCAATTACACTAATATGAAATAATTCGGTTTACGTCGGCTAGTTAGGAGCGAGCGAATGCTCGGTTCACCAAAGGAGGCATATCTAAAGCGAAATAACTCAATTTGAAAGTTTGGGTCCGTCGCGGTCGGACGTTGATTTGTTAATTACCTAATTTAAAGATTACACGAATTTCAACGTGAGTTATACATCATCATCCGGTAGATGTCCCCTGTAGGGCATAGGCCTCCTCCATACCATTTATTTACTTATCTATTTATTTAATACTCGCTATCGAAAACTATTTCAATTGCTACCTTATATACCTAAACGATAACCGATGGCGAAACATTAAGGCGACATTATACCTGGGAACGACCATATCGGTAGAATTTTAGTTTTATGAGTTTTTTGAAAAACAAAAGCATTAATTTAAAAAAGTTTCTAAGTGAAGCCCTCGATAAGGAACCAATTTAAAATTTGGACCCAAAAAAGTTGCTCATTGCCTTGGACATTAAGGCTTTAAACTGACTTCGAAAACTTTCAAGCGCGTTTACTCCTACAATGTAAGCGGTGAGTGTGTTTTATTATAATTTCATAATATTGACTGGTTAATTCTCTAGGGCAGCACTTAGCCACATTTTTTATTTAGTCCCTAAATTAATTACAATTAATTAATACGTGAGAGCGCTCTGAGAGTTACGCTAAATATGCTTTGCCATTAACACCCTTATACCAGCACTGCGTAAAGATAGTTATTTTGTGTGAGATGCGATTTAGTATGCGCCTAGAAGCAGGCGCGAGCGGACGAAGAATCTGCGCCTGACGCTTCGTCAACGCTGGATTTTTATTGGTCAAACCCTTCAAAATTGACCCCGCCTATTTTTCCGCGTGTACGCCCATTTCGGATATTTTTCAGAGGTCTCATGTCGCCTTAACTGAATGAACTCTTCGTAGCTATTTTTCTTCAGCGTCGCCCAACTGGGATAAACCCGTTGCAGAGCTAGCGTTTCCAGAGCATTGTATATTCACACATAAATTGAGCACGATAACTAAATAAATTACTTAACTTATAAAAGAAATCTCAATAAAATACTGTCAATACCAATCCAAATCAAGTAAATTTAACAAAGACATATAAGATTTAATGAGAAGTATACATTGCAGTAGTACTCAAAAAGAAATTTAACTGATGAGAATGAGAGGGAATAAATAAAAAGAGAGGTAATCAAAGAAATATAAAACAATAATCACATGGTCGAATAATTAAAATAATCGTGGGATAATAAAAATAAAGTATTTTTTTTATACATAAAATTAAATACCACGATGAACGGTCTTGAGCCGCCGCCATCCGCCTACTTTATGCAACCGTGGCAATGTCATCTGTCGACGGTCAATGTCATCATTTGAGAACGCTCCCCCCCCCCCCCCCCCCGCTTCCCCGGCGGTTGTCGGTTCTGCGAGCTATATGACCTGCCTGCCCATTGCCATTTCAAGTTGGAAATTTTACGAGCTATGTCAGTTTTTCCGTGCTTTTGTATCTGATGCTATCACGCAGTAAAACTCTAAGCATAGCTCTTTCCATCGCTTGTTGCTCGACTTTGAACTTGTATATGAGGCGAATATTTAGCGAACAAGTCTCCGTGCTGTATGTCATCAGTGTCAACATGCACTGATTATAGACTTTCGTTTCGAGGTTCAACGGTATTTAATCTATACGGGAGCATCAAATTATGATTGTTAAACAAAGAAAAGGGTTGCAAGAAAGGGTCAGGAGATGACTGAAGTTAGAATCGAATATTTGCCTGAGGTCCTGAGGAATATTTGAAAATTTACATTATATGTTCTCTTTAAAGTTTAAACATTAAAATTGTATAACACGGATTGCATGACACGGACATTGATATGGGATGTAATTAACTAAACTAAGGAAAAAACGAAAGGGTTGAAAAGGGTCTGAAAATGACTGAAGTTCGAATTGAATATTTACCTATGGACTTATTTTCAATTAGTGTTTTGAAAAGCGACGATGACTTGCATTATATGTTTTCTTTAAACGTAAAAATATATAAAAACTTTAACATTACTATTATATACATAGGTTAACCATAACTTTATTTTTATTTATTTATTTATTTCATTCATTTTATATCTTATCAAAGGTTACATAGAAAAGGAATTACTTTCTATTTAAATAAAGCGACAAGTTGAATCATCCCATCCCATGCAACCCGAGGCACGTCACACATCTAACTAGGCTTACGCCTGTGCCTCGATGTGCGATTTAAGACTTACGTATTTGAGGTTGCGAGCTGACATTAAAAGTTTATTACTAGAGAATATTAAGTAGAATTTAAGTACATATATAGGTATACACAATATAATAAAATATATTAATAATAAAATAATAGATAAACTCATTCATCGATAAAATATATTAACCAAATTAAACCACAATTTATAGTTCCCTCTCCGTTCCAGAGCGCCCCAAACTCCAGTAGCCATTTATTAATTGCAGCTTTAAAACTCTTGATGTTATATAACTTTTTAATGCGTTTATCTAATTTATTGTACATTCGGGGTGCAATGTACCAAGCCTGCCTTTGTGCGAATGCCGTTTTTAACCGAGGTATCTCAAAATTGAAACCTTCCCCAGCCCACGTAGTTTTTATTTGCTGCCTGCGTACATGGTCTTTTCTAAATTTATGAAAATGAACGATCAGCTGTTTAACGAATACTTGCCTTATGTCAAGCACGTGCAATTCGTTGAACAGCTGCTCTGAACTACATCGGGAAGTTTTTTTGTTACTGACTCTCAGTAAAGCTTCTGAGCCTTAAGAAGGGTATCAAAAGCCGAGTTAGTACAGGCACTATGATGTAAATAAAAAGCACGGAACTCAGTTAGAGCTAAGGGGGATTTTGAATCGAAAGCGAAAATATCATATACTAGATATTCTCCATCGATTTTCATTTGAAATAATTCTAACGTGGAATGCGAAAGTTACAGAGATATTACGTCATCTTGTATACCATATTTTCTATATAGGTTCAAAAATCAAGCCAAGAAAGTTTGAATTAGGAACAATAAAAATATTCATTGTCTTTTGATTGCAATTAATAATCTCCAGCTCTAACAGAGTTCCGTGATTTTAGTTTATATTACTATATATGATGGTTATTCACCTCGACTATCCAATAAAATTTAGCGATTCTTTCTTTTTTATACTTACGAGATTTACGCGAAAGTATTCACTTAATTAATTAATACTCTTTCTTAGCTTTGTGCTTAACAGTAACGCGAGAATTATTATATCTTATAAAAGGATTGAATTAAATGCTGACTATTGTTACAGGTCTCTACTACGGAGTGAGCACTTGCTTGGTATCCTTTTCAGCGTCTCTCTCTGTAGTCACTCTGAACATTTCTTACAAGTAAGTAGATCATTTCATTTTCATTATCTCTCTCTACACCTGAGATGTAGTATATATTACGGCCCCCTGACAAATTTTAATGACGGCCTTTACAGAGCACATGAAAAAAACAATTAAAGGCATTTTTAAAACGAAATCTATGTCATTATTATTTTCTCTTACTTACGTAAAAAGGGTTGGTCCATAGTATTATACTACCTAACAAGCAATGTTCACACACAGGTAATATTACATACTTTAAATATTCCGTTATACATGCATACAAATTAGGTAGATTCTGGGCTCGATTGAATTTCTTTTGAACTAAAATCGGAAATTAGTTCATGTGGATGAGACAGAGCAGTAAGCCAGAGTGGAATGTGAAATGAACGGTGGTCATTTTTCCGCAATAAATCTACCCCACCTAAGATAAACCGCTAAATCTATTGAGCAGTCCAAATTATCTGAGTAGAACTTTACTGACAAATTTCCAGGGGCATTATATCTTGCCGCCCTATAGTTACGCCACCGTTATCTAGGTAAATAAAATAATCTGAACTGGCTGACATAAAAATGTTACTAAATCATTTTCGTTTTCAGAGGAATGCACGGGCAACCTGTTCCACCGCTCGTGCGAAAAATCTTTCTAAAGAGACTGGCAAGACTCCTCTTTATCAACTTCGACGTGGATAAAGAGAGACCGCAGGCGCAGGTAATTCTCAAAAAATCAACACTCATATTTTTCTTCATGCACCTACGAAACCGTCAGGCACCCACCTATCTAGAATACTAACATACCGATCCCTCTATAGTACTTGCCGGCCTTTATTGTAAAATTATGGGCTTATAAAAAGAAACAGTTTCGTAACCCAGTTAAGATGTGAAATCTCCCGTTTATGGAGTCGCAAAATAGCGTCCTTCCATTATGGCCTTTCTTGTAGGCCAATCCGATACCTAACATAATTCAGAGTGTGTCGTGTCGATAATAGTGTGCTGTGAAAAGCCTCAGAATGAGGCGACGCAGAAGCACTGCAAAAAGGGCGGAAGCCAAAATATAAATCATTGAGACGGCGAGGCACGGAGGACACACAACAAACATAGGGCCATTGTCCGCAAATATTATTGAATGGATTTAGTTATTATATAAATAAACATGACGGAACTCTGTTATTAGCGCTTGTCGACGAGAAAATTTTAATTTAGAACAATCGAAACCGACAATATGTTCCAAATTCAAATTTTCTCGCCGACCAGCTCTAAAAAGAGTTCCGTGATTCTTATTTACTTATAAATATCTATTTTATGACAGTTAATTGAACTATCCTATAAAATTTAATTTCAACCCTTTGTAAATTGGTCTTTATCGAAACATCGAAAAAATCGATTGTGTCATCCAGAGACTTTCCCGGCAAGTAGCCAAGGTCTGATTTAATTTGAATATTAATTTCATAAATACAATCGTTAGCCGGCGGACGAATCCGGTTGGAATCCATTAAAATGCCTCGGGGTGCGCGGTGCGTTTCTCGGTTAAGGGCGGGGTTTAGTTAGGCGCTAAAAGATAACGTTAATATCTGATTCAAAGGTATGGCGTAATTTAAATATTATTAGTGTAGTTTGTATATAATATATTCCAACCAATATTTTACAACGTGATTTAGGCCTAAAAAGGCATCTGTGTACCAGATTTTAAGTCTCTAAGTCTAAAATTCAACTTTTGCCATAACCAAATGATGACTGCATGCCAAATTTCAGCTCAATCAGATTGAGCGTTTGGGCGCTATCGTGGAGACATACACTCAAACACAGACGCGCGCACACACACACACACACACACACACACACACAGACGGATAGACAGACAGACACACAGACAGACTTCAATCTAGAAATGTTCTTAATCGTCTTAGGGGGGCTTAAAATGCATATTTCCGTCTTCATGACGATTTTTTTTCACTTTCCTTCCTCGTCGGTTGGTAGGACGGGGAAGTAAAATAGCAGTTATTATAAAATGTTGGTCCCAAAAGTTATTTCCGTCGTTATATTACTTGATTATTATTACGTGATTAATAATATTATTATTATTACGTGATTATAAAAGCTTGGAAGAAGGAGGGGGCTTCGAACAAAGTAAAAGTAATATTATTGATAAGTAGAGGCTTATATAAAGTTTTCGGGTCTCAACCCTACCATTCAAACTTATTGGCGGAAGTATTTCGTCAGTCTAACTAAGCGTTTTAGACGTAAGCTTTTTGCCACGTGTGGGGGGGGGGGGGGACTGTGTTGTACTTTGACCATAGCGTGTACCTTGATCACTTTGTAATTCTCATATTGCTATTGGCTTCCATTGGTGAGCTGCGATATTATGTAATGAATTTCACTGAGAGAAATGTCAGAAAAGATTTGCTGCCTCATTCTTTTAGTGGCGGCGAAAAGTTAGGAATATCAGTGGAATGTTTCGATTTTTGTGGCATTCAGTACCAGACTTACTGTTATATTGATCATTTATGATATTTAGTCACTATTTGGTGACTATATATTTTATTTTTATTGTTTCTTGTACATATTCTGAAAATACAAATCGAATTTTTATTTGTGAAATTCAACATGGTGAACCATTAAACTATTTTAGTTTATGTACCGTAAAACACCGCTTCAACATACACAATTTCAGCATAGTATATAACGCAGGCTGTATTCCAAAAAAAATCGATTGTGGCCGCGACAAACTCCTTAACCCTAACCCCCCCCCCCCCAACCCGATATTAATTATGTCAAGTAACTATGATATGTACATATCCCTTATGCCTTGTTGCAGAATCCGAACCTGAAGGGGGTTCATGAGTTTTTTTGATCGACTACCCGAGACATTTTATTATAGGTCAATCCGCGAACGGGTAGTCGTTTGAAGAACGAGGCAGAAGGTGTGGGGCAAGGAGCACAGCCTTCAGCGAAGACCTTCACAGCATCCAGTACAGCCACAGCTGACGAGACCAATAAACATTGGCCCAGTCGTTCTCTGTCCCATCAAGCCCAATCTGCGAGAGCCCCAACAAAAATAATAGGCGACAGATCTAGCCACTCTTGTCATGTCGGTAAGTCTAGTTTTGAAGATTCTCCATGTAGCTCATCGATATATTATTAGCGGATCGATATTAGGGGATCATATTATATCGATGACGTAGGTACCCAGCTATTTTATAAATATCCTCAGCTTCTCAGAGCTTCCTTACTTTATAATTCCTAAAAGGTTGGTACCGGTTCTTTTACGTATCTACATATACGGGGTGAGTTTTTATTACCCGGCATTTTTCAAGGGGGTGAATCAGTACGAGCAACTGAGCATCTTTTGATTAAAAAAAATTAGGAAAAACAAAAAAAAATGCTTTGAAAAAATTTAGATTTTTGATTTTTCTTTAATTCAAAAATTTGAAGAGCTTGACTGTTAAATAAAAGTTTTACAAGCGTTTGAGCAAGTTATTAACGATATTAGCGACATTTTACCTACCGCTAGATAGCGCATCGTGCTCAGTGCTTTTTATACTCTTTTTCGGATAAATAAAATTTTCAAATTATCAAAAATATATATATTATTTTACCACAATTTTTTATCAAAAGTTGCTTATTTGCTCGTACTGATTCACCTCCTTCAAGGATGCCGGTTTATAAATACAAACTCGCCCTGTATAAGAATCAAAGTCCTCACTGATTCACTGACTGACCTCTATCAAGCCACAGACGAAACCACTGAACTTAGAGCCTCGAAATTTCGGACATATCTTAGGGGCCATCCACATATTACGTAATCACGTTTTTGGGATTTTCGCCCACCCCCCCTCCCCCACGTCAACAGACGTAATCAGCGGCCTGGACCCCCCCCCCCACCAAGGTTACGTAATCAACCGAATTTGCGGAAAATGTGATAAATGGGGAACCCAGCGTTTGAAAAGTGCTTTTAAAAATGTACTTTTATAATTTAAAGTACCTAATTACTTTAAATTAATAAAGTACATTTTTATTAATTTAAGATTTTATTTGAGAGAGTTTGAGAGTTTGAGAGTTTGTTATTACAAAATCTCAAACTGGTTTATTTTACAAATCGCGGTGGGGGGGGGGTACCTTCGGCGTGGCACTGTGATATTTCCGTGCAGGTTTAGACCAAAAAAATTGCGATTCAGTGACCAAAGTTGATTACGTAATCAGATCGGGTACCTCCCCCCCCCCCCCCTCCCCACTTAATAAAGCGTAAGCCTCAGCTCCAACCCCCCCCCCCTCCCCTAGGTGATTACGTAATATGTGGATGGCCCCCTTACCTTAATACCATAAGTTGAGAGCACTACGACGAAGTTTTTCGAATTTCCAATCCTAAGGAGTCACCCCCTTAGGGTTGGTTCAAAGTTTAGCCCGTCGAACACGTACCTCCGAAATACGAAGGCCATTCTAATCGTAAAGAACGTTTGTTTCTCTAGACAATTTTATTCAAGATAATGAAAGAAAACTTATTTTACAACAAATTTTTAATTTTAAACTTATTTTCCAACAAATTTGCTTATTTTTCTACCTAGTCGCCGTTTAAATTGAAGCATTTGTCATAGCGCTGTATCAGCTTTCCTATACCTTCTGCATACTCGCTTGTTGCCAAAGTTTTGAACCAGTGTTTTCTGCCCAAAAAATCCTTCAATTCGGGTAAAAAGAGTAATCACTGGGGGCCAACTCCACAGCATATAAGGTGGATGTCCAAAAACTTACCGGTTAAATTGCTGAAGCAATTCCTTGGTCATTGCAGCAGCCTGCCGACAAGCGTTATCGTCAAGAAGCACTATGCCGCATGAACAACAGTTCTTGCTGTTTGTACCATTTTCGAACTGCACCATTTTTTAACCGCATAATGCACCATTTTCGAACTGATACTTCATTCTTAACATTTCCATAAACTTCAGTTATCAGTCTGTAGGTACATGTTTGCGTGTAATACGTTTCCTGAATGCAAAAAATAGCGAACATGTTTTACATTCAGGAATCGTATTATGCTACAAACCTCACACTTGTCGGGATCCTTAATTTTGTCACACATTTTAAAAGCCCAAAAATAAACTGTAAACGACCGCAGCTGCTCGCTAAAACTGGCAGGGACGATTGGATAAGTCAATTTCATGGCATTAGGGGGTGGTGGAAGAATCACGCGGCTCGTCAGTTCAAAACGTTCTGTACTTTGATAATGGCCCATGGCAGCCTTGCCGAAATAGAGATACGTGTTCGAGGGATTTGCAAGATTTAACCCTTATGTAAAGAAGGGGGATGCAACGGGGGATGATTTCTTATCCGTCAGTAGAATAGCAGAAATCGGGGCTAAGTGCACGACTCAGAAAGTGGCATATCTCCGAAATGGTTTAAAATGGGAATTTGCAATTTGACAGAAGATGTGCTCCACTAAGGAAGTAAATAAAGGAAGTAAAGACACTGTCAAGAAAAAACAAGTGAAAGAAGTTGAAGTTTTTCCGTAGGATTTATATGTACTTACATCTCTCCGAAATGGTTTCATGTATAGAGTCTTAAAATATAGATGAAAACTTCCATAAGAAAATGGGCTTTGTACACGAGGGTTTTGCGAAAATCAACCCCTATCTGGGTGAAACGGAGGATATTTATTTCGACATTAGAGTTGCAATTAGTAGTCTCCCTGCAAAAAAAGGAACGCGTTTTTGAGGGTTTGCCAAAAGTCAATCCTTAACATGAATAGGATAGGATCTTAGAATTCGGGAGAAAATTAAATATGCTTAGAGAATAAGCATACACAGGTTTGAGGGTTTGAATTCACTCTTAATAAATGATTGAAACAGGGTTAACATTTTAATATTAAGTACGTCGAACGCAGATCAACAAAAATGGCATAAGCTAGGTTGTCGACATTCTGGCGAAATATTCACGTTATGAAAAAGACATAAATGTATTTGAGGGCCAGCCCTAGATCGGCGACCATGCAGCCCGCGGGCTCTATCAATAACTATCTATAAAATATCAATAACTCAACAGCCCTGATATAGGCTATTAGATTGCTCAGTGCATGGTACAATTTGGCAACCTTGCATATGAAGCTGATAGCATTGTCCGACGAAACTAAAAACAATTTATTTGGCCATCTATAATAACATTAATAATAGTTTTTTTTTATAAAGGACTGATTGATTATAAAAACCCATTATATAAACAAAGATAACAACAATTGCCTTCAATTATTAGTGCTATTCATCACATTTTTATATAGGCCGATTATTTAGGACATAATCAAACCAATTATAATGCCATCTATTAGTCTATTTATTTATTACTTTTTTATTTTTCAACATGATTATGAATTAGGTATTAGTTATCATTAAAATAACTCATCATTCATTATTTTTATGTATTAGTTATCATTAAATTTATTTTTGGTATTAGTTATCATTAAATTTATGCTATGTATTTATTAGAGTTATTAGATTTACTATATTTCATTTATTTTTTACTTTTTCTTTTTCTCAGTAATAGTACTTTATTAAGTGTGCGCACAATATAAAACGTACAAGTGACCTAGTCGAGTCTACCTTGGTACGGGCTTCGGCCTAGTTAGGCAGACTTTGTGAATAATGTTTTTGGAAAATTACTTAGGAAAATAAATTTATTCTTATTCTTATTTGAACTTTAAAGCGCGTAATTATTACGTATTGAAACCTGTATGCCAAATTAAAAATGGACATCTTTATGTAAATAATATTAAAATAATAAGACATATGATTTAAAAATTCGTTTGTTATTATATTATTATTTTGAGATGGATTATCGTTATGACGAGTTTAGAACGGAATCTATTGGGCTACTGAACATAAGTGAATTTGACAGTATTTGAAACTATGAGTGCCATCTAGACGTTGCGTTTTGTAGTAAAATCCCAGCTGCGAAAACGTAGTAAGGCATTGAGCAATCTAATATTTATCATTTATCTTACCTTACCATTTAACTTACCATTTATCTTCAGTCGCGCTCACTCCTCGTATGGATGCTTGCTCAGGCGGTGCATAATTCACTTCACACCTTACAGGAACAGTCGCCCTCTAGGAGGAGAAAATGGCAGTGAACATTTCCATAGAATAAACGAAAACATAACCTAAAAGTAGGGCTGCCATCGGTCCCGATATATCGGGACTGTCACCGTTATTTAGTCCTCTGTCCTGACCAGTGGTCCTGACGTCCCGACAAACACTAAAATATCCCAATATCTGCGCAAATCGTACAAGGAATAAATGCTTTAATGAGTTTTTCTAATGTTTTCTTTTATTTTAAGCTTCAATGACTTTAATTAAAATTAATGAGTTTAATCATTAGATTTAATGAATGGCTTAGGGCGCCTTTTCACTGGCGGTTAGCCGCAAGGCGGCTAGCCGCGCGGCACGCCGCTCGCTCGCGTTCGTTCTGCGGCTAGCCGCCTGGCGCCGCGCCGCGCGGCTGGCCGCCTTGCCGCGCGGCCAGCCGCGTCGTTCTCTCGCAGCGAGCCAGGCGCCAGTCTCATTGAGAAAGCAGACGAAAATGGACGCCGTTGAAGCAGCTATAATTATTTACGTGTATTGTAGAGAAATGGAGAGAAATAAAAAACGAATGGCGGGAGGCGGCGGAGGCGATGCAATGTGTAGCAGGGAGGGGGCCACGCGGCTCGCCGCGCGGCACGCCGCGCTGCGAGCCGCCAATACAAACATTGAACGCGCGGCTCGCCGCGCGGTACGCCGCCAGTGAAAAGTGCCAGGGCGGTGCGGCGTGCCGCATTCAACCGCGTTGGATGATGACGGCCGCGCGGTCGAGTGCGGCGCGCCGCATAGTGAAAAGGATAGAAACGCGTTTCCATACATTCTCTTTGCAAGACCTTTCCTGCGGTACGCCGCCGCGGCTAGCCGCTTTGCGGCTAACCGCCAGTGAAAAGGCACACTTAATGGCGACTCGAGCATTCTTTCCTTGCTTATGAGAGCAGATAAGTTGCCGGGGGTATGTATCTAAAAAACTTTTGGAGTTTGAATGTGCATCTAAAGACTGGAAGTCGACGAAATCTGTGGAAGAGAGATGGATTTACTTTTTTAATAAAACCGAAAATCTAGAAAGAAAATGCCAAATGTTAACCCTTCAGGCCTCGGCCCCTCAGCCGATTGACAAGTTGCTGTCCCAAAAAAATTTTGTAAAAATTAGTAAAAAAATTGAATTAAGACACTGTCCCACCAAAACATTAATTACTGCCCAACCACTGTTTTATTTATTACTGCCCAACATTAATTACTGCCCAATTAAAATGAAACATATTAACATAATAAAACATAATAAAATCAAACAAATTAAATTAGAATAAAATTAAAACGGGGCCGTCACGCTGAATCGTATTGTGGCCGATATTGGCCAATCGGGGCCTGAGGGGTTAAAACTATGCCAACATTTATTAGTAATTCCAGTCCACAACGCTACAGTGGAAAGGATGTCGGCCTAGTGGAGTGATGAAAGAAATTCTCATTTGCCAAAAACTAGTGCAGTGTCGAAACTATAATGATAATGTGACTTTCACAGAGTTTTAAAATTATGTTAAAAGGAATTTTGCATTGCTGAAAAAAGTAAAGTCCTCAGAAAGCTTAATACACCAAGTACTTCTTCCGCTACAACTACTTAAAATGTGTTATAAATAAAAATAAAATACAAACGGAGCTGCCATGGAGTTCACCGAGCGGAGTTGGGCCAATCGTAATACTATTTTTACTTTTCTGGGGGTTGAGCAGTGGATTCCAGAAACGACCGGCTGTGGTAGGTTTAGGACAGCTGTCTTGCCACATACCACAGCTGTGAGCCTTACCACCCATTCACTCCCCCTTCGAAGCCATAGAATTTGAGATGCGAAAATCGCAGTTTTAGATAAATCCTGGCTGATTATTTTTCTGGGAAGACCAAGATCTTTAAAGAGGTGAAACAGAGATTTGGCTGGCAGATCATGAGCACCAACTTCAGTAAAGCTGTTCCGGGTGACGGAATTTGCGAGATCATGGTATTTATTTAATTTGTACTTGTGGTCTTTTGGGATATTTGATTACCATGGAACCGTTAATTCTACAATCCGAAATAGAGAGTAAAGAGTAATATCTGGTCGGAGGGTTGTGCATCCGAGACTTTCAGGGAATTTATACTGCTTAGAGACCGAATCGACTTCCAGAATCCCATCTGAAGCTTTTTCAATTATTGAGAAAGGTTTTGTCTAATTAAGGGTATGTAAGGGTATCTGGGTATCTATCTAAATAAGCGAATAAATATTTGTCTTGTCTTGAAATTGCGTTTTTTTTACTCCCGATGAGACTCTAGCAAAATATGGCAGCACTACCTATTTAAAAGGCATATTTGCGATCATTGCAATGTGAAACATCTAAGAAAACACAAGGTTGAAATAACTAAAATCTATTTTAATAAAACTCAATAAACATACCTACATACCCATGTATATTTTATCGTCTATGGAAACCAGGAAAAATCACAAAACAACGAAAGACTAAAACTACACCAGGAATTAAATAATTGAGAAATCTTAGCGCTCTGGTTACTTATCTGAAAAGTGGTCAATTGCCGCCTCTCCAAGAATTTCACGTGGTCTCCCCTGAAATTATTATATCCTGGCTTCTTTGTCTGTGTCTTCGATAATCGGAAATAATTTTCTCGTTTTCCAGAGAGCGAGTGTCTGTCATGTTCGAGTGGTATTGCAGCGTGCTGCCGAAATGGCGGTAGCTCCGCCGCAATTGCTGTTCGCGAAGTTGCCGCTCGTCACGAGCGTCGCGTGAGGGCTAGAGAACGAGCCGAACAGGACAACCTCGAATGGAAACAGGTCACAAATTGGTTCTGCTCTTCACTGAAAAGCATATTATAATTCCTCGCGGATCCTAGAGTATACTGTTTCAACATTATAAATCGTTGTTTTTACACAACTGCTTAATAAAATGGAGTGTAATGTTTTCAAGGTTCATGTATGTATGTATGTATGTATGTACCAAGGTCTGTGGACCTCGGATAATCGAAAACTCGGATAAAATGAATTCTGTTGTAAATCAAGGGGGAAACACTTGTTAAACTCTCCAGTTTTCATAGCTTTTCGTTTATTTATCACTGGTTGTCTTTTTGTGAACATAATTTTTTGATTTTGACTTGTTTTCTCTCCAATCTCCTTCAGTCACTTCTCCCATGCTTAAATCTGAAGCCTTTTTTTTCTTTATTGAGCCTGTTGATGACCTCGATTAACCCTGAACTCGGTTAGTCGAGGATTGGCTTCCTGCGGCTCTACTGTATGTATGAATGTGGGTATGTAAAGTATGCATGCATGCATGCATGAATGTATGTATGTCACTTGACATGGTCAAAGTCAACGCATGATATATCCAAAGCAGAAAAAGAATTTTCCCATCCCAAATACATATCTACATACAAGTTTTGTAATGTATTTTTTGTTGCTATGATTTTTAAATGCAGCGGGGGACAATGTTTTTATAACACATATTTTTAAAAGTTCTTCGACTGCTTGTAATTCTTTTTAGTTCACTTTATAGGTATCGGTGGTTGTGGATCGCGCTTTACTAGGAATATTTTTCCTTATAACCATCGTCTCGACGGCTGTTATCTTGTATCCACAGATGTCTTTATAAATGTGTGTATTTACTAAATAAATATATAATATATTGGGAACTTAGTTTGCAGACTTAATCAAATTTATTTTATTTATTTCAGGGGTGGTGTCATTGTAATCACGTGCCAAAGCCAAGTCATTTACATATATGGAAAAAATATCGGTAGAAATTTATTGTAAACTAGCCATTCGTTTGCGAGGACTCAGCTCTCATAAACTAAGAAATGTCCCGATTGCGGCAATAAAAAAAAACTTAATTATTATTGATTGTTGTGTTTAATTCTCGTAATTCTCACAAACACACTCGTGGAATGAAATCTCATCCTGAACATCTTAATCTAATACAATAATGGTAATTATTCAACTCTCCGCTTCTTGACTAGCGAACCGAGGAGATCTGATATCGCGGGCAAGTTGTTGGTCTGGTCATTGGCTCCTGTGTTGACTGGCAGTGTCAACCCCGCTTGCTGGGCTCCGGCGACTTTGTTTTGGTTTTTCATGTTACGATGCTGGGGGAAACTCGGCATCAGTTTGGGGTCGCAAGCTAAAAGAAAAAAAGTTGTTTTTTATTTTATTTTTAAATTTATTTTTATTAAATTTACATTCACCAGTCGAAGTGACCTTACAGAAGACAAATATGTAACTTTGGCGCCATACAGCTGAATAATGGTACTTATATTTAAAAATTATTTCAGCATGGACCGATGATTGGCTCATCAAGCTAAATAAAGAAAAATGTACTGTAATACATATTGGGCGGAACAGCTAGGAATTTTTTTTGTTAACTTAAACAAGTTGTTTCGATATTTCTTTTTTTGTTGCATCTAAGCGCAAGTCTGACAGTTTTCAGCTACATGGTAGCAATATGGGTTTTTTTTTCAGATACACTCGTATTGAAACAAACTCAATACAAGAATGCCATACTGTAATAAATAATTTTACGCCTTCTACAGTCATATCTTGAAAAAGTTTAGGAACACCCGTTTTTCTGTCACCACTTTTGCACTCCACCAGAAGTACGGCAAATACAAGTATATTTACAGTCTCATTGTATTACAAACTATCCAAGATTCAAGTTCCATGCTGTAACAAATCATTTTACATTATTAACCCTTGGAGTAAATGGGTATTTTCATGGATGCATCTGTCTCTTTTGCAGGATTTTCGGCGACATCGACTTAAAGTACTATAACTACGAAACTACTACACCAATCATAAAAAGAAGAACTGCACAATGATTGTATTGAAATTTCGAATATAGAATATTGAAATATCATTTTGTAAACAATTAGATAATTATGAATAAATATGAGAACGTCAAAGAAGTGAAAAAAACGCGGAACCAGATCTGGTCGTATCATACTCAACGGATAATTGTTTCAGAACCAGATTTGGTCGTATCATACTCAAGGGGTTTAAATAAATCTGCTTCGTTGCTTCTATGGCGGTTATTTGGAACCATCGAAGAGTTATGGCAAATGAATTTTCAAGAGTTTCGCTTATTTAAAAATTAGTTAAAAATAAAATTAGCCATAAGCCCCACCATAAAAGTATGGCATTTCGCTTGGGCAGATTTATTATTTATCGACAATCAAAAAATACTAAAATCTTTGTGTAACAAATCGTTTGAAAAACGTAATTTTTCCGACATGTTTAACCCCTCCTGTTGCGAAGTAAAAACTCACCTATCACTTTTGCGCGCGACATATTCGGGCAAAAAATCGACGCGAGTCAACGGCCTTGAGAAAAACGATCATAACTTATAAACCACTAAACGGATTTAAAAAAGATAAAGAGAAAAATGATCGCATTGAAATTTGACATATAAAACATTATAACCTTATCTCGTAAAACAATTAAGATAATAATGAATAAATATTACAAAATTGGCAAACTGAAAAAACTCGCCTATAAAATCATTTCGATTTTTTTGTCACAAAATACGTAAAATATGCAAAAATTGTAAATACAGTTATGTTCTTTATTAAATGCTTTACCAAAACGATATTTTTTTTTACTTATTTGCATACAAAAATATTTATTTATTCAGCCAAGAAAATTTTTATGTATTCTCGTAAAAAAAATTTTTTTTAATTTTTAATTTGTGACTACTTATGGTATTTTTTTATATGAAATTCTTTCAAAATAACTTTATTACTACATCACACTTCTTAGAAATCACACCAGAACTTTGAGCTTTGTCTGATATTATAGAAAAATCTAAAGTTTTGAGAGTTTCCGCGTCCGAACTTAATAATAAACTTTGAATGCTCATAATATAAAATTCGTTAGATTTTTTCAATTATATTGTCTTATCATAGACTTATTATATGTCTAATAACTAATTACTATACTCCAAAGAGTCACATTTCATCGAAAAACTATGGAAAATCGCACTTTATTCTCTCATAGTAATTATCAAAACAAGTTTCTTTGCGCGATTCATTTTACAAAACAAGATATAATTTTCAAAATACGCCTAATTATGTGATAACTTAGGATGTAAATGAAGCAATACTTATTTTGTTAGTAAATTAAAGCGACATTACGTCATATTTCGCAATATATCGGGATATTTCATAAACATTACAAAATAATAACAACCATTTTTTCGCGAGCCGTTTGTTGTCGCCGAAGTGTTTTCTTTAAAAATTCGTGAAAAACAGCAAATGGACTATCTCAAATGATTAATCCTGATTCCAAAACTACGTAAAATGCATATTACTCACTGTTCTCCAGTTAATAACACTCAAAAACTGCACACACACACTTTTTATCACCAATTCCGCGGAGCCGTTCGCGGCCGTGCGAATGCCGACGGGAGACTAGGCGTTTGACGTCTTTGCTCACTTTCTAAATCGCCGTTCGATGTTGCCACACAGAAATCTTGAATTAAAGATATTTTGGCCATATCGTTGCGCCGTCAGAAAGCATATAGTACGATGTTTCGAATCGTAAATTGCATTTTTCGCAGCGGCGAGCGCTATATCCGGTAGCGGACGTTTCGGATTTTAGGCGGCCGGCATAAATGTCCCCAATCGGATGTTACGGATAGAGCGGGTTAATTAATTACCCTGCGATCACGCCCGACGCCCAGCGCTAAGGTAATTTTTTTATTTCATTAATTACCTAATTTAACTTCTGAATGGTCACCATACTTGTAACAAATGACTTGAAATTGTCTGTCACTATCTCCCGGCCTAAACTCTCTTACTGGATATAAGCTAGATGAAGCCGAACTAAAATTGTACAGTTGCAGAAGGATCTAAGAGTCAAAGTAGCCAGTTGCCTCAATTGGAATGAACACATACATAACTGCTACTGTGAACAGAACTAATACCACATTGTATTAATTCGAAAGGTCTTCCAGATACTGTATTCTCTCTACTAGTCTATAAGGCCCATGTACAACCAGTACTACAATACGCATTCTATTTATGAAGTCTATATTTGTCGGACTCATTAGACTTATTGAGAGCGTGCAAAGACCCACTAAAATGATAAAAGGATTATATCACTACGACTACAAAGAAAGGCTAAAACGGCTAAAACTGCCAAAGCTCGAGGAGAGACGTGAGCGAGGATATCTCATCGAGATTTTTAAAATACTAACAGACCATTACAGCTGTGAATCAATATCATCGATATTTCTCCTCGAACAAAGCCATATTCTGCGCGAACATTGCTTTAAACTCGACAAGGAGAGATTCGCCTTGAACCCCAAGATTTATTTCTTGAACAACAGAGTGGTCAACTCATGGATCAAACAATATCTGTAATCTGCATGAGGATGAAATCCCACAGTCGCAGCAGAGAAAATATATAGATAAGGCTTAAATCAGGATGGTAATGTAATCTAGGAGTGGGTGTTTTGCGAAAGAAAAATACAGATGAAATCAATGCCATCACAATATTTAAGGTTATACTCACGCAAAGGCGCTTCCTTGAAGTACGAGCTCTGCAGGCACTCGACGGCCGTGGCGCGCTTTTTCGGATCATACATGAACAGGAAATTCAGGAGTCGCAATCCGGCGGCTGAAAGCCACGGGAATTTCTGTTTCAGATTATTGTAGGGCTGCTGCTTCAATGTGAAATTCTGTAGCGCTGGCAGAGTACTGAACTCGGGCCATATCGCATCGGACGGTGTGCCTGTAAAGTAATACAAAAGTTACGGTTAATATACAAATATTTGACATATCACATACTTTAAGTTTACAGACGTTTATTCGACATAACGACTACTACTGATCGAAAAGACACTCTTCGAATGTGAATGCGAATGTTGGGGGTAAAAGAAGTATTAAGTAAAAACGGGGCCCAGAAATTGCCCCTTAAGTAAGATACTAAGGTATTAACCCTCCTTCGACCACCTGCATTCGGGAACAGTGTACCTGCCAGGCACAGGTTTAAAAATAGCCGCTATTAACTACCTGTATTAATATCAGCTCTCCAAAGATATCACTGACCTTTATAGGGATGTATACTAAGAAAATAAGTGAAGTTTGATACAAACAATACGTATAATAACTGTAAAAGTGAAAAAAACAAAAGGTAATCAAAATGTCAAAATAGACAGACATAAACATATTCATTTTTAAACATTAAATAAGGTAAAAACACTCATTGTAGGGCATTTCACTACGATGAAATCCATAGGAAATATGTATCTTAAAAGTATGATGAGATCGGGCGCAATGAGTCTGACAGGTCAAGGAGGATGCTCCTACTCTCTATGGCAGTGGTTCTCAAACTTATATCATCTACCGCCCACTTTGACAATCAATTATTTTTCAGCGCCCCCCATTTCTTTTTTACTTTACAACATCTTAAAAACCACAATGACATTCATTACTTTAATTCTAAACGAGACTTTTTTACCAGTGGCAGCAATTAAAACGCAACTTTATAATATTAAGAGTATATTTTATTCGAATTCAAACAAACATAATCAATTTTAATTTTAAAACTAACGTAATGTGAAGGATGATGATTTTTAACAAGTTTGTTGATATCAGGTTTGAATTTACTCAAAAACAGCCGCAAGTTGCCGCGTTCGGTAATATGCAAACGATTTATCTTTTTAGTAAGTAGCGTTGCCTGCCACAACAATAAATCCACGTTCACACAAATATGACGATGGGAATGCTATCAAAAATAGTTGAACGATCTACCACAATCCAGGGTATAATTGCGGGATTTGCTTTTGTAGTCAAAATTCTTGGTAGCCATTTTTGAATTTGATTTTTATTTCCTCGTTCGTTGTAAGTTCTATAACTTCTTCTTCCAGATGGGATGATATTGCTGTGTTGACGTTTGAAAAAGGATCTAACACCCAGTCTGGTAATTCCAATTTCAAAATGTCCTGGAATCGTTCTATGAAATCACTGTGGAGGTTTTCCAAATGTTGACAGTAGGCAAACAAGTCGTCATTGTTGCACGATACTGACAAATTGGGAAAATTGTGGAACTGACGTTTGCCGATATTTTTCTTGTGTAAGAGCAGTTTGGCTACAAAAGCAGCAATTAATTTTTTTGTTTTAATTAAGTTCAAGTCATCGCCTTGAAGTTGGAAATTTACATCATTAAACAATTTATATAGGTCTGTCGCTATGTTAAATATTTTTAATTTGTATACAATTGAACAGGGCAGAAATATGAACTAAATAATCGATGTTGTGTAGTAGGTACCTAGGTTTTAATTTCAGTGCATTTTAAAATATTAAGTAGATGAAATTACAATTCAGCCATAGCCACTTCAACACCCCCCATTTTTGTCCGGGCCCCTTACCGCCCCCCTCTAGGCCACCAGCGCCCACAAGGGCGCGTTATCGCCCACTTTGAGAACCACTGCTTTATGGCGTTGGGTAAGAAACTGAGTAGGAGGATTCAATGCCCCGCCGCAAGACAGAAAGGTAATGGGAGGGGCGACATCAGGCGCCACTCTAGCGGGGAGGATGAAATAAAAGTTTCCAACCTGTGCCTGTCAGATCAGGTAAGCCCAACGGAGGGGTTAATAAGGTATAAGGCCAGGTGCGCCCAACAGAGGGTTAATAAGGTATAAGGCTTACCCAAAAGATCGACGATGAATTCCAGCTGAGCGATTTCCGACTTTCCTGGTAGAAGTGGCTTATGAGCGAGGAGTTCTCCGAGGATACATCCAGCAGCCCACATGTCAATAGCAGGGGTCTGTTTGGGAGACTGCAGTAGCAGCTCTGGCGCTCTGTACCACAGGGTCACGACCCGCGGAGTCATTCCACGCTCTCCCGTACCTAGCCAACGTGCCAGGCCAAAGTCCGCTGGAATCGTAATTTTCATTAATTTTCTTGAGAAATTTTTTTTTTTTAATTAAAAGCTATTGTAAATATTTGCTTGAAAAAAAAATGAAGCTGTTGATTGCCACACCTCTACACTGTACCAGGGTCAGGCTCGACTTTCAAATGATATATGCGTGTCTTCGAGCATAATTAGTTACAGACTCTCTCGCTAAGCGAAACACTTGTTAAGCGAAACAATTTTTCCCATACTCGTTATGAGAGGTCAAATTACTCGTTATGAGGAATTACTGCGAATTACTCATTATGAGAGGTGCTCGTTATGAGAGGGTCCACTGTATTTGATAGAAATAAAGATGGTGGTTTCTATGAAAATGCTCATTATTTTGTTCAATTTGAGTGTACAAATAATATATACAATGGAAAGTGATAGTGACATTAACCAGGATTAACATTAATGTAGAATGCAAATTTAAATCAGTCTGAGTATGGATTTTTCCTTTACAGATAGTGAATTGAAAGAACCTTTATTAGAATATACGTAGGTAGTTATGTGTATTAGTTGTATATAATAATCTAATTTTGTTTATATACTTATGTGAGTGACTTCTAGTTAGTTATCTATGATATCCTTATATAAAAAATAAAATTATAGCAACAGTCTTACTGGTATGTTTTTGGGTCATAATTGTGAGTAATAAATAGTTTGTAAGTGTCAATATTGTGAAAAACCATAAAAAAAAACTTTGCCTGTTTTTTCTACACTATTTTTCATTATAAATGGTGACACGGAAGCGCTTGAAACCGAACAGTATAGAAAACATTCCCAGACAAGGTGAAGAAGCCGCCAAAGATAAACTTGTGAATATCTTCTCTTCTTCCTTTCCTGAACTGTCGTCATCTCAACAGGCAAAATAAAATAAGAAGTCAAGATTAAGGCATTGAAGCGCTAAGCAACTGCTCACATTTTCTACGTATCTGCTTTACAAGAGCTTTCGTTATACTGAAAAAAAAAAATTACTTTACCAATTTTGACGCATCCCTTGTCGGTGAGTAGCAAATTCGACACTTTCAAATCGCGGTGAACGATGAAATTCGAATGCAGATATTTTAACCCTTTCAATACTTGCAACATCAAGCATTTGACTTGTGATTCGGGGAACGGGGAGGTCATGTTATCCAAAAGAGAAGCCAAATCCTGTTCGCAATATTCCATCGATAAAAATATACTGAAAAAGAGAAAAAAATTGTTTAAAACGGTCTACGACTGTAAAACGGAATGTTGTAATAAAGTGTTTTATGGAAATACAAGAGGCGATGTTTTATAGGTTGAAGAGCTGGTGATTTGATAATCTATGAGGAAATTAATTGGATATTTTTTTGTATTGTATTATAATATAAGTTTTTCAAGGGAGGTTTAGTTGTTAAACTTAGTAGCCACTTTGGTCTCGACTGATGCACACTTGAGGAGAAAGAGTAATAAAAAAACATTCAATAAGAATATTATTAAATTTTTTTTAACCGCGAATGCAGAGTATCAAGGAAATACAAGGTGATAGACTAATGTTACATTATTCCATTTTCTATAACCTGCCATTACTGGCTCCATTGATACCGTTATCAACCAACCTGTGGTAATTGCTCCATAAGGGGTAAAACTGTTTGTCCTGAGGAGTAAAGACATATATGTAATAATTGGACATGAGCAGGGTATTCCCAATACTGAATAAAATTAATAAAAAATAAAAGGTATTTTTAGATAAGCCGAAAGACATTGCATCTTGTTCCAAACAACATATTAACATACGTTAATAACATAAAAAGATGATGGCGTGAAAGAAGAACAGTTATTCACATCACCGAGTATTACTATTCACTTTGAACATCGATAGTTTAAAAACATGGACATTCGTTAGGAAACTAGAACACATATCTACCTAAAGCAAAGTATCTAAATAAATGTTAAAATATCATTTTAATGTTATATTTCGTGAGTTTGATATAAACTCTTTTTTAGGAGAAACTAGGCATTGTCCATTGTAATTATTGGTGCATTACCTCTCCAACGATCGACCGACAAGCACCTCTTTTAGCTGCACTATATTTTCGTGGCGACACGACATCAGGACTTGAATTTCGCGCAAACCGCTCAAAGGTAAGCCATCTTTTTCGACGTCCATCCTCACTTTTTTCAGCGCTACTATATTTCCGTTGACTTTATCCTTGGCGCGATCTAAAATAAAATAAAACAAAATTGTAAGCAATAAACTCAAATCAGACAAATTTATTTATTTATTTATTTATTTACTTAGTAACACATCTAGTAAACAATTAATGTCATATTTGTGAGTAAGATGTTAGCTAGAAATTGATGCGACATTATTTTTAATGTTTGACACAGTCACCTAACTAGACCTAGGCCTGTTCTAAGGCAGACTTTTAATGACTAGATATTAAGTGTGCACTGTCAACTTAAACCATATGTTAGTACTTATTTTTAAATCGAAAAATATGAAACTATAAATATTTACGCATATACAAATATAGATAGATGTATAAAAGTGAAGCCCTCCAAATGTTTTTGCCTTGGACTCGCCCGCATAGACACAAAATTTAAATCCTATGACCCCAAATTGGTCTATAAGGGCTCTAATATCTCCCTTATAGACCCAAACAATAATTTCAAATTCCTCGGCAGAAAAATCACCCATCAGGGAAAAGACGTCTCGGGCGATCATGTTATAGAGCATTTAAAAAGTTGCCTGGCAAAAATAGATGCCTTGCTAACTTTTGGCCCTCGTAAGGCCTAGATCTATGACAATTATCTAACGTCACATTTGTCATGGCCCTTTCTTATTTACGATTTTACCAAAACCCAACTGTCCCGTCTAGATGCGCTGGTGACAGCTAGTTTAAAATCCTGGCTGTCCTTAGCTAAACCAGCTGACCCCTCGAATCTCTTCAGGTCCAAACAAAATTTTGGGCTAGCGCTAAAACTGGCCTCTCTGCTCTACGCCAACTCCAGAATAACCAAAAATTCGATTCTGTGCAATTCCAAAGATCCGGCAATATCGAAGCACGTAATAAGTGGCCGTAGTGATTCAAATGATCTACAAGCCCGCGTAGACTTCCACAAAAAGTAGTATCAGAATCAGAATGGCACTAGTCTGGGGTATGGCAGTACAACCACGAGCAACGTGGACTTGAAGAAGTCTCTTTTGCGGGGAGATTACGACAGCAACAGTATGGCTCATGCTATTGGCCTTCGATGCCAGAATGATTGGACAACAATTGGGGACTTTTGCATTCCGCCTTCAATGCACTGGAAGGTAATGCTCTATGACTGGACGCCAGAGATGCTGAAATTTTATTTGAATGCCTTTCAGCATATACTTCCAGACCCCAGTAACCTCGCTCGTTGGAGCTTTGCCGAGGATAGTTCTTGTCCCCTCTGTAGCAATACCCCTTGCACAGCTAGACACATTCTAGCTGGCTGCAAGGTGGCCTTAGATCAAGGACGGTACACTTACCGCCATGACAAAGTTTTCGCTGTTATTCGCGAGGTAATTAGTCTCTCAGTGGCTCGTGCCAACAAGGGTTTGACAATATCCTCCAAACCCCCAATACAGTTTGTGCGGGATGGCTCTAAAGGCAAAAAACATTTAACTACAAAACCTTTCTCAATAATTGAGAAAGCTACAGATTGGATTCTGGAGGTTGATTCGGTCTCTAAGCAGTATAAATTCCCTGAAAGTCTCGGATGCACAGCCCTCCGTCCAAATATAACTCTTTACTCTCTATCTCGGAAGGTGGCTCTTATTGTAGAATTAACTGTTCCATGGGAATCAAATATCCCAAAAGACCACGAGTACAAATTAAATAATTACCATGATCTTGCAAATGCCGTAACCCGGAACGGCTTCACTGTTCACCTTCACGCGGTGGAAGTTGGCGCTCGTGGCCTGCCAGCTAAATCTCTATTTCACCTCTTTAAAGATCTTGGCCTTTCCAGAAAAATAATCAACTCTCTTAGAAAAATTATATAAAACTGCGATTTGAGCATCTCAAATTCTATGGCTTCGAAGGGGGAGTGAATGGGTGGTAAGGTGAATGCTCACATGTGGCAAGACAGCTGTCCTAAACCTACCACAGCCGGTTCGTAAGTCCGGAATCCACTGCTCACCCCCCAGAAGTGTAAAAATATAGTATTATGATGGGCCCGACTCCGGTCGGTGAATTCCATGGCAGCTCCGTTTGTATTTATTTATTTATTATATATATACATCTATAGATAAAATATATATCCATATATGCACACATACACATACATATATGTATACGAAAATAATAATAAAACCAAAATAAATAAAAATAAAAACTAAAATAATATTAGTAAAAACTCAATATTTTAGTAAAATACTACTACTGCTGCTGCTGTAATTTTCAATGATTAAAATACCCCTTTCCAAAAAATTTAATGACGTAAAACTACTTTCCATTTTATGTCGAACAGTCTAGGACAGGAGCTACAACAATGCTGTGAACAAACTTTCTGAAAAAAAATTGGATGTGGCAATTTGTCTAAACTTCCAGCAATCCGGAAGAGATTGCAGCCCAGCTAAAGGGATCACACCTGCAAGATGCTTGGATCAAGCTCGAAATTGCTTGGTTAAGAAATCGCTTCTCCTATAATAAGGATTTTCGAGAGGCTATGTAATTTATCCAGAGTTGATAACTAGCAAGGACAAAGATGCTCAAGGATTAACAGTTTAAACCAATTTGGCCTCTAAGCAGTATCATTTTGTCATAAATCTCGAATGCTCAGCCTCAGTCCAGATGTAACTCCTTATCTTCTATGACGAAAGATAGCCCTTATTCGAGATCTAACATTTCTCTGAGAATCAAATATCCTCAAAGACCACAAGTATGAATTTAAAAACAACGTCTCGTAAAAGCAGTCACCAGGAACGATTTCACCGTTTCCTTTCACATTGTAAAGTTGACGGTCGTAATTTATTATAAAGAGTAAATACGTAAAGGCGATACTAACATACAATACCGTACGTTCCTTCCCCGATACGATTCAGTTTCTCGAATTCGCCAACAAAACGACAACGTCCCAACTGCAAAATTTAAAAATCATAGCTCTTGTACTAAATCAATTACCTTCATTATAAATCGTCACGATTATGAATAACATACCACATCTTTCTCGAGAATTTCCATCGTTTTCCCGGTCCTAAAAGACATCAGAAAGCCTTTTCTCTGCGCCGGACCCTGAGGATCCGATGCATCCGGATTAGCTCCCGGTTTATCAGAATCTGAAACTATGGAAACGTAATGAACATCGCGTAAACCTACTTATTAATGGCGTAAAACGCAATACTCACTCAAAGACATGGTTATTTATTTTATTATGAAAACAGAACTTAAAGCCGGTGAGCGTCGCAACAATTGTTAGGTTAGAAAATTGACACACAAACATAAAGAATAAAGATGCCGTCTTTCGTGACCCAATCTTCCGGCCTGTTGTGTTTCGATAAACTGTACCTAATTATCGATATATTCCTCGATTTTTTCTTGCACAAAACAGTTATTTAGGAAGTTACTTGAGATATGTGTAGAAGCATGAACATTTGGTAATAGTATAAATATTACCCTATATAATCAAATAGCAACTGTGCACTTTGG
Organism: Micropterix aruncella; assembly: GCA_944548615.1. NCBI lineage: Eukaryota > Metazoa > Arthropoda > Insecta > Lepidoptera > Micropterigidae > Micropterix > Micropterix aruncella. The sequence continues at coordinate 19,115,605 of OX155952.1, read as the reverse complement.
AACTGTCGTCTGCAACGGGCGAACCCGACACCTGAGGGTGTTATAACAATATAGATCGTTCTTTCAGCCGTGACGTGATTATACAGAGACAGGCACAACAAGGTCTACAGTCTAGCTCCGCCATCATGCCCATAAGAATCGGACGCCTTACCGCGTATCACTGGAAAGTGAAACAAGCGGTCCAACCTCACGCCCTTACTACCAGATTTGGGCGGATTTCTTCGTCCCCCAATCTGGTCACGAGTCGAGGTCGCTTGCGCGGCCTATACATGACGTAAGTGGTTAGTAAGTTTGAATACTTTGCTGACCGCGACGCCCTTTGCCCGCCGCGGTCACTCGGGATCGGGTGACCGACAGATTGATTCAAGGGTTGAAGACAGCTACCCTCCACTGTCATAGGAAACATACGTCTCCAGACCCCCATGATTATTCACCCTGAGGTATTTCCCCGAATCCGCGATCTTCTTATCCCAACTGCCTCCGACTGCAGGATTACAGCCATGGCAAAAGCTCACAGCGGACCTGGCAGGGTAAACCCCTCTTCGGGGAGGCTACCAGATAGGAGTTAAACCGTGAATTGGGCAGGCCAGATGGCAGAAAGAGTTTCGCAAACATCACCCAAGCTGCTCGGAACCATTAGGAACAACAACTGTACAGCAATGTTCAAACAACAACTGACAGGCATTTGAATAACAATAAATTTAGAATCGACTATTTGGGGGGCGCCAGTTTTGCATGCGGCAATTTTGCACAAATGTCACTTTTGACAGTTCCAAATCTGTTGAGGGCAGATTTGCAGGAGGCAACCTTGCAGGCGGCAACCTTGCAGGCGGCAACCTTCAGTACAGTTTTTAAGTTTTTCTGTTAGGTTAGGTTAGGTTAGGTTTTTCTTTCCCTAAAATCGAAGCGACATTAATTACCGGCATCCTTGTAGTGGATGACTTTTATACATCAAACTAAACATTAAAAAAAATGTTTTAAGTTTTTCTGTTAGGTTAGGTTAGGTCATTTTGACATTTGCAAAAGTGCCTTCTGCGAGATTGCCTTCTGCAAAACTGCCGCCTGCAAGAATGCCGTCTGCAAGATTGCCGTCTGCAAATTTGCCTTCTGCAAGTTTGATGGGACCCGACTATTTTTGTCATTCGTGGATTTATTCCCTAGCCAGGCAGAGATCGTAAACAAACAGTCGAACGATCTGTCAAAAAAATTAAACTTCTGAAGCATAACCTTACTTTTTTATAAATTATATTATGAATATCCTACGACCTAGAAATCTATTGAATTTTCTAAAACACGGAAAGTTGTAAGTATCCCATAATCCTTATAGCTATTATAGCGATCATATATAATGTTTATTTTCATTATATTACTATTTATATTTTCAGTGGGGATTTAGGTAACTATGTTACTGTTATGCCTCACGAAACGACTCCGCTGCGCCTAGTCCCTGAGAGTATTGTGAAACCGGAATATTACAGCTCTGGTGAGCCACAATCAGGTCCAATGTTTCCCGATATCAAGACTACAGAGCAAATTAAGCTGATGAAAGAAAGCTGCCAACTGGCTAGTTCTATTTTAAAAAAGGTTAAGAATGTCATAAAACAAGGAGTCACAACTGATTCGATAGACGAATTCGTACATAACGAATGCATATCAGCTGGGGCTTACCCATCACCGCTAAATTATAGAGGGTTTCCGAAAAGTATTTGTACATCAGTAAACAATGTGGCCGTTCACGGTATTCCTGATTTAAGACCGTTACTCGACGGCGATATAATAAACGTTGATATAACAGTTTATTTTAAAGGTTACCACGGAGACTGCTCTGAAATGTTTACAGTCGGAAATGTTGACGAGCAAGGCAGGGAATTAATCGATGTAGCAAAAGAATGTTTAAATAAGGGAATATCCATTTGCGGACCCGGCGTGCCCTTCAGAGAAATCGGCTGGGTCATCCAAAAACATGCAGAACAACGGGGCTACAAATCAGTCCCGAGCTGCCTAGGACACGGAATTGGTGAATATTTCCACGGGCCTCCAGATATTTACCATACGGATAATATGTATCCTGGAACGATGGAACCAGGCATGACGTTCACGATCGAACCGAGCATAACGAAAGGATCAACGTTTGTCGAAATACTCGAAGACGGTTGGACCGTACTAACAGAGGACAACTCGAGATCGGCACAAGCCGAACACACAATTTTAGTGACAGATAACGGTGTAGCAATCCTAACAAAATAAAAAGAGTAAAGTTATCTTACGATTTTTTATTGCAATAAGAAATTCAGTAAACAAACATATATTAAAAGCACAAGCACATTTATCACTCTTGTTTCAGTCAATTTAAAGGCATTAAAGCAATTCAATAAAAGTAATGACTAGATTTAGGCTTGACTGTTCTGTGCGTGTTACAAGATGGTATAAAATGCTATTATTTTTTTCTACCTAAGATGTAAATTCAACAACAACAGATATCATAAGAATGGATTGACAGTCAGCGAGAGATTCAATTTCAACGGTAGTCTTAATCGTAGTGCTGCAGAACTTATTGTAAAATCATCTCGTGCTGAAATCGGGGACTAGAATGATGCGACTTTAGCTGTCATCAATTAAATACAATTATTATTTATAAATGCGTAAAAATTTAAAAATAGGAAGGTATAAACATTTAAAATATTCAACAAATTCACAATTGTGTGATATAATAATTAAGTATCAACAGAAAAATACCGTGGAAGAAGAGATATTTATCGTACGTGTAATATATTATTGTTTTGAGATATCGAGAAAGGTTTTAACATTAGGATAATTGTTAAGAAAGTTGAGCAGGGCAATAAAAGTGTATATAACCTTACGATAAAGAGACAAATGCATTTTGTTTAATTAAAACAATGGTGCGATCCTTCTTCGGTGATATCGTAGAGAATCATTTTTTTATAATGTATTCATTGTAAATTTGAAAAATAACTATATTAAAATATGCAATAGCAAAAAGTTGTTTTTAAAATGTATATAAAGTAACAAAATTATAGCCAACAACAATGGAGCAATTCTCGCGATACTACTTTTCCACCTTGTAAAACCTGTGAACGAAAGGCGTTAGTCCGAAGACTTGTCCGGGGCCTACGCCTGGATCCATGTTGATGTATTCGTGTAGGTTGTGCTCGCTTGCAGCCGTACAGATAGCTGGGTAAGGCGGGGGAGGTTTGATCCACGAGCCGTCGTCGGGTCTTTTCATGTGTCTGCGGTCCGATGCAAAATTTTGTAGAAATTCAACGGCCGGAACCACTCGAAAATATCTATAATATTATAATATAAAAATAATTATTGGCAAACATGGCAAAAAAAATACTTTTTACTTTACCGGGCCACCAATCGATGAAAATTAGTTTTTTTTTTGGTGGAAGATGGAAATATCAGTTTTGAGCCCCCCCCCCCCCCCGAGACGATTAAGACCATTTTTAACCAACTTAAAAAAAGAGGAGGTTATCAATTCGGTTGTTTCTTTTTTTTTATGTTTACCTCAGAACTCAGTCATTTATGAACCGATGTAACTCTATGAACCGAGGAACCGAGGGAACTCTATGAAGTTGTAAATTGACACGTTGGTTCAGTTCCGATGACAATGCATTTTTTATGGCAAGAATGACCTGATTCTACACCCAGGGTTGGCTCCCGACGAGGGGACTACTCAACGGTCAACCGCACAGACATGACATTTTGTATATGCATTCAATTACGACAGTCCGTTCTAAGCTTCACCAAGACAGGACTGCGGCACCCAGGGTTGGCTTCCAACGAAGGAACTTCCCAATGATCAATAGCACATACACGAAATATTGTATAAGCATTCAATTATGATAGCCCGTTCTAAGTTTCTTCGTGATATGGCTGCTGCACTAATAAAAAAAATGAAGTCGGTTTTTTTTTGTTAAAATTTTGTCAATTATCAGATTGAAGTCTGCTGTGACTGTGTGTGTGTATTCCTCCATGCAGGCATGCAGGCATCATTTGGTCATGGCACGAGTTGAAAAGATTGTGGTTGAAATCGGTCCACAAGGGGCCGCACTCTGGTCATATTTCAATCTCAAAATATTGAACTTAGAGATTTGAAATTCGGTACCCAGATACCTTGTTGGCATTGTGAAATTTTAGTTGGTATATCTCATTTATACAATACACTAATAATATTTAAATTCCACTATACATTTAAATTAAATATTATCGCTATTTGTTGGCGCCTGATCCAACCCCCGCCCTTAGCCGAGAAACGAACCATGCCGCCCGAGGCGTCGTAAGAGGGTGCGCATCGATTTTATTTATGAATTTAATATTCAGATGAAATCAGTCCTTGGCTACTTGCCGGGAAAGTTTTGGGTGACACAACCGATTTTTTTGTAAATTATGAAAACATCTGATCATTATGTAAGTTGCACGGAATAACATTTTGAAAATCAAAAATGTTAGCACATCAAGTTTCAGCATTATAAAGGTATGTGATTTGCATCTACGATACAATTTTGTCAATTTCCTTTTTATAGCCAAATCCGTTATTCTTGGTTTTCATAGTTTGCCGTATCGGCAATTAGTTGCTTGATAATACAGTAATAAATAATCAACACAAAGGGAATGTATAGCCTCAAGAAATTATGGAATAAAATTCCCATCTTGAGAGGGAACGTTAAATTTTGAAATCAAACCTTTGTGCATAAATGAGAAACAAGGTGGAACTAGTTTTTCAGAAACAATCGAATGATATCACAATGGTCTCGACTGCGTTTCTTCGTGAGCTGAAATCGGAAATTAGTTTATGTGAACGAGACCGAGGATAAAGCAGCTGAATCTAAGACCGCACGAGAAACGAGATGAAGCACATTTTCAGAAACAATCGAATGATATCACAATGGGCTCGATTGCGTTTCTTCGTGAGCTGAAATCGGAAATTAGTTCATGTGAACGAGACCAAGGATAAAGCAGCTGAATCTAAGACCGCATGAAATGTGTTCACACATATTCGGGTGGCTTATAAGTTCGTCAGGTAGGTTTAATGCCGGCAAATCGACGATGATTCATTTCATATTCCGCTCTAACGCATTGCTCTGTCTCGTAAAGTCTCGTTTGCATGTTTATTTACAATTTTACTTCATAAAGAAATGCAATGGGCCTAAAGGATGATTATAACTGCTATAGGCAAAGATAAAACCATTAATACCCGAGAAAAAAATATGAAAGAGAAATGGTCATGTGTCTAAATCTTATCTTTTCTTAAATAATTATAATCCTTATAATGGAAAAAGTAACAAATATAAATTATGCATCAATGTTGTAATTATATTTTTCCCATAATTTATATCGTTTCTTATACCAGATTAGCTAATTTTTACTGTTGTAACCATACAAACACCATTTAGGTTGCAACAAAAAAAAAAACTTTACGTGATACGGCATGGTGACTAAAGAGACCAGCAACTGTGATGACAGACTTAGTTCAAATCACCACTTATATAAACACTGTTGGCCAGTGTAATTACACTCGTAGTAAAATGAGAATATAAATAACCTGTAGAAGTCGGATTTCAGAACTTGGTCCGTGCGGAATGTCTCGGTAACATATTTATGAAAAAATGTTGGAAAAGGCAATTCGGAATCTAAATCGTACACAAGGCACGTCTTATGATCCATGGAACACATGAAGATAACATGGTAATCCTGCAAAATAAAAATAGAGGTCGTTAAAAATTAGGTCAAGGATCAGTAGTACAAATTATGACCTCATACCCAAATGACCAGCCTATCATCTTGGCGGCCGGCCCTTTGTCTCCAAAGAGGAACCGTCCGACAAGGATTCGAAATGAATACCGCATAGCACTTGTCTATCTCATCCGGCAATCTTTTATTCACATCCTGACATAATTTCCACACATTTTCCTCGCTGAAAATGACAAATGAGTTTAGCCGAAACACGTCATAAATGTGTTTTAAATCCGATAGAAATCGCCCTCACCAATAACACGACACGTATGAACACTCATTTTGTTTCGGGAGCAATTGTTTTATTATGTTTTTGTCATTTCTTTGAGTATTTTCTACGGTCGCGCGGTTTTGCGGATTCAGTGCCATTTTGACAGGCCGAACTGCTTCCTTTGTTTTGAAAGGAAAATCAATGATGCAGTCAGCTGCGTCGATAAAGCAGATTAGAGACTACTAGAGGCCAAAATAATAAAAATATATACTTGCACGCCAAATTATAATTTATTTGACAAATTACTTCGTGCATACATTTGAGTTCAATAGGTCAAAACGAGCCGTGTGTTATTGTTTTTATCGCGTTTGTTGTTTGTTGTCGGATCGTTTATTCGGCTGACAAGTACGGCAGTTGTGCCGCACTGGCTGTAAGCGGATATGACAGATTGACAAATTTAGTAATGGCGGCAGACTGTTCCCGTTCCTTCGAAACGTAGATTTTTTGGCGAGTCTGGTGTTGTGAAACCTGGGGACGGTGCGCCCGAGTCTGGGGACAAGCGTATCGTCCAGTCAGCAAGCGGCAAAGAAGCACAAGAAGTTACGTTGGACGGATTCGCCAAGCGCATTTTCACAACAATGACTCGTAAGTACATGAAAACAAAGTTTTTATTTGGTTAGATCTTTGCGAAATCTGGATTGATTTTGCTTTATTAATCTATGTTTACATTGCTTCTGCTCAAATCTAGTTGTTTCCAGTTTAATTTCATTAATTCGGTTGTAGGTTATAACATTTTGTTATGCTTGCACCAGTTTCTTTTTTTTAACTACCTACGTAGGCAATACTGAAGTAATCACAGTAAAATAATTTGACTGATTATTTTTTCAACACCCTCGTACTTCCCACTTTACAATATTGCATTGAAGTGTGTGACTGTACTTTGGTGATGAATGGAAGTGTTGCAAAATAACCATAAAGGAAGTGTAATGTCTATATTAGATGTAGTATATAGGCAAATAGTAATATAATATTATACCTGGCAAATAGTAATATAATATATAACCTAACTGGCCTCTGTGAGCAAAATCTAAAACCTGAAACTCCACATCCTTACCCAATAGAGCATTCAGGGTGGCCGGGGTTCAAACTTACAAAGTAGACATTGGGATCAACGTGCCATTTGTCGGTCCTATATTTACTGCCAAAATACGAGCAAACAATCAATTATTTTTTATTTTCGCAGGTGGAAATCAAAGGGATTTGGCCCGCGCCAAAAACCAAAAGAAACAACAAGATGTATCAAAAAAGAAGGCAGGCGGAGAAAGTTCCGGCATGTCTCTTGAACAGAGAAAACATAGGTAGAGAAATCATCATCGAAACTTATATCTTTTTGATAAATTAATAATAATTAAATTATTTCTAGGGATGCGGAAGTAATGCGAGAAAAGCAAAAGAAAAAAGAGGAGGAAGCGGCTGCAAAGGGTGCTAAAGGGTCCTAAAACAAACGATTATAATAAGGCGTTCCCAGTTAACGAAAGGGAGTGCAAGCAATCTCTTATATTTGTGGATTCGAGAAGCGGAATTAACGAAAACTTTCTTCTTAGTTTTTACACATGTAATTTGTATTTGGCCGTGTTTTTGCATTAATTTGGTTTTGGTTTAAATTTTGTAATTGAGGCATTTACATTTTTTTCTCTTGACTGACGTCTGAATTTCTGTACAAATGCGCTAATTTTGTATTATAATAAATTAATTCTAGGATATCATCTGGTTGTATTTTTGGGTCCCATCAAACTTGCAGAAGGCAAATTTGCAGACGGCATTCTTGCAGGCGGCAGTTTTGCAGAAGGCAATCTTGCAGAAGGCAGTTTTGCAAATGTCAAAATGACCTAACCTAACCTAACAGAAAAACTTAAAACATTTTTTTTAATGTTTAGTTTGATGTATAAAAGTCATCCACTACAAGGATGCCGGTAATTAATGTCACTTCGATTTTAGGGAAAGAAAAACCTAACCTAACAGAAAAACTTAAAAACTGTACTGAAGGTTGCCGCCTGCAAGGTTGCCTCCTGCAAATCTGCCCTCTTGCTGCCCTCAACAAATTTGGAGCTGTCAAAAGTGACATTTGTGCAAAATTGCCGCATGCAAAACTGGCGCCCACCGTATTTTTATTACCTTTCGAATGAGTCGGGAGTCGCCGAGCACTATTAATTCGCTTGCTAGTTGCTACTGTCAAAATCATAACCTCAAAAAGTTTTCAACGAAAGTTTTGGCGTGTGCTGTATTGATGTTATTGTTTTAATCTCGGCGTTTATTGAACCCAACATGAATCGCCTATCGTTAATAAGATACGCAAGAAAGTTTAATAGGTCGTCGTATCGTTTCTGCTGTGACAAAACCGACAAACCGCCGGGACCTTCGGCGTCTGCGAAAGATCCGAAGACCGACGACCCTAAAGAAGCTTCCAAAAAGAAGATTGAAATGCTGTTGAAAGCGATGATCGCTGAAAGTAAAAATGGGCCGAAGCCAAATCAGGATACGGAAGAATTAGCAAAACCGCCGGGAATATTTCACAGAAAGAAAGTAGTGGTCCAAAAAGAGGATATCGAGCAGAAACTGGTGGAAGCCGCGCCGAGCGTGGCGAAGGCAGTTGGCGGTCCCGACACCAAGCAAACGGAGGCTGAACTGCTGTCAAAAGTATTAGGAAAAATCAATCCGTCTCCGTCACAAGTTAATTGGAAGTAAGTACCTACATAATTGATGGTTAAAAGGCAACGAGTTATTATAGTCAAAAATGAGTTTTATACTGCTGGAATCAGTTTGTTTTTTCTACGTCAAATGAGCTAAGTTGCATGGCGATCGGAGCACATTTTTGCCAACATGATGCCATTTTTATAAATATTTCAGTGTTAAAATGCAAAAGAGGACATATAATCCTATTTTCGTACTTATCTTACGATTTGTCAATTCGCTTAATACGGGTTTATGCTTATTAAATATGTCTTTCTTATTAAATATTTAATAAGAAATTTCTTATTAAATATCGTCGATCTATATGAGAGACCTTGTACGCACAGTATACCAGACAGTAGCGTCTTACAACAAAATTGAAAACGAAGCGAGCTACGTCGCTAAGAGTTTAAGGGCTCGCATATAGCCGCGACATGTCTACTACTCCACTAACGCAGATGTTCAAATGTTTTGAGAAATTCGCCAACCTTCGCACGTGCGTACTTGCTAACCAAAGACATACCTCACTTCCCTCTCACCCTATCCCCGCAATACCCTGTCGCTTGAGAGTGTGTACTGTTCAAGCCTTACTCTGACATAATATTTCTTGATAAAGATATTGTTCATTACCCTTTTATCCGAAGGAGTAACCTAACCATTTGACTAACAAACCATGTATTTTTAAATCCGTTAGAGATACAGGGAGAAAGTTAAACTTTCCAATTTGAATTATGTCACAATGGTTGATATGGGGGACGAGGGGCCTTGATCGACGCACCGAGCGTTGGACTCCTGTCCAATTTCCAAAGCGCTTTTCTGGTTGAAGTTTTTTTAAAGGCTGGTGAATCCTACTCTGCAACCATTCACAAGTTTTGCTCTCAATACAATATTCGCCGGTGAAAAGACGCTCCAGGTGTTAACCTGATGAAAAAATGGATAACAAGGTTCCACGCAATGGATTCTTCTGCCGTCGACCAACCTATTCCGGCCCCACACTTCTTGATTTAACCATTGAAGAAATGCATCGTGTGATCGATTCAGTTATTAAAAATCCACGCCATTCTGCACAGAAGCAATCAGTCAATATTGAACGATACAGTATCATGATAAAAACCTTTCTTAATCCTATTATGGAGAGGGATTCCCGATTTAACATAAACACATGGTTTTAACAAGATGGCGCCACTGCCTATATCGCTAGGGAGTCAATGAACGTGGTTCGAGGAATGTTTCCTCAAAAATGGACATTTGGAAGCATAGCCTGGGTCGCCTGACTCACTCACTGTGATTTTTTTCCTGTGGGGCTATCTTAAATCCAAAGTGGAAATGCGAGCAATCTACAAACAATAGGAGCCTTAACCCCTCCTGTTGCGAAGTAAAAACTCACCTATCACTTTTGCGCGCGACATATTCAGGCAAAAAATCGACGCGAGTCAACGGCCTTGAGAAAAACGATCATAACTTATAAACCACTAAACGGATTTAAAAAAGATAAAGAGAAAAATGATCGCATTGACATTTGACATATAAAACATTATAACCTTATCTCGTAAAACAATTAAGATAATAATGAATAAATATTACAAAATTGGCAAACTGAAAAAACTCGCCTATAAAATCATTTCGATTTTTTTGTCACAAAATACGTAAAATATGCAAAAATTGTAAATACAGTTATGTTCTTTATTAAATGCTTTACCAAAACGATATTTTTTTTTTACTTATTTGCATACAAAAATATTTATTTATTCAGCCAAGAAAAATTTTATGATTCTCGTAAAAAAAAAAAATTTTAATTTTTAATTTGTGACTATTTATGGTATTTTTTTATATGAAATTCTTTCAAAATAACTTTATTACTACATCACACTTCTTAGAAATCACACCAGAACTTTGAGCTTTGTCTGATATTATAGAAAAATCTAAAGTTTTGAGAGTTTCCGCGTCCGAACTTAATAATAAACTTTGAATGCTCATAATATAAAATTCGTTACATTTTTTCAATTATATTGTCTTATCCTAGACTTATTATATGTCTAATAACTAATTACTATACTCCAAAGAGTCACATTTCATCGAAAAACTATGGAAAATCGCACTTTATTCTCTCATAGTAATTATCAAAACAAGTTTCTTTGCGCGATTCATTTTACAAAACAAGATATAATTTTCAAAATACGCGTAATTATGTGATAACTTAGGATGTAAATGAAGCAATACTTATTTTGTTAGTAAATTAAAGCGACATTACGTCATATTTCGCAATATATCGGGATATTTCATAAACATTACAAAATAATAACAACCATTTTTTCGCGAGCCGTTTGTTGTCGCCGAAGTGTTTTCTTTAAAAATTCGTGAAAAACACCAAATGGACTATCTCAATTGACTAATCCTCATGCCTAAACTACTTAAAAATGCAAATTACTCACTGTTATCCAGTAAATGGCACGAAACACTGCACAAAACAACCATTCCGCGGAACTATACGCCGCCGCGGCGGTGGCCGATGGAGACTGCCGTTTTGACGTCTATGCTGACTTTTTAAATCACCGTTCGATTTTTTCGCCGTTCGCCGCCGAATTAAAGATTATTTGGCCATATCGTTGCGCCGTCAGAAAGCATTAAGTACGACGTTTCGAATCGTAAATTGCATTTTTCGCAGCGGCGAGCGCGATATCCAGTAGCGGATGTTACGTGCTTTAGGCGGCCGCCATACATGTCCCCAATCGGATGTTACGTGCTGAGCGGGTTAAAAGAAAATATTTGATTCGAGATCAAGAACATTTCTCTGCAACTCTGCGGGAAAGTTTTCATGAGTTTGCACTCTCAATTAAAGGAATATTACTGTAAACTTTAGTAAAGAACTTTATTCAAAAAATAAAACCTGTTCAATTTGTCAACATATTTAAATAAGTACTTTTAGTAATTGATTGTTCTTTTTTAAAACCCATTAAAATGAGAAAATTCCCACTGTATTAATTTGGATAAATTTCTTCTGTATTAATTTGGATAAATTTCTTCTAGCGATCTCATTGTGGGAATGAACGTGGATACTTCGCAAGACGCCGATGCGGAATTCAAACGAGATAAAGGAGCGCGGGACGTACGGAGATTCGCCGAGAGGGCCAAGGGATTTACGGACAGACACGACAGCATGGGTCAGGATTTCACTTTCAAAAAACGCACTTTCAAGCCTATGTAAGTTGGATTCCTAAGTTTCTACTATCAACTGGAGCCAGAAATACCGAACTAGACTAGGTTGTGGCCTGCTGCAGAGGAACTGCTTACTCATCGGCGGTCTTATACTGTCATGCCGGGCGCCTGCGGGACGGCTTAGGATAAGCCACATAAGAGATGTCGGGCGCGCACTGCTCGCAGTAATAGAGGCATTTGCTAACGGTACCTGATAGTCACGCATACATTAACATTTTTCTTTCTTGTGTATACACCCTTTTATTTTTTTAGAATGCTCTGTATTTTATTCGTGACATCAAATCCTATGCGCTAATCAAAAGGCTTTTTAACTGGTGTGCGTTTTCAAGGGACGTTGTAAAATAAAAAAAACCTAGGCAATTTCTGTCAACATTGTTAAATATCACAACTATCTTTGAAAAGTTGAAAATATGCAGTTAAACAAACAAACCCTAATTATAATTTATTGTCTATTGTGAAAGGTCAAACAGTGACTACACAATTCAATTCTTACTCGATGTCTATTTATATCTTTCATACGAAATCCTTACCAATTCAGGAAAAAAGTTAATAAAAATGATGTTTACAATTGTAATCCTAAAAAAATGCATCTGCAGCGAGGGGCTCCCACATTTCTTCCCTGCCCCCAAATCAATTTTAGGGGTAATCAAATTATGGATGCCAACCATCACCTCCGTATCCCCTTTTTTCTTTTTTTAAAGGTCTCCAGGAAAATATCCGATTCTTACCTTGAATGAATGAATGAGTTGTGCCCAGCCAGAAGTGCTCCTGAGATGGTAAACTGAATATACCAGGGTCACATTTTTAATATTGAAGCACACCTGCCTTCATAGAAGAAAGGAAAAGACAAATCAATCGACCAGCAAACTAGCAACTTAGACCTGATATAGGAAAGTAGGAGGATGAGGATCTACGATTGGGAGCAGTAAACAATATTTACTCCTTGGGACACAGAAGGAGCCTCCCCGAAGATTGGGCACATGCTCGACTCTAGTCTGGGACCATGACCAATCGGCGTCCCTGGAAACGGTGAGTATAAACTCACCGGCCAATCCTTCTACCGCCGGGCCAAAGGACACTGTGGCAAGATGCCGAGTCAATCTCGTCCGCTGGGGCTACATAGCGAAACCAACATACGACTGTGGAACGCTGCAAGGTGACCACCTCCCACCCTGCCCGCAGCTGTCAACCAGGACCTACAAAAGACGAATCATACACCAGGACCTACAAGAGACAAACAACAAACCATCCAGGCCGCATATTTATCGAGACGTGATCTAACCTGGCCCGGACGCGTTAACTAACTAACTGTTTGTATCTTTCTGCCTTCTTTCGTCCATAATATTTAATATATTCTGGATGTTCTTGTCATGCCTTTTGTTTAATGTTTTTTTGTATCTGTGATCCACTTGTCTACCCTTTTTCGCCAGGTAGAAAACGGATTTTAATGACGTTTTTAAAATACTTATAATTTTGTTAATATTTATCCGATTCAAACCAAACTCACAACGGGTGACTCAGAAAAAAAATGCTATAGTTTAGTCCATGTATGGGCAACAACCGGCCCGCGGGCCGGATCCGGCCCGCGAGACATTTTGAAAACCCAATAAAAAAATATTACGTTAGGTACTTATACACACGAGAATGACAGTGAGGCGGCAAACATCAAATCCTTTGATGTTTGCCGCCAACGCGGCCCGCGAACGTATTTGCACGCTAAACTTTGGCCCTCAACATGTCAAAGGTTGCCCATACCAGGTTTAGTCCATAGTAACAAGATATAAAGTTGCAATAACTAATTATATATTTTTTATCAATACTACATACAAGGTGTGTTTAGAAAATAACAGGATTTTTTAAATTTTGCAGGTTTGGAGCGTCCGATTGCCAATTTTTTTTTGATTATGTTGGTATACATGCCCCTGAAGTATGATAAAATTTTCAGCTGTATTCATTATTACTGGCAGCCGCTAAGGTTAGACGTGTTTTATTAGCTCGGTGATTTTAAAAAAATTGGCAATTGGACTCTCCAAACCTGCGAAATTTAATAATTTTCTGAACACACCTCGTATATCAATAATACATCTATATTTAAGATCTACATTTTTAGTCCAGATATTGCCGGTTTGATTTCAAAACCTATATGAAGATTGCCAGGTTTGTTCCAAAACCTCATGGTGTTTGCAGTGATCAATTTCTTAAGTAAACGATGAATAAATGTCATTTTTCTAGGATGTTATAGAAGAAGGTAGTAACAAGTGGTTTATTTAATAACTCAATTTCGGCTAATTGAGTTTGCAGCCTTTGTTTCGAGACACACACATTATATGACCCCAACCCTTGTTCAGTAAATTCCATGGCATCTCCGTTAATATTTTCTTTCTTTCTTCCAGTGCTCCCACAGAAGACAAGATATTTGGCGTTGAGCCTTTAGGCATCTTTAAAAGGTCCGATACGAAAAATTATGGAACAAAACTTGAGGTATGGGACCAGCAATTCGACAGGGAAATAAAACTGTCAACACAGCGCGCACCTGAAAATTACTTTGAAAAGATGATTATGTGGACGGAAGAAGGGAAGGTATGGAAGTTCCCGATTGATAACGAGCAGGGTTTAGACTCCGATCAGGCCACAGATTTCACTGAACACATATTCTTAGACGTCCACCTCGAGGGATGGTGTCCGGAGACGGGCCCGATTCGTCACTTCATGGAGCTTGTTTGCGTCGGCTTATCCAAAAACCCATATTACACCGTTCAAGAAAAGAAAGACCACCTCAACTGGTTCAAGGAATACTTCACGTCTCGAGAGAAGCTTTTGATAGACGTCGGCGCCATGCCAAAGAGAGAAACCGCAGAAGAAAATAAATTGTAGTCGCCAGATTGTTGCTTTTATTGCACAATAAAATGTATAAAAAATTGTAAAGATTTATCCCAAATTGTCGATGATTGCTTTTCGTTTAAATTCTACAGAAAATTCATACGTCTAATGGCTACGCATTTTTAAAAACTAATTTATTGTATAATCGAAATTCTTCACAAAATACGCTAAATTTTAACAACCAACACGGTAAAAAAACTATTAAAAAAAAGGAACTTATTAAATCACCTACCTATGGCGAATTAAAAAAATTATCGTATACATCGTTCGAGCCTCATATAACAATTGCATTAACGGATAAAACTTACACGTAAAATAAAAAAAACCTAGGCAATTTCTGTCAACATTGTTAAATATCACAACTATCTTTGAAAAGTTGAAAATATGCAGTTAAACAAACAAACCCTAATTATAATTTATTGTCTATTGTGAAAGGTCAAACAGTGACTACACAATTCAATTCTTACTCGATGTCTATTTATATCTTTCATACGAAATCCTTACCAATTCAGGAAAAAAGTTAATAAAAATGATGTTTACAATTGTAATCCTAAAAAAATGCATCTGCAGCGAGGGGCTCCCACATTTCTTCCCTGCCCCCAAATCAATTTTAGGGGTAATCAAATTATGGATGCCAACCATCACCTCCGTATCCCCTTTTTTCTTTTTTTAAAGGTCTCCAGGAAAATATCCGATTCTTACCTTGAATGAATGAATGAGTTGTGCCCAGCCAGAAGTGCTCCTGAGATGGTAAACTGAATATACCAGGGTCACATTTTTAATATTGAAGCACACCTGCCTTCATAGAAGAAAGGAAAAGACAAATCAATCGACCAGCAAACTAGCAACTTAGACCTGATATAGGAAAGTAGGAGGATGAGGATCTACGATTGGGAGCAGTAAACAATATTTACTCCTTGGGACACAGAAGGAGCCTCCCCGAAGATTGGGCACATGCTCGACTCTAGTCTGGGACCATGACCAATCGGCGTCCCTGGAAACGGTGAGTATAAACTCACCGGCCAATCCTTCTACCGCCGGGCCAAAGGACACTGTGGCAAGATGCCGAGTCAATCTCGTCCGCTGGGGCTACATAGCGAAACCAACATACGACTGTGGAACGCTGCAAG
The DNA here is from genome assembly GCA_944548615.1 of Micropterix aruncella. Lineage (NCBI taxonomy): Eukaryota > Metazoa > Arthropoda > Insecta > Lepidoptera > Micropterigidae > Micropterix > Micropterix aruncella. The sequence continues at coordinate 19,099,681 of OX155952.1, read as the reverse complement.
GTGACCACCTCCCACCCTGCCCGCAGCTGTCAACCAGGACCTACAAAAGACGAATCATACACCAGGACCTACAAGAGACAAACAACAAACCATCCAGGCCGCATATTTATCGAGACGTGATCTAACCTGGCCCGGACGCGTTAACTAACTAACTGTTTGTATCTTTCTGCCTTCTTTCGTCCATAATATTTAATATATTCTGGATGTTCTTGTCATGCCTTTTGTTTAATGTTTTTTTGTATCTGTGATCCACTTGTCTACCCTTTTTCGCCAGGTAGAAAACGGATTTTAATGACGTTTTTAAAATACTTATAATTTTGTTAATATTTATCCGATTCAAACCAAACTCACAACGGGTGACTCAGAAAAAAAATGCTATAGTTTAGTCCATGTATGGGCAACAACCGGCCCGCGGGCCGGATCCGGCCCGCGAGACATTTTGAAAACCCAATAAAAAAATATTACGTTAGGTACTTATACACACGAGAATGACAGTGAGGCGGCAAACATCAAATCCTTTGATGTTTGCCGCCAACGCGGCCCGCGAACGTATTTGCACGCTAAACTTTGGCCCTCAACATGTCAAAGGTTGCCCATACCAGGTTTAGTCCATAGTAACAAGATATAAAGTTGCAATAACTAATTATATATTTTTTATCAATACTACATACAAGGTGTGTTTAGAAAATAACAGGATTTTTTAAATTTTGCAGGTTTGGAGCGTCCGATTGCCAATTTTTTTTTGATTATGTTGGTATACATGCCCCTGAAGTATGATAAAATTTTCAGCTGTATTCATTATTACTGGCAGCCGCTAAGGTTAGACGTGTTTTATTAGCTCGGTGATTTTAAAAAAATTGGCAATTGGACTCTCCAAACCTGCGAAATTTAATAATTTTCTGAACACACCTCGTATATCAATAATACATCTATATTTAAGATCTACATTTTTAGTCCAGATATTGCCGGTTTGATTTCAAAACCTATATGAAGATTGCCAGGTTTGTTCCAAAACCTCATGGTGTTTGCAGTGATCAATTTCTTAAGTAAACGATGAATAAATGTCATTTTTCTAGGATGTTATAGAAGAAGGTAGTAACAAGTGGTTTATTTAATAACTCAATTTCGGCTAATTGAGTTTGCAGCCTTTGTTTCGAGACACACACATTATATGACCCCAACCCTTGTTCAGTAAATTCCATGGCATCTCCGTTAATATTTTCTTTCTTTCTTCCAGTGCTCCCACAGAAGACAAGATATTTGGCGTTGAGCCTTTAGGCATCTTTAAAAGGTCCGATACGAAAAATTATGGAACAAAACTTGAGGTATGGGACCAGCAATTCGACAGGGAAATAAAACTGTCAACACAGCGCGCACCTGAAAATTACTTTGAAAAGATGATTATGTGGACGGAAGAAGGGAAGGTATGGAAGTTCCCGATTGATAACGAGCAGGGTTTAGACTCCGATCAGGCCACAGATTTCACTGAACACATATTCTTAGACGTCCACCTCGAGGGATGGTGTCCGGAGACGGGCCCGATTCGTCACTTCATGGAGCTTGTTTGCGTCGGCTTATCCAAAAACCCATATTACACCGTTCAAGAAAAGAAAGACCACCTCAACTGGTTCAAGGAATACTTCACGTCTCGAGAGAAGCTTTTGATAGACGTCGGCGCCATGCCAAAGAGAGAAACCGCAGAAGAAAATAAATTGTAGTCGCCAGATTGTTGCTTTTATTGCACAATAAAATGTATAAAAAATTGTAAAGATTTATCCCAAATTGTCGATGATTGCTTTTCGTTTAAATTCTACAGAAAATTCATACGTCTAATGGCTACGCATTTTTAAAAACTAATTTATTGTATAATCGAAATTCTTCACAAAATACGCTAAATTTTAACAACCAACACGGTAAAAAAACTATTAAAAAAAAGGAACTTATTAAATCACCTACCTATGGCGAATTAAAAAAATTATCGTATACATCGTTCGAGCCTCATATAACAATTGCATTAACGGATAAAACTTACACGTACTTGAGTATATTAACGATTCGGAGATACTCCGCTCGCTCGCTAAAATAAATTAGCACCCTTTTATTCGCACTAGGCCTCGGCAAGAAAACGGGTCGTTTTAAAACTAAAGTCGAATACTATTCGTTGCGAGAATCACATTATTGCGAATGATACGAGAGACGTGGAATGTCGGGTTAGAAAGAGTCGGAAGCGCAGAAGAGACAGAGGGCGTCGTTCGGGCAGAGATGCGGCGGACAGAATCCGTAGGACGGCTGCCGAGGATACATTCCCAAACGAGAGTTGCTGGCCTGGATCCTCGCATTCAATGTGCCCGGGCTGTTTCCCTCCACTCACATAACCTGCAAAAAGATAACCAAAATAAACATTTACTTGTGGGAGTCGGTCTGGCCAGGTTATTAGCAATAAAGATGGTTCCCAAACTTTTTGGGCATGCGACACCCTTCACCTGGCACCCCAAACTTTCGACAGTACTCTATCTAGTCTTCCAGACGCGAGATCATACAGCAGAACTTTTCCAGAATATGCTTTGCTACTCGCTACAAGATGGCGTATAATTCTACTAAGCATAATTGACGTTTCTAGGACCAAGTGGACCAAGGGACCGAAAATTCGGTTCAAAATAAGCGGGAATTCGATATATGCGGAAAAATTAGTACTATCAACATAGGAAAATTCAAGGGACCGCAAAAAATGTTCGATATAAGCGGGAATTCGTAATTGCATAATTTACTGTATCTGATTCTAATGCGGATGATTGAAAGACCGGCATTTCAATAGCATTGATAATAAAAAAATAGATGGCTGACGATGAAATCATGATGAACTTTGAATATTTTTTTTCTTCTCTCTTTTTCTCTTTCTCTTCAGAATTCTCTTTTTAAGCATTTGCTTATTTTGGAGTGCCTTACAATGCGGTGAGAGACAAACTAAGGTCGGAGAACCTCTCGATTAGCTACGCCGACATGCTTTAACATTGCCTGACATCCTGCTACTTTCTATAGAGCAGCGATTATTATATACAAGTCAAGGGAGTAGTAATAGAATGCCCCGTATCGCCAATAGCGACTTATACATAGAATATTTTGAGGAACTAGTCATCAAAACCTCGATAATCAAATCCATTTCCTGACTTATCTATGTCGATGAGGACACCTTCAGTATCTTGAAGGGTAATGCACATACAGTGGAAGAATTCCTGGGTCATCTAAACTCAAAATAAAGTTAAAATAATAGGTCTGTGGCGTTCTTGGATGTCAAGTAGGCAATATACTCGCACGGTATATCGGAAGCCCACACATACGGATTGACATGACAGCTCACCATCATCCCTGCCATACACTCAGTGCAAATGTCACTCCTGAGTCCAACACAATACCTGCGACGATGAGCATTTTCTGCAGGAGATGGAACAAGTCAATGATGTCCTTAGGAAATATGTATATGAAAAATATCACACACACACACACACACACACTTGATCAAATACAGACGAAACTCAGAAACCTGATCACGGAGCATTCTTACAAAATGTATGTCATATAATTGTAGTTCAAACCTGTAAAATCTGGCTGGCCTCAAAGGCCGTCCCCGGCACCAAAACGACCGGTGTGGACACTTGGCCGGCTTCTACGCAGACCATGTTAGGAAACTCATCATCACCAAAGTCCGCTATTTCCTTGGCACACTCCACCCATGGATTCCACACAACTGAAAAAAAATAAAATGATCATGATTTAAAAGCTGACGAGCAGTAGATTGCTGGTAAAGCTTTAGTTTCAGTTTCTGTTGAAAATTTGAATTGTTAATAAAACTGCTGTAGAAAATAGTGTTGTAAAGCGATAAAACACATATATTGCAGTTCTATAGACAGTATAGTAGCAAAAATCAATATCTCCAATTAAATATGAAAACAATTGCAATATTTAGCGATTTTTAGGTAAAAATTGGACACGTACAGAAGGTATTAGAAACTGTTTAAAAATAAACAACGAAGGTTGCAGCCATTTTAAGTACATTATATTGTAATAATGAGTTTTTATCTTAATTACTTTTTTTTTAAATCCTGTGGTACTTATTAATATATAATATATTACCGAAAAGAAAATAAATTTTAATATATAGCAATATCAAAATCATGTCGACGATAGAGCAGAGAAAAAAGTGCATCAGCACCAGGTAAAAGCCATGAACAGTATCCAGAAAAAAATGTATAGGTATGTGACAGCCCCTCCTAGAAAATGGCTAGCCCATCCTAAAATGACTTTCTTGCTATAGGTCTGTACATTTATATTATTATACCTGTATCAGGGAAGTTGTACTTCTGTAGACGCATTTTCCTCCCGCTCACGACATTTGTGATGATATGCTCTTGTGGGGTATTTTGGTAGATTCTGTCCGTCCATTCTCCTATCGTCACGACTTCTCTGCCTTCCTGGTAAATCGTGCCCTCTCTCGTCTGTAAACAAATAATAAAAATATACAACAAGCTAATGGTTGCTAACCTGTCGGATGCCAACAGTGCCTATAGGCGCTTTTTGTCGTTTGACAGATCCACACCGTTTCGGCCGGCCCCCATTTATATTATATAAATATATAATACCTATACACGACTAAAAATTAATTACTAGGTAACAGGAGGGAATCCATGAAAAAACGATATTGTCAGTATTTATTTACAAAATTGACCAAAACGCTGCAGCGAAGTTTTTTGCGCGCGAAGGCTGGCTTTTGAGCGGCAAATAAAATTTTATTGCAATTTTTATTTTATGACAAATTTTATTTTAAATCTAATTGGGAGGGGAAATATAGAATACATTTAATTGCTGTGGGGAACTATATCCTTTTAAAATTATTCTAAGACGGATAATGATTTTTAAAAATTCACAATTATCACTATCATAATTAACTGTACCAGGCAACTATCTAAATGACACCACGGTATACCAAGAGAACAGTAGACCCGCTCTCGAGCCACAGGGCATTGCGGAGACAGGTTGCGAGGGAAGTGAGCAGAGGGGTACAACTCTAATTTTGTTCTAAGAGACGCTACTGTCTGGTATACTGTGCCGACACCGAGTGTCCTTTTGCGACATTGTTCTTGCTATTACAGTAGCTTAGTCGGTTGCCAAGGATATGACATTTGACTCTTCAATCATTATTTTCACTTGTTTGTCGCGCTCATAGGTCGACTATAATAAAGAATTCTCCTGTAGGGCTGAGTGAAGCTAGGGGAAATGCGGCGATAGCTGAATAGTTAAAGCTTTCGACAGATAGCTTCGAGCACCCGATCAAATAAAAGTGACAGTGTCTTATCAGGGGAAAAACGCAAAACAAGTCGTGTTAAATGCAAAAATAGGTTTTGACGATGAATCTCGGACAAACAAGCGAAGTTAATTTTGCTGATGTTGCTGATTGTAAGATCAATTTTAATTTGTGTTACTCCGTTAAAAAATCCCTTACAATAAACTTCTGTATTAATAATTATTTTAGAGATTATTAGGCATTAAATAAATAATTTAAGCGCTTACAAAAAGTAGTTACGACCTTTTATAAGACCTTTTAAAAACATTCAAAATCAAAAGTCGAAATACAGTTTGCATTATTGCATTGTCATACACCGCACCGCCCCGTTACTTTGGGTATTTCTGATTTGTAAAAGCATAAATTCAATTTGCAATGGCAGAAGCCATTACATTGCCAAATTATTATAAAACAATGAAACAAAAGGTTACGACGATAAGTACATCCTGGTTTATATCATTGAATTTACTTCACCATGACAGTCTCCGATAGAATGGATGTAAATTTTAGATTAACATGATTCCAAAACAACTTAGCGTCAACCAAAAACCAACTGCATTTGCCTATAAATAAACCCACATTTCAAAAGACCTACGATAGGATTTGAGATGCGGAAATTGAATTTTTAGATATTTTTTCTAGAAAGGAGTTGATTATTTTCCTGGAGAAACCAAGATCTTTGAAGAGATTTAAAAGAAATCTGGCTGGCAGGCCACGAGCGTCAACATCCTTTGTGTGTAGGTGGAGCCGTTCCGTGTGACGTCTCAATCATTTTGGTGTACCCTAGTTTAAATGTATGTGTACTAAGACATCGCCGCTACGACCTCCAAAAAAATACGAAAAAGAGGGATAATGGGAGGCATGGCTACTTCAAAAAAGATGGTTCAAAAACATAGAAAGGTTTTTATTATCAAGGTCCACTTGTAGATATAGGGTAAGGTCGGCTATATTGTACCACCAACTAAATTGTACCACCCTTAAATTACCCAGAAAGAAAGATATTTTTAATAAAGTGGCAAAACTCATCAATCTCGGCTAACTTCAAACTAATATTAACGCATTCTTGTTCGGACAGGTCGTTAGCTTGACTGGTAAACTGCAGTTGTTTGTTTATCATAGTTTTTATGTTATTTGTGGTGAATATTCCTAAGTATCCTGACGGCTGAATGGTGAGTACAGCTTTTCGTACATTAATTATATTGAGTGCGAGTTTAATGTCGTACAACATGTATGCATTCAATTGCAGCAATATATGTAGGTATTTTTTTTAATGTGACATTTTGACAAATATGGGTGCGTTCATTTAATCGTACGGCATGGAGGTTGCTAAATTGTACCGGTACAATTTACCGAACCACGAACTTATTATTTTTGTTCTTAAGCCCTGTAGTGCCGGCAGATTAGAATTGCACTTACCAACTCTTTTCACTGGTATTGCAAGAGACGACCATGGGACAGGCGTTCGTGTAGCACACTCAGGCGATGTGGTTAGTCACATTCGCACACGTTCAAAGAAAAGCCTTAAGAGTGGGATGTTCTCACGGACAATGTGGCTTACAACTCGTCACTGTAAGCCGTCCCATGGCTAGCATCCCATTACTACGAGACGACCAATGTATTAATATGATTTCTAACCACTCCGTGTTCGTAAGGTATTGCAATCGAGAGTAATGTACGTATGTTTTTCCTATAAAATTATCGATTATTAAAGATGGCAGAAAGAAAGAAGTACTACCAATGGACGACTGAAGATTCAGAAGCAGCTATCTCAGCTAGAACTAATGGTGTGGGCATCAATGAGTGCGTTCGCTTATATGGTGTACCGAAACCTACATTAAAGAGGCTCGAGCGTGCGGCTACTGTTGGTAACGCAGCGAGCGGATTCAGAAACTCAGAAATTTGGCCCACAAATAGGCATGTTTTCCAAGATCATCACATTGTTGCGGCCGAAGCATTGTAACGGGAGGTATCCCCAGAAATATCTTTATCAGCAACTAAAGATGCACCTCAGGCGTCCACTTCTAAACAACACCACACAGCCAGCCAGAAAGAAATTTCCAACGTTGTGTATACCTCATCTAAGGCATCTGCTTTCAAAGAGAATCAAAGAGTGAATCTGAACGTGACAATAACTGAAATATCTCCGATTTCAAAAGCATCAGCTCCCAATGGAAAGCGTGGTCGTGGTATATAAAAATCATCAGAAATCACTGCAAGTCCACATAAAAAGATAGGATTATGCATCGCTAAATGATCAGCAGTGAAGGTCTCCAAAATGAAGTCTATGAAGAAAACGAAAATAAAGCGCGAGCCAAAAACAGGAAAGAAAATTTTTAAACGTAAGATTCTGTCGAGTAGTATGATGATACGACGACGTCGGAAGAACTGATTCTTATAGATGATTCAAATAATGAGGAATCAATGGACGATGAAAACACATGCCCCATTTGCTTAGAGAAAAATTTTGATATAAAAGGTCCTAAGCTTGACTGGGTAAAATGTGTCCGTTGCCATCGTTGGTTGCACGAATCCTGAACCAGCAATCCTGATATTTGTGATCTTTGTTTCAATTAGAATATAGAAATTGACGATATTTGTAGCATGTGATATTAAGTTTTGTTTAATTAAAGTTGTAAGCCTTAGTGATTAGTAATAACTTTTATTTAAAATATTATTGTGTATGGTTAGTTTTCTAAGGTACGATTATAATACCAGTGGTCCAATTTACCCAACCAGTCGACAAAATTGTACCAATTTCCCTTTTCTTTAAAAATGTTTTATGTAATGCTTTTAAATTTAATCCAGTGGTTCTTGTCTCAATAAATAATCGTGACATTAAAGATACTTTAGTTTTATTATTACAGCTTTTGAATATCTTTGCCTAATATTTGTCAAGAGTCATTTAAGTAAAAAGTGGTACAATATAACTGACCTCCCCCTACATTTCGTTGTGAAGGTGAATGCGCTAATTAGACCTACAAATTATCCCATGTTTTAGGGGAATTATGCGCCCATATCTTTGCAATATTGCTATGAATACTTGACAGATTTTTAAATATCGCATATCTAGGCAAGGCTGTGAATGCAAGACAGTATATGATCGGAGATATGACTGCGCTTTGTGACATTTTTAAAATACAGAATCTTATTAGGTGATTGTTCTAATATAAAATTCCCCACCTTATCGATAAACGTGCACCCTTGCAGTCCAGTTATTTGGCAGCGTCTGACGTCAGGAACCTTGAAATAAGTGTGCAGTAACATTTGGAAACTGAAAGCGTGCGTTTTGCTCGGATTATAAACGCCTATGTTAAAGTGGAGCTCTTTTTCTCTCAGTATTAGCCGATATGTCAAGCGAAACCTGAAATTGTAAAATATTGATTTAAAAAATATATATGATGAGCCTAGTGATACCCACTATTGAGTAAACACCTCCCCTCTTGCACGCTATTTCTCCTAAGATTCAGCAGTATGCATTTCATTTTTGTCTCTCTTTGAGTGATGTCTGTGACTTCGTAGGCTGTGGCATGATACGAGGTATGTGAGAAAAGTAAAGAGACGGACAACACTGCGAGCAATCTGGCAACTCTGTGTTGTTCTACTTGTCTAGACAGGTGTGTTCATCCCTGCCAGATTCTCAGTCCGAGTTTTAGCTCCATATAGCCATCATGTGATTTTTGAAAGCGCCATCAGTTGAGTTGTGTTTTTGTTGTGTGTTATGAAAATGAAACAGCGGAATTAAGAGCATTATGCCATCAACTGTTGTGTTAAACTTGGGGAACCCGTGAGTGTGACCATTGAAAAATTGAAACAGGCCTATGGGGAACTTTTCTTTTCAAGAGCACAAGTTTTTCACTGGCACAAATCATGTCTGGAAGGCCGAGAACACGGTGAAGATGAACCTCGCTCAGAAAGATCAACTTCAAAAACCGACAAAATGTTGAGCGTGTGAAGGCTCTTGAGAGATCAGACAGTCGTCTAAGAATAAGGACGATAAGTGACTAGTTAAACTTAAACACTTCCACCGTACATCAAATTTTGACCGAAGTTTGCAAATGCTGCGAAAGGATTGTGCCAAAATGGTGTCACACGGCCATTTCCATCACGGTTTCTTTTACCTTAAAGGACATTCCTGTAGTTCACCTGATCTGGGTCCTTGTGACTTTTTTCATTTCCCGAAATTGAAAAATAGTTTAAGAGGATATCATTTTGGGACTCTGGAGAACATTTAAAAGAATGTAAACGACGAGTTAAAGCCTTTCAGCGATGCACCACGACTGGGAAAAACGACCCTGCCAGTGTATAACTGCCGAAGGGAACTTGGCTCTCTGGGCTACTTGACCCCATGTCAAATGCAAATCGGAGGAGGTGTGACACCTTTCTTGTCCCAAATTGAGAAGCATAACATTGATGAATAGTTTAGGAGAATCTGAATTGCCTTGTCTTACACCACTGCGTATTGGCTACCTATGGTGTTTGTCAGGCTTTTATTTATTAGTTATTTATTTCATTTATGTTACAGTAAGCTCAGAGATAATAAATACATGATATGAGTATTTGCAAAACCTATTTAAACAGAACTAATTTACTATCCTATCAACAGTTTACAATGCTTGCATAACAACTTATAATAATAGGTAAGTGGTAAACATAGGGTATATAAAGGAAAAATGTTATATGAATAATTGGACATTAATATTTATAATACATATTGTAATATGATTTAATATAATATAAGGGTATGGCATAATATAATAGTCATATAATACAGTAGGATGGCAGTTAGTTAAATCTTAAAAGTAGGAGATAGACTAGATTTAATCAAATTCATGGAGTCTGGTGAGAGGTCTATTTGACATGATATTGCTATTGCAAGCATCAACAGAAATTGACTTTGCTTTGAATAATATAAAAAATATTCGACTTACTGATAATTCCACATGGATCTTGTGAAATCGCTATCCATAAGGGAAAAGATAGCCTCGACATCTCCATTAGATAGCCTCTCCGGTCCTTTTTCAATCATCCACTTGGTGATACGCGCAAAACCATGTTGCGGACCAAACGCCCACTGGCCAAATTGCGCTACAAAAAAAAAACAATTACCAGTGATTCAGAGATTCAACAAACAAGACTCTAATGTAAGGTTAATTTAAGAAAGTGGTACTTACGAAATACAAAAGGAATCCCTCCTCGAATTGCCCGTTTGCCATCGAAAACCGCTTGTTTGCTAGAATTAAAGAAAAACAGTTGTTAATAGCTTAGGAAGTTGTTATTGCAAGAGGGGATCTCACAGACGAGTGTACATCTATAATGTGTAACAAACAAAGGCCTAAATCAATATAAGTTATAGATGATTTTCAACTAGTTTTTGAAAGTCGTTTGAAAGTTGTATTTTATGAAAGTCATATATGCACGCTCTCTCATTTAGTTAAGAAAAACACTAAAAAATACAATCCCTATAAAACCAGAATACTTTAAGTTGGAATTTCAATTGAAATAAATTTTAATTCAAAGCAATGTTATCCCTTTTTCAAAATCATTTGTCTTCTTGGCGTTTTTGTTATTTCTCAGATATTTTCGTGTGTGCGATCATCGAAAATTGCGTTATTTTCGAATATGATGAGATCCTATGCCAATGTTATCCATTTTACAGCTTCTTGCGGTTTGGTGCAACGCGAATATATATTGTCAAGTACTGCAAACAATGATGGTAAAGCTCGTGATTAAACAACCGAGCCTGGTCAATAAGCTCTTCACAATTGCTTCTACACTATAACGCACGACCACTTACTTTGAAGTAAATAGTGGCAAAGTTACAGTGACTATCAGACTCACCGTACTTGCTAGCTAGACCTCGCTTCAATGGGCCCGATTGCGTTTCTTTGTGAACTAAAACTAAAATTAGTCCAAGCGAACGAGACAGAGCAATACGTTAGAGCGGGATATGAAACGAACGATCGTCGATACTACCTGCCGAACAAACTCGTCCGAATAAATTCGAGCATATTTCGTGCGGTGTAAGATTTGACCTTGGCGGGCAGTTTTAATGCGAAAAAGTGACAATCGGTCATCTAACACTGCTCTAGCGTATTGCCCTGTCTCGTTCACACGGACTAATTTCCGATTTTAGTTCACGAAGAAACGCAATCGAGCCCAATAGGTTTCCATTTGTTCGAAATTTTGATAACTTTTAACGGGGCGCGTAAAAGCATTCATTGATCCCTGTCATGCAAAACTGCACAATAGGGGTCAATATTTCGATCAACTAAATAAAATTACACACGCATAACATTTTTATTTATAGCTGAATTATTCATTTTTATTTTGAGGCTTACTGCAAATGAATATGAAATGAAATTTAAGTATTTTGCCATATAAAATCATACAGTAATAATTCCACAGGAAATTAAAGAGTAGTGACAGTATAATATCACACGAAATTAAAGAGTACAGTTTCAGTATAATATCACATGAAATTAAATTAATAATCTTGTTAAATCAATGAAAAATCAATTGAAGCTGTCTTACGGGCTTCTTTCTTCTAATTATTAAAAAAAAATATTGCGGATTTTCATGTTTTAATTCGATTTTAATCACCAATTCTGAAGATGCCAAATTCACAAAACGTTTACTTTTGATGTTGACCCACAAAAAGCGCTTTGTTGGCACGATTCGAGCACAAAAAGGTACCATTGGATAAGTGTAGAAATAGACTTTGACTCTGCATTTAAATAAATAACAAACTTTGTATTCTTTGATATAATTTATTTTTTGTTGAAAAGTCATGCATATGCGTTTTTTTTTGCTTTCAAGTGTAGGTACATATATTTTTCATAAAAAAATGTTGGTATTAAATTTCTTTTATAAAACGGCAACTGTTAACGGCGGGCAGGATCAAGAAATTAGGAGAACTACTGGGCTATGATGATGATGGTACGATCTAATCTAACTTGGTTTTCGGATGGAGTCAGTCCTCATCGGAAGTGTCGCGTGCGCGCACCTTTATCGCAAGCGGTAAAGCATCCTGTCGCACGGCTTGTCTGGTCGGCGCGGCGCGGCGGCGGTGTGGCATGTAAATTTCCGCCGGACTTATCGGAAGGGCAGCGAACGCTCTTTTCCTCGGCGCCTCCTGCGCCCGCCAAACTGGTCAGACGCGTCGCGACGCACACACCGCCACGGAACGGAATGCAGCTATTCTTATAAAAAAATACGCTTTTTACTACAACAAATAGTAACGAAACTGGCCCTAGGAGCACCCGGTGTTTTAATGACGCGCCCCGGTGCGGATTAAAATATGTACGACGTAGGTACCTACGCACGCGGCCGTATGACCAGTCGGTGAGTCGCCAAAAAAGTAGAAAATTGTAGAGAAATAACCAAGATATTATTATATCACCTGACGTTTCAGCGATGTTTCACTGAGGTAGACGGGTGCTACAAACTTCACGCGCCAAATCCGATTTTTCTTGTTTATAATGCCAAACAACCGCTAAAGTCTTCGATTTTATATTATAGAAAAATATTTACCTACAAGTATATTTCAAGATACTTTTAAGTTTTTGTTTATATGGTTACTAATCGAAACCATACATCTTAATGGTCTTAATTCCCATTCATGAGCAAAATGCATCGTCGAAGGATTTTTTCATAACAGATAATGCTTTTAAAAGTTACGGTCTTTTAAGTGAAGAAACGATTACGAGTAATCTTAATCATCGTTTATTATAGCAATTATTTAACGGTTTATATTTTTGTATAAATATTAAAATTGCTATACAACGAAAGAAAATACTGAATAAATCACTCTTTTGACGTTTGGCGCAAAGATGGCGCTCGACGGTGCACCGAATCATGCGAAAGATCGCGGCGCGACGAGGCATCGAAACATGCTATAGATCGCATCTCATAGGAGCGCCGAAACACGCTCAAGCGCGATGCGGCACAGAAACATACGAAAGATCGCGGGGCGACGCGGCATCGAAACGTGCTAAAGATCGCCTGGACGCGACACCGAAACACACTAAAGATCGCATCTCATAGCAGCGCCGAAACACGCTCAAGCGCGATGCGGCACAGAAACATGCGAAAGATCGCGGCGCGACGCGGCATCGAAACATTGCATCGACGCGACGCCAAAACACGCTAAAGATCGCATCTCGACGCAGCGCCGAAACACGCTCAATCTGCGCGATGCAGCACCGAAACATACGAAAGATCGCGATGCAACGCGGCACCGAAATGCACTAAAGATTGCGCCTTGATCAGAAGGAGCCAATCAGATCAGAAGGAGCCAGTACTAGGAACTAATCAGAAGGAGCCAATACAAAACCGACGTTGCTAATGTTTTTTTTTAAGGTAGATTGTAAAGTTATGTTCTGTGTGTGTATCTCGTTATGCACTGGATGTCCCAAAAAGTAGTGTCAAGCCGAAGCAGAGAGATAGAGCACCTCAAGGCCTATCCAGAAGTGCCCTTGTATGTTCTGCGATTTGTAATAGCTTGGGAGTTATGTTTTTTTTTTACAAACTGCAAAAAACATGTCAAACCACAAAAAAAAATATATAGTTTCGGAACTATCAAAAATCGCTGAACATTCAAGATGGTGTTCCGGATAGGTCTAGAGGTGCTCTACTCCCCTGCTTCGGCTTCGTATTACTTTTTGGGACACCTAGTATAGTATCTAGTACGTGGAATGCAAACATTTTGAGCTCTACAACTACATGCTCAGGTCACACGTATTGCATTTATTGCACTGCACTGCACACCAATGCACTGAAACCAAAAAAGGGATAGGCATATTTTATACCTGTGAGAATGACGGAGAGAGGTTGAGTTTACGCGTGACTGTAATGATTCTCGTCGAAGCCAGCCGTTTAACGGTACAGTCAGACGATTACATAACTAATAGATTCGTTTAGTGTTGAGTTGAATTGGGCTGTGATAATTTTTCAGTATATACGTGATTGTCTCAGCGGCCCGTCGTTTAGCGGTACAATCAGAAAAGTAACAAATAAATACGTTTTGTGTTGTATTTTGTCTTCGTGTTCTGTGTTGTGATCGTGCGTTCGACTGTGCTGAATCCCAGGAGGTACAGTAGGTAAATAACTTTATTTTCTATTATTTCTTGTCGTGATCGTCGTTTAATATGCCGTTAAAAACAAAATTGGGAAATAAGACGCTGAAATCCCAGACAAGGGAATTAATATCAAATATTTACCATTTCATGAAAGATGAAGCGAAATTCGGAATAACAATTGAATTGCAAGCGGTCTTAAAAAGGCTTTCTGCTGCTAGTAAAATATCTATCGCGTCAATAAAAAGAGTTTTAGCCGAAAAGTTTAATTTTGTTGTAGTGATTGATAATGCCCCATACCACAACGTGCAATTAAACCCAGCACCAACGTCCAACTCTCGAAAAGCTGTTATGCAACAGTGGTTACGCGATAAAAATATTCCATTCAATGACGCCATGTTGAAGACATCGCTTTATGAGATTATTAAAATTTATAAACCCCGATTTAAAAAGTTTAAAGTTAACGCTTTATTAGAAGACAATGGCCACACAGTACTCCGATTACCACCATACCACCCTGACCTTAATCCCATAGAGGAAATATGGGCTCAGATAAAGGGATATGTAGCGAAAAAGAACGTTTCTTTTAAACTGGACGATGCTATGACACACGCCATAGATAAAATTGAAACAATGTCAACCAGAGACTCCCAATGTTGGACTAATGTTTGTCGTCATGTTATCGATATAGAAAACAAATATAGGCTAACCGAACCGGTGTTAGATAGAATTTTAGACAATCTATCATTTGTAGTAAATACGGGAAGTAGTGATGAAGAAATGAACGCAGTTAATTTAGATGAAAGTAGATTTGAAAACAGTGACAGTGATTTAGAAGGAATATATCCACTTCAATGAATAATACTATGTGTCTTACTGTGTACTGTAAAATTGGCACATATAATTATAATAATAGTTTGGACAGTGAAGGTGTTGTAAGCAGAGTCTATAAAAGTATTGTGTTTGAGATGTACTGTTATAATTGAGGCTCCTAATATAAAAGTGGTAATAGTTTGGAAAGTGAAACATGATTGTTTTGTGTTTTTGTGTCACAATCCTAATGTTATTTTCCACATAATTATATATCACACCGTATTATAAACCAAACTAATTATCGATATTACATCATGGACCGTTATGCATGTAATGCATGTGTTAATCGCTAATGAACATTTAAATTATAGTACAGTCATTCTCTAAAACAATACTGTTAGGATGGCTAGTCGATTTTGTACGTCGAAATTAAGTTTTTTTTATTTTGTATTCATCACTTCAATATTTATTAATTTTTTTATTTTATTTGATTAAAAAAATTACACCGTTTGTAGTAACAAATGCTTGCGTCGCTCCTAACTAGGCATAGCCGATCTATTTTGAATATTTATATTTTATTGTGAAATTACTTGTTTTCTGCCTGCCTTTTTTCTTTCTGTTTCATGTCTTCAATTCACGGGGACATCGATAAAGTAAATACATGGACCGGGGACATGAAATATTTTTGAATTATTGATTATATATAAATTATGGATAATAATAGTACCAAAAAAGTGGTCACTGGTTTTCTTTGGCGGTTCTTTCCAGTGGAATCTTACTTGTAGAACTCGCCGGAAAAAATAGGAAAAAGTACAATTACTGTCTTTTGACGTTCAGTATGTGTATATTATGTATTTACATTGAATAAAAATATTTGAAATTGAATTTGAATTTGTTAATTAGACTATAAAAGCCAATTTTAAATTTTCAATACATCATCACGATATCAAATATTCTGTCGTTGGCTGTACATGCCTTGGTTTTAAGGAAGACGGCGAAGTCCGTTACATATAGCGGCTCTAGTCTAGCACGAGGCCATTTGATTTTCTTTCTCATGTGCAGTTTTGACGAGGTTGTGTTTAATCTGTGTAAGCATTTTTGAGACTGTGGTCGAGAGCTCAAAAAGAATGCAGCGGAGTGTATAAGTTCAGAATTTCCTTCATCATACTAGTAATTACTTATAATTTGTTTGTGAATGTTAATTGAAATTGTTTGTTTATTAGCCATTAGATCTCCTGAAACAATCGGGTTTCCATTGAAAATGTAAATATTTCTGTTAGAAATTAGGTAAAGCAAAACACCAATAACATCCTGAATGAACACCCTGAATGAATGACAGCTAACCAATACATGAACAATTAAATATATTAAAAGGAATAAAAACACGACTGCCGTTCCAGAAAGTGAATTACTGTATTTATAATAATTTTTATTAAAGTTTTTCATTAAATATTTGTGGTTTATGTGTTTATCCATATACATACATGTATATTCTCGGAATGTACTCAATCAGACCTTTCATTTGACACTAAACACGATAATATATTTATTGTCATTTAGACAACTGCTTACTTGATATATCAGTTAATGTACTCTTGTTATCCAATGTTATCAGTTAATGTACACTTGGGATGACATAACGATTATAACAATACCACACACTTCTAAATCGGTTTAAGCGTTTAGAAGTTATGGTGGAATAAAGAAACGGAAAACATACATAAAAGAACAGTGAACATATTGCACTCCTTTTTTGTTACGCAGTCGTGTAAAAATGCCACTAAAGTCCAGCCACTTCGTTGGTTTCCGCAAATTGTCTGTCGTTTGTCCATCGCGTCAGCTGCAGTCCCAACGCGTGAAGAAGAAATATGATAACACAAGACGGATAAAGGAAGGATGACTGGACTCTCGACCACAATACGATTGCACGCCCAGCGGCTTACGATTGCTCGTCGATAGCTTGATAACCGACTTTCGTCGTCACGATTAACTGAAAAATACGTTATTCCGTATCGTAGTACTCGTAACCAACCAACGATACCAACATAACGTATACTAGATACGTTTTCGGATGATTTATGAAAATCTGAGGGTAAAACGGGGTAAACGAATTAGCGTGTCGCGGGCGCCAGCCTCTTTGGTCCGGAAGCCCGTTGTAGTGCACGATGCGTAAACGTACACACTAATTGAACCATTCTGAGGCAATCCAAACCGTCTCCTTTAGCAAAAAATACAAAATATTAACCCAAAGTCTCTCGCGTACGTTACTGGGACGATTGTGCAAGGTTTAGGTAAGTAGGTATTTTGCATATTAAAATAGTTTTTCTGACCTTACTTTATTAATATTATTTAAAATTCCGAGTAAGCAGAATATATTTAAAATTATATTAATTCGTACAGTGGCCCTAAGTGCACTGTGTCTCCGAACGAACTTTGTCGGGAATTCTTCAGGTTAGTAAATAATGTTATTGTTAAACAAATTAATATTTTGATTCGCTTATACCAACTCACCCATTGTATATAACAAATTAAAAATATAAAATTCCAATATTTTGGTTAATCGAAAATAATCAATTTTTCAATATATAAAATGGCTGATAAAATTATTAATTTATCCAGATAACCGATTCAATTTATCAACCATACGATTATTCAAAAAGTGTTTTTTGTGACGTTGAACGTCTGAGAAGGTTTTTATAGCTGGGTACGCCCCATTTCCTTTTATTATATTCCCTACCCAGTTCATAACGTGTATCCCCTCCTTTTTCTGTACCTATGATCTTGACCGAGTGGAGATATTATTCATACGTGCGACGTACACTTAAGACTCTTGCAGGAGCTCTCAACCCGGAAGGTACTCCTTTTTATCTGTATCTGGCTGTCTTCCCCATAAACGTAGTGTCGTCCTCTGTTCTGACGTTCAAATAAATAGTGTTGTCAACTACAACGGACGAACCCGTCACCTCAGGAAGTTTTAACGATTAGTCGTTCTATCTCCCGTGAAGTGAAAGCGTTCTGACGTTCTGACGTTCAGCACCAAATCGACCAATAGTGTCTATATATGATACAGCGACAGTCGTGGCAAAGGATTTTCTTCTTGAAGTTCCTTCTTGCTGCCGCTGATGACGTAAAAAGTAAATTTTAGAAAAAAAATGTACTTAAAAAATCACACGAATAAATTGTAATATATTTTGTAAATTTGTAATTAAAATATTTAAAAATTTGTAAATAACCGTAACAGTTTCTTGTGCGTTCTTCTCTTGTGGGTTAATGGAATGCATAGGTCCGTAATTATATAAAAATAAACAAAAAAGGTTCCGGAGCGGCGCGATGTAACTGTCGTAAACTGCGATCTGTCCGAATTCACCGTATAGCGTGGCCGGTAGTGCGCTACTTTCTTCTCCGGTAGGATTTGTGCGCGATCTGTTCGTTTTATTTCTTCGAGTTTACATTAAAAGTGAGCAACCGTCGAGCTGATAATCACGTCACTTGTCAGCACCTTTCGTTGTGCGACGAAGGTTGGTGCTCAAGGGCGTTGGCTATTTACAGTCCCAGTCAGCAATGATCCTAGAGTTCCTCAGCAGCAGTGTCACGTCTTCTATTCAAAGTTGGCGATCGTCATTACTATCTTCACTCTCGAAGCCATTACATTAGCCGAAACCATTCCATTTTTTACTAATAAGTCGCACATAGTACAATAATTCGCTTGATATTTTGTATGTTTTCAGTTGTCCCGTCGCTGTCGAGTTCTTTCAGTAGTTCATGACTTTTCTGAGCTTTGCAACCATGTTTGTTCCACTAATCTACACTATTTTCAGGTAATATTTATGTCCCTTTTCGGATTTCATATCTGGTAGGAGTAATTTAAGGATCGACTGAACGGAATTAGTAAACGAAACACCATTAACCAAGAGAGGACTGTTGAGTTAGTCCGTAACCGCGGAGGGGTAACAACCTAATAAACATCACATCGCATAATCAAAATAAAAGGTATAATTCTAAATGGTTGAACTACACAAATGTTATACAAATAGTTTGTAGATCTTCGTATAAAATACCCTATTTTGGAAATTGCACAAAATATCGAGTATTCATAGATTGTTAAAATATGGTTGGTAAGAAATAAAAATATTCGTATGTAGAAGAATTATTTATGAACTATTTTCATCTAGACTATAATAGACTACTCTAGAGATAATCGACCTGCTGATAATCGTGTCCGATCCTTTATGATCCTATTCTTACGACGAAATAAATGATATGCACATATTTGTTTATACCTGCGATGTATATTTCCCTTCAGATTGCTTTGGTTCGTATACCTAATAGCGTAGCATAAACTACATGGAGTTCCCGCACTACTTGCAGAAGAGGTCTAAGCTGAGACTGAGGGCGTTCAATTGGCAAGGGTGCGGTGCGATAGACACGAACGCATTAATTATAACTATCTCAAAAGCGTATCGGAACCCTTTCCACCCTTCTTCCAAACCGGATGTCCCCTGCAGGCGCCTCGCCTGTCTCAGTTAAAGCTATTATCGGAGAGCTGACCGTTTAATTAAATGTTATTTAATGCACATAAAGATAGCGCGAAACACCTTCGTAAATATATACAAACAAACTGTCCTTCCTGGCTTCGCACGGGAAGAGTTTTAAATTATTTACAAAAAAAATAAATTACGTTACAATGTGAAACAAAATTTTGATCGGATTCCAGACTAAAACTAACAGATGTATTGGTTAACTTATTTACTTATACTATTATATAAATAAAGAAGTTAACTTATTTACTTATACTATTATAGAAGTAAATAGGTTAACCTATATATGTATTTATCAATCGCAATTCACAAGAGAGAAAAAGACATAAAAAAAAGACTGGAAAAAGACCTAAAAACTAGTGGATTTATATAGCACTGACGTGTTTGATGTGTAGAGCAAAAAACTTATGTCCAACAAAAGCTTAACTGTCGAAATATTCCCAAAATTATTTCAAAATCCGTTTTCGATAATCAGGAAAAATTAGTAAATAAACCATATTAAATTCGAAGATCACTTAGCATGTTTTACTCTATAATAGAAAGTTTCGAACCCACCACCTTTTTTATTTTTACGCCGAGAAACACTCTTTTTACACGACTGCCCAACAAAAGAGGAGTGTAATGTGTTCAGGGTTCTTCTATGTATGTTTTCCGTTTCTTTATCCCCCCAAAACTTCTGAACGCTTGCACCGATTTAGAATTCTGTGGTATTGTTAGAATCGTTGTCATCCCGAGTCGTTATTTAATAGGGTACCTTAGCTGTCCAGTTATCAAGTAATTAGTTGTCTAAATGTTCAAATGTCAATAAATTAAGATAAATATATCGTGATTAGTGTCAAATGAAAGGTCTAATTGAGCACATTCCGGAAGTATACATGTATCTATATAGACAAATACATAAACAATAAATATTTCCTAAAAAACCGTAAGAAAATAACTATAAATACAATAGTTCACTTTATATAACTGCACTCATGTTTTTTATTCTTTTTAATATATTTAATTGTCTATCAATACGAGGAACATGACATTACTACTCCATCTAGCGATATGTTGCGCAACACTGACTTGTGTGGACGGCGAAAAGCTTTGAAACATTGTTGCTGGAAACAAATACGTGGATGTTGCGCAGTGAATACATGAATCCAATCCTGTATTCAATAATGAGAATGAGTAACTACAAACATGTAATACATGTAATAAATGAGTAACTACAAACTTATACCGAAAATCTCGTTTCCTTTTCCTATTTTTATTTTGATTGCGTAATGGATTGATTATTAATTATCAACTACAAAAAACTGCATTCTGATTTCGGATTCTTAGATTATGAGGTTGCCTTAAAAATATTAAGGATGCCACCAGCTGTCTTCTTTTTTAGCTAATGTAACTAATTATTCGTTCCGTACATTTATTTCCTGAATTACGACTGCTTGCGAAGCCATGAATAGAATTTAGAGTCATTTCATGTACCTATCTATTTACATATTATTAATTAATTATATGCATTGCATAGAGATTGCAACATGTTTTCTGTTGGTAGGACCGGGGAAAAAGATGTTTTTTCGTGTGAGAAATTAATAAGCGGATGCTCTCAAATTATCCAATCAATCCTCCGTATAAGATAATCGATGTAATCGTGATACGCGATACGAAAACCCGTTACAGTTCGCGGCCACAACAAAGATATTCGCGCGCGCTTCGATACTACACCGAACGAGCGATCGAATGAAACCTGTCTCTTCAAGGGCGGGCAAAAAAGTCTAAGTGGCAAATAGGCAATGTACAATGCGCTATTACATTAAGGCTGTTGCGATGCCGGATCAAAAAGGTTAATTCGATACAAATAATTAAGTATAAACCGACATGAGGGGGCGTATGCAAAGATTTCTCGTTAAACAGGTATCGGGTGTAGGGTTGATGTATCTAATATCTAAAACATGGGACATGATTAAAAAACCAGGAAACCTGATTGGCGAAATTAAGCCTGGTTGCTTTTACAAACTGACCACAAACAAATACCAAACAAATACGATGAATAAAAAATATTTTCTGAAAATAAATCCATATTACTTTCCCGGTTAACCAGCAGTTAGGGGAAGTATTGTGAACGCGCATTTCTTTTTCGAGATGAGGACGAATATATCCATTCAGACCCAGAAAATATTACTAAGACCATTTCCAAATTGAAGTCTGTCTGTGTGTGTATTCCTCCACAATAGCGCCAAATAGCGCATATTGTGAAATTTTGGTTGGAATATCTCTTATACAAGCGACACAAATAATTTTTAAATTCTACTTATATTTAAGAAAATACTACCCATATCATATTGGAAAATAGCCATTTTAATACCACGGAAATACTACAAATATACTACAATTTCGATCACAATCACTTGACACAATCGCTATCGGGGAGGGGGGGTTGTCTGCTTGCCGGGAAAGTCTTGGGGTGACACAACCGATTTTTTTTCATTGTCGCGTCATTTTTGAGTAGTAAGCGAAAGTTAAAAAAGGTAATGCTCTATCGCCCAATAGTTACACTGCAAGGAGATTTCTTCTTTTATTTCGCTTGTTGATTTCTATACATTTCTAAAATATTTTTTGAATTATTCGTCGCAATATAGGGTATATTTTCCATCGTTTAATTCATTGGCTGCATACTACCATTGATTTTATACACCATTGATTTTATTTACACTATAAAATCAATGATACTACTAAGCAAATTATGTAATATACAAGAGGTGAAAAGTAACTCCCCAAGAATTTTTGAATTTAAAGTATATATGATATCTATGTCGATTATTATTTTTATTAACCAAACTACAGGGAAACGTTTATTTAGATTTAAGAAAATTATCGTTTTATTTCTAAAAGTTAAACAAAATAAGAAAAAAGTATCGAAGTCCTTGGACAAGATAAAATCGCTATGTTCAACTCTTGGAGAAAAGACCCATACGGCTGTTTTATACGTAATAGCCTTGATTAACTGCCTTCCACTACCGCCAAGGCACTTAACCTTACGAAGTACTAGATATTGTATGCTTTTTTAAGTAATAAATGAAGAATTATAAATAGGATAGAAAACGAATTTACCGCGTGAAATTTGTAGGACCCGACGTTTCGGTGACGTTGCAGCCGCCGTTGTCTAGGGTAAACTGAAGAGCTGTCAGTCCGTTGTTTTGCGGGTAGGCCGCAAACCGCTGCCGCCACTGCGTAGGTTATAACGGTGGTGGGGGGCCGGGCTCGGAGCGCGGGAATTTTTAAAATCCGTCTTGCACACAACACTCACTGTATCCTGTTTTACGTCTTTGCGTTCGGCGTTCGGCGGCGGGAACATTTTAAGAAGAGGGTTCCACGTAGAAGAGAGTTTGTAGCCGTCATCTCTATTGAAGTTCGGAGTTCTTCTTATTTCAATGGCTTCCCGGATCATGCGAGGAAAGTAGAATTGTTCCTTGGATAGAACAATGGGATTTTGAAACTGCATCCAGTGGTTACTTCCGCTATCCAATATATGTTCGCAGATCGCCGATTTTTCTCGCTGAACGTTTTTAACAGCTTTGATGTGTTCTGTCAGTCGCGTGGCTATGGGCCGTTTCGTTTGTCCAACGTAGGCTAGACCGCAGCTGCATTCGACTTTATACACACCCGGGGTTTGCAGTGGTATTACATCCTTTACAGGCCTCAAAAATCGAGCTATATTTTGGGTCGGTTTGAAGATCGTTTTTATATCGAATCTGTTTAGCATCTTACTTATTCGATCTGTCACGCCCTTGACGTATGGTAAGAATGCTCTTGATCTGCTCGGTTTTTGAGTTTCGTCCGTATTAGATCGTGTGCGTGTCTCGTGATATTTTCCGTATCCATTTTTCCTAAGGACATCATTGACATGTTCCATCTCCTTCGGAAAATGCTCAGTGTCGCATAGATCGCGTGCTCGATTCACGAGCGACGTTTGCACTGAACGTAGATGGTAGGGATGATGGTGTGAGCTTGCATGCAAATATCTGTCCGTATGTGTGGGCTTCCGATATACCGTATGTCCGAGAGTATTGTCACTTCTCCTCGTCACTTTGACATCCAAAAATGGTAAGGAGCCGTCCTTCTCTACTTCATAGGTGAAACTGATTTTTGGGTGTATGGAGTTTAGATGACCCAGGAATTCTTTCACCGTTTGAATGTTGCCTTTCAGGATGCAGAAGGTATCATCCACGTAGCGAAGCCAGAGAATGGGTTTAATTTTGGAGGTTTTTATGGCTAATTCCTCAAAATATTCCATATATAGGTCACTAACTATCGGCGATACGGGGCATCCCATTGCTACTCCGTCGATTTGTTTGTAATAATCGCCGTTCCATAGAAAGTAGCAGGATGTCAGGCAATGTTGAAGCATGTCGGCGTAGCTAATAGGGAGGTCCTCAGACCTTAGTTTATCTCTCACCACCGTAAGACACTCCGAAATGGGCAAATTCGTAAATAAAGATTCGACGTCAAAGCTCACCATTATTTCGTCTTCGGCCAGTTTTAAGCTTCTAATAATGCTTACGAAATGTCGCGAGTCTTTCACGTAAGACGTCGTTTTGCCCGTAAGCGGTTGGAGGACACCAGCCAAGTGTTTTGACAGAGGATATGTGGGGCTGTCGATTTGGCTCACAATCGGTCTCAATGGTGCATTATCCTTATGGATTTTAGGTAAGCCATATAATTTCGGTGGCTGTACGTTACGTGGTTTAGTGAGATAAGCTATTTCTGGGAGGGAAGTGACAGATTTATCGATTAAAACTCTCGTTTGCCTGGTAATTCTGCTCGTGGGATTGTAATTCACCTTCTCGTAAGTTTTTAAAAATTCCCGCGCTCCGAGCCCGGCCCCCCACCACCGTTATAACCTACGCAGTGGCGGCAGCGGTTTGCGGCCTACCCGCAAAACAACGGACTGACAGCTCTTCAGTTTACCCTAGACAACGGCGGCTGCAACGTCACCGAAACGTCGGGTCCTACAAATTTCACGCGGTAAATTCGTTTTCTATCCTATTTATAATGTCAAACAACCGCGATAGTCTTCGATTTCATAAATGAAGAATTTTTAAAAATACCCTGCCTTTATTCATTAACGATGTTTGTAAAAAATATTTTTTTTTAGTAATGTTTATTTTTATTTCATGTTGTAACAATAATATACCTAACTACTACCATAACATTATTATGTATTCCTTAGAATATGTACTCATAAAAGAAA
Organism: Micropterix aruncella; assembly: GCA_944548615.1. Lineage (NCBI taxonomy): Eukaryota > Metazoa > Arthropoda > Insecta > Lepidoptera > Micropterigidae > Micropterix > Micropterix aruncella. The sequence goes on along the minus strand of OX155952.1, from coordinate 19,074,679 downwards.
CATGTCAAGATGTAGTTTTGGAAAATGTAGCCATAATCCGATTTTTATTTCGAAAATATCTACAACGCTCTACTGTCACGATTCGCTGGCTATACTCTACACTCCGCACTCAATACTTTTTATTTATTTTATTTATTTATTTCGGAACAATGAATGAGTTAGATAGCAAACTACTTAAAATACCTACCCATGTATACATTAATTACAATAGACTACTTCAAGGTCAAAATAAAAATTTCGCTCACTTTTTCAGTGAGATTTTCGCTTATGTTTCACAGGTGTAATGTTTACAATAATAAAACAGTAATAAAATTAGAAATGCGAGGGGGGAAATATTATAAACTAGCTAAACCCGGCCACGCTTCGCTATGGCTCAGTCTGATATGAAATGAATGGGAAACGCACCGATGTCGACGCGCGCTGAAGATTACACAGGTGCGGGAATACACAAATGAAACGCTGTGCCAAAATTTCATTTTACTATAAAAACACGCCAAAATTTGAAGTTAATCGACCGACTACTTTTCGAGTTTTACGAGCACAAACGAGTTCGAGTTTTACATATAAAGATTTATATACTTATAAGATATCTATATTTAAAAAAAACTTTGTCGCAAAAGTAAGCGATACTGTTGGCACACCAAATTGATCAAATACGACGCGGACGCGGCTTGCGAACTGTCAAAACAAAGCGAACATAGACAAATGTGGCATGCTAAATATGTCAAGAATCAGTCGCCTGTTTCATAGACAGTAGTCACACGCTTTCTTTCTCACTCGCTTTTGCTTATGGGTGAATCTTACAGCCAGTCAGCTTGAACTACATAATAATGTAATCCACCTCACGCGATGTTTCTTTTGTATGCTCGGCTCAATCAACGATATATAAAAGTGGATTTTCGTGGGATATGAAGATGACTATAAGATGGTAAGCACGGCATCCACACAGCCTGGGCCTATTGGCAGGGGCGTGCACGGCATCTGTGGTCCTAAACCATGTGTTATCTATGAGGTCCCTTCATAGGTAAAAAACTCGTAAAAAAGGGTTATGTTCTCATTACTCTTTTTTACGAGCTTTTACTTACCTTGCAATTGTCAGTTTGGTAAAAGAAAACATGTAATTTGCAAGGGAAATATATTTTTTTTTTATTCAATATATTAGCCATCAGCTTCTACACATTTCGCTCATCTTTCGGGTAATTGATGAATAACCATGGCAGAGAAATTGCTTGTCTTTTGCGGCAAACCATTCGTCAAGCCATTTTCCAACTCCCTCGAAATTGCTGAAGTGCTGCTCTGCGAGCGCGTGCCCCATTGATTCAAAGAGGTGATAAACAGATGGCGGATGTCCCGTCCAAGCGATTTCAAGGTGTCTTTCACTGGTTTTTCTGTGTGAGGCGGCGCATTGTGTGTAACAAAATCTTTTTACCATGTCTTCTGGTCCATTCCGCTCGTCTTTCGATTAATGCGTGGTTTAAATTAATCATTTGTTGGCGATAGCGTTGTGTATTAACGGTTTCGTATAATACACAATACCGGTCTGGTCCCATCAGACACAGAGCATGGTCTTCTTGCCGACGCGATTTGGCCATGGTGTTGGAAGTACCGGCTTCGCCAGGTGAATGCCACGATTTTTCGTCGTCATCTGTTCGAATTCGATGCAAAAATGATTTCCTTTCGTGGCGGTAGAGCAGCATTTCACAAGTGACTTTGCGATTTTCTCATTGTCGTTCATTCATATCACGTGGGACCCATTTACCGATTTATTGATCTTCCCCATTGCTCGTAAACGTCTGCTGATTGTTTCTTTTGACACACATAATGCTTCTGCTATTTGCCATTGAGTTTGAGTCGGGTTATAATCTAATAACGCCTGCAATTGCTCGTCTTCGCATTTTCGAGGTCTACCAGAGCGCTCACTGACTTTCAAATTGAAATCACCACTTTTAAATTGTCGAAACTATGTCTCACATGTTCTACGCGATGAAGCGTGTTCACCATATGTTTCTACAAGCAAACGATGGCTTGTAATAATCTTTTTCTTTTGATTAACTAAGAAAAGCAATGCGTGCCGCAAATGTTCTTATTCAGGCACAAAAACATGATTACTGAACGATAAAACAAAGACGCTAGTTTTTGGCGGAATCGACTCGTGTGTTTGTAGTTTAAATGTCAGACGAACAAAATGACGTATGTGTCAGATTAATACGCTGCGTACTTTTCGCTAGCGCCATCTCTTGTGTAACCGGAAAAAAACTTGAAGCATACACTTAGTAAGCACTTAGGAAACTGGTATTCTTTCAATATCAAACTGTACGAAACAATCACTACCTTAATTTAGACACAAATGCTCCAATGGACGAAACAGATAGTTAAGGGTTTTTTTAAACAGTTAGTCAATACCATTCAGTCACGGTTTACCTTGTTTGAAGAGTAGGCGCATTCTCGAGTGGCAAGGCGTTGCGGGCAATTGGAGCGAGGTAAGTGAGCAGAGGGATACTTTACGGCAAACGCCTGTATGTCGTTACGCGCGGGTGGGGGTTGACAAATTTCTCGAACGTTTGAATAACTGCGTCGGCGGAGTGGCGGCCACAGTCGGCGCGGACGCCGCTTGTGGTACAATTTGTATTAATCGTATTACGATTTGTGATAGGTCTTAGGCCTAGTTTATTTAATTTCAATCGTTCTCTTGACAAATCATTCTCTAGTAATTTGTAGTATTTCCTAGTCCAAAATGCTGTATTACTACAAAATGCCTAATATGTGGAAACTAGTTATCGGCCTAATACTTTATTACACTATAATGTCAATTTCATTAGCCTTTTCGGTCGTGGGCTTCACTTTTGTGAGAGTGACTCGATGAATGGTTCCGTGCAGCTTGGGTGGTGTTGACCAAACTCTATGTCATCTGGCTTACCACACTCGCGTTTTAACTCCTATCTGGTAGCCTCCTCGGAGAAGGACTTAGCCTGTTAGGGCCGGCGTGAGCTTCTGCCAAGAATGTAATCCTGCAGTTGGAGGCGGTTGGGATCAGAAGGGTGGGGAGTGGTGGGTTTCCCCATAGGTAGTTGATAGTAGTTGATAACTCCAAAGTATGAAACAACAGAAAGGGTAATAACGAACGGGGACCGAGCCGCACGATTGTATATAAATTATTTCGTTATTTTAAATTGTCTGCCTGCCTGTCGAAGGAGGCAATTTGTGCGCAAAATTTTCGTCGTGACCTCCGTCGCATGGTCTAAACATTTTAATAAAACATAAGTATTTCTGCTGTTTTTTTTAATGACTAAATATATAAATAAGTAGTGAATCACTCTGTGTATTGCATATTTATCTGATCTTTGGCAGTGTCAAACTTTGGCGTCCCGATTGTGATAACTAGGACAGAACAGTGTTGGATTAACCAATAGGCCAAGTAGCCACCGGCCTAAGGGCCCCACTCCTTTTAGGGGCCCCGCAACAAGGAATCATTTCAATCATATTTTTTAAAATTTGTTTCGAATAGTTTAATAAACTTTTTCATACGACTAATAGTATAATTGTTATAAATTATAGACAGTTGGCCGCTGCCAGCCTGTGCGATTGTATTTTGTTTATATGCGCGTCTTTGCTACGCGACATAATCATGGTTAGAAATGTTTAACGGGCCACTTTGCCGGTGCGATCGTGTTTTGTTTATATACACGCCTATTGTAGACTATAATCATCGTCAGAATGTTGGACATCACACCTTGCCGGCACAAATCGTCACGATTGTACTGTACGATCATGTTTTGTTTACATGCGCGTGTCTTTGCTATGAGACAGAGTCATTAGCATTTAGAGCAGTCGAGGGGCAGGGGGCGAGATTCACAAAGGAGGCCCTGAAATTTCGACACTGACTGAACGGTAGAATGTCGGTGTTAGTTTCAGTAAAATTAACCGAAAAATGTACTAATTGATACAAACCCTGCTGAAATGTATAGAAGATGCAATTTTTGAGGCAATAAATGAATCAGATTTAGAAATGGATGATGACGATGAAGAAGTTTTTCGGGAGCCTGTAAACGAACCCGATCAAAGAAGAAGATGAACCAGTTGCCGGCGCAAATATTTGAAAAAAACTTCTTCAGATTCATAACAACGGTTAATACTACTCATTCCTATGAAGGATATTAATATTTTGCAATAATGTCATTTGGTTCTAGGTTTAAGTTAACCACACATCAAAAAAAATAAAATTTAAACAACTATTTATAGCAATTAAATTTGACCTGCATTAATAAAGTTTTTTCAATAAAAAAAAAGAAAAGAATTGTTATTTTAATACGTTACCTACCCTCACGATGATAACGAGCGTGTCAGGTAGACCTAACCATCACTAGTGAGTTTGTGGAAAACCTAATTCCTACTTTCTCAATTTTTTCCACAATTTTTTTTCTTCTTCTCGAAAATAGCCAGAAATTACGTGTTTTTTTAATGTCTTATTATAGATCAAGGACGGTACACTTACCGCCAAGACAAAAGTCCTTGCTGTTATTAGCGAGGTAATTAGCCTCTCAGTGGTTCATGCCAACAAGGATCCGACAATTCCACTACAAAACCTTTCTCAAAAATCGAGAAAGCTTCAGATTAGATTCTGATCGTCGTTTCGGTCTCTAAGCAGTACCTATCCATTTCCTGAAAGCATCGCATGCACAGCCCTCCGTCCAAATATAACTCCTTATTCCTTATCTCGAAATATGGCTCTTATTGTAAACTTTGTTCCATGGGAATCAAACATCTCAAAAGATCACGAGTAGGTACAAATTAAATAAATACCATGATCTCGCAAATGCCGTCATCCGGAAAGGCAACTCCACGCGGTGTAAGTTAGCGCTCGTGGCAGCTGTAGGCCCATATCTCTGTTTCATCTATTTAAATACCTTGGTCTCTCCAGGAAAATAATCAACCTTTCCTAGAAAAAATATTTAAAATTGCAATTTCCGCATCTCAAATTCTATGGCTTCGAAGGGGGAGTGAATGGGCGGTAAGGTGCATGCTCACATGTGGCAAGACAGCTGTCCTAATCCACAGCTAGTTTTAGTCCAACGCTCACCCCAGAAGTGTAATAATAGTAGGCCCGACTTCGATCGGTGAATTCCATGGTAGCTCGGTTTGTATTTATATATACTAATTAAGGTTCAGGTCCGATAGGATTAGTCTGTAAGGCGGGTGCTACACGTTCAATCTGGCATCAGTTCAGTCCGTGACGTTGGTCAGACTGACGGGAAACTGATCGTTTATTGCGTTGACTGATGGACTGAACTGATGGATTTTCAAACATTTTGATAATTTCTATCAGTCCATCAGTCAGTTCATGATCAAGGTCGCGGACTGAACTGATGCCAGATTGAACGTTCAACACCTTTCTAACGCTGTAGAATTTTAGAATACAATAAAATTAAAAATAAATTTGGCACCCTACTTTAAATGCGCTCATGGTGCGTCCCATGTCTGGCATACCCTAGGTACGCCACTGGATACAGTAGATAATGAGAGTGATTGCGTCACTATTTACTTAGGAGCAATCAAGCGAGAGGCAAAGGAGAAGGCGGGCGGCGGTAGCAGTTGAGGGGAGCGGGGGGAGCAGCTAGCGCAAGTTTCGAAACCATTTGTCATCGTCGGGTGGTCGGATGGTCGGGAGGGCCGAGGGGGGCTCGCCGTGGAATCCCGTGCTAAAGAAACGTCCGCCGCCGCGCCGAGGAGGAGGAGGAGGACGAGCGCCGCCGCTCGGGCGCGCGGCGCACGGACGGCAAAAACGGGCCGCCGCAACTTGACGCTAGACGCCGACGACGACCGACCGCAGGGCCGTCGCCGCTCGCCGATTACTCTCTACGCTAGGTAGGTACTCACCATCATCATTGGTAAGGATCAAAAAATCTCTGGGGCCAAACTACGATTATCCAAGCGGCAGCGGTATAATCACGGATGCAGGAGTAGTAGCAACCAGAGCAGTAAATGGAAAGGACATACACATACAAACAGCCAACATAGCAGTGCTCTTAGCGCTCAATGACCACAGGCAGACATCCAAACTAATCAAGGAATGCCTCAAATGGATGAAGGGGCACAGTGGAGTGAGGTGAATGAGGAGGCGAATGGACTTGCAAGGTAGGGATCGTTACACCTAGAGATTGCGATTGTTGGAATTCCTCATACAGCAATCCAGATGCATCCAGCGCATTTCGACCTGCTGGAACCAGCACCTGGTGCTGAATCCAGCGTTGAGGATCCTCAAGTAATTATTTTTCCAAATAATGGCGCAAAACTCTACGTTGCCGGCGTTATTGGCTGCCGCACTAGATGTAACAGTCTGATCAGCATGCTGGAATATTTCTACAGTGTAAAAGTTTGCATCGATAAAGCGTTAAAAGACGCTGGCTCAGATACCGAATTCTCCGCTGACGAGTGGTCACTAATCAAACAGTTGATCGTCAGTCTTCAACTGGCTGAAGACTGAAAAAAAAGCAGGCGCGCAGAAAGAGGGTGTATCATATTTCTTCGCTTAGCAACCTCATAAAAAATATGTAGTAGATAATGGGCCCGATTGCGTTTCTACGTGAACTAAAATAGAAACTTAGTTCAACCGAACGAGACAGAGCAATACGTTAGAATGGAATATGAAACGAGCTATCGTCCGATTTTCCCACAGCAAAACTACCTGTCGAACTTATAGACGCCCGAATAAGTATGAACACATTTCGTGCGGTGTTAGATTTAGCTGCTTTATATTCGGTGGGTAGTTTTAATGCGGAAAAGTGACAACCGTTTTTTCACATTCCGCTCTGTCTCGTTCACTCATGTTAGTTCAAAAGAAACGCAATCGAGCCCAGTAGTATAGTATAATTTAAGTTAATATATAAAAATAATAATATATTAAAATATAACATTAAAATGTTGGCGTGGCAACCATGAGCGGGGTGGTATCGCATCACGAACGATCGGAGGCGCAAGTTTTTGCCGGTGCTGCGGCGGCCGGCGTCGGTCGCGGTCGGAGGTGGCGATGGCGACGGGCCGCCGAGGGACGAGGGCCGGGAGGGCCGCGGGACCGGAGGGCCGCAGGGCCGCGTAGCGCGGGAGCTCCGACGACGACCACCACCGATCGACCCTCTCCAAATTACCAACAAATTACCCCACCGGCACTCGCCTCCTCTCTCGCTTCTAGCCGCCATCCGCCTGTACATGCACCGACAAGATGACAGCTCATGACGATGTACGATGTAAACTATTGTAAACCAACCGATGTATTCCGCGATATGTTTTCTATGTAAAGAGAAATCTATGGACGAGATTCAGTAAAAATGCTCAAAATGTTCTTTTCTGTGAGAATCATGATAATCGCTATAAACAAATAAAATGAAAAATCATTGAAGAACACTTTAAATAAATTGGACAATATGAATTTAATAGATATATTTAACTAATTATATGAAATAAATTGCTTAAATATACAGCTCATGACGATGTGCGATGTAAACTATTCTAAACCAACCGAAGTATTCCGCGATATGTTCTATGCAGCGAGAAATCTATGGACGAAATTTGGTAAAAAATCTCAAAAAGCCCTTTTCTGTGAGAATCATAATAATCGCTAAAACAATATAAAATTTAAAATCATTGATAAAAACTTTATTTATTTATTTATTTATTGAGATATTATGATTAGGTATACAGTTCATTGGTCATGTAACGTTTGCTTCTTATAATAATTATATAAATTATATAATAATTGATATAGGGAGGTTTAACACATCTTACATGACCTTTCCTGCCAATAGCACATCTAACTAGGCGATAATTTGGCCGCCCGTCTCTAGATGTGCATTTTTTTATGCAATTTTAAGAAATGAAATGTTTTTTGTCAATAAATTATTTGGACCCACCACCTGTATATACACATAAATATGCCAATTTTATAAAATATATAGCTATGTAATAAATAAATACATTTATAATTTCAATTTATTTAAGAATAATACATACGTGATACCAAATAAATTGTCGTGAATTGCGAAGAAGTTCATCAGATTTTACATATCCCTTGTTAAGTAGCCATCTATTAAGGTTTGCTTTAAATATTTTTATGATAGAATAATTTTTCATGTCTTCACTTAAGGAATTATATAATTTTGGGGCTATGTAGATGTTTGGACACAAATTGGACCTGTGTAAATGGTTGGTTGTTTTTTGTAGTGTTTTTATGTATTAATAACACTTACTAACAACGAGGTACAGTAGTTAAGAAATCGGAATCTCAGAATCATTATAGTAATTTTGGCTCGTATATATCGTTTGTTTCTCAGCGTATTTTTGATAAAATATAAATGATTATTAAATACGACTTCAGTCGCATAAAACTTTAGACTATTGTACAAGTGCCTAATATTTATCATACACACCATTTATTCTGCATAACAAACAGATACTGATCAAAATGTGTATTGTATAGATTCATATTTTGTAAATATGTATAATTTACCATGGTGATACTACAATATTGACATCCAAAAGCGGATTATCCGCCAATTGAAAAAGCATGTAGGTACGTAAATGTAAATAGCCCGGACATAGCATCAAAAACTAGTTTTCATTAAAAGCTTTTTTTAACTCTAACAGAAAGTTTGTGTAACAATCAGTTTTAATAATAAACAATAAAAAATACCACAATCAATGTGTTTGACCCTTTTTGAAAATATTGGTGCAAGGCTGCATGCAGCGTCAGAATTTTTAAATTTATAAACTTATCAATTTCTCGGCATAACTTCCATTGACCAACACCCACTGTGGCACGTATGACTCGTTTTGCTTTATCGGCCTATCAACCGACAAAAAGGTAGAACGCGCCGAAAGATGACAGATGCTTCATCCGACTGAGCTGAAATTTGGCATGCAGGCATCATTTGGTCATGGCAAGAGTTGAAAAGATTGTAGTTGAAATTGGTCTACCAGTGGGCGCGCTAGTCATATTTTAATCTCAAAATATTGAACCTTCGGTACACAGATGCTTTGTTGGACCGACATCACGTTGTGAAATTTTGATAATGAAAATATTTACACACGTTTCGAAATTTTAACACCTTTGTTGAATTTAGAATGTCTGACATTCACAGTGATTGGAGGGTCGATAGAAAGTCTGATTGGGGATAACATGGTGGTCAATTATAAACCGATTAAAGCATATTTACTTACATATATACAAAGTCCTATTTCATTTTTTCTGTAAATTTCATTTTTTACCCGATTCGAGTAAAAAATGCATCCTAATTTCCATGCACCTCATTCGAAAATTATAAAATAAAAGTTTTACAACATCTAACTTTTTAACTTTTTGCGATGTCTTAAAAGGTTTTACTTTTTTTCAATCGAGTGAATAACCAAATTTACAGAAAAAATAAATATTCTCGGAAATGGTAGGATTTTGTATACAGTATGAGTTTTTAATTAGTGACATCCTTGTATTAGGTGAATCAGTACGACGAAGCAAGCAACTTTTGATTTAAAAAATGGGAAATCAAAAAAATATATTTTTAAAAACTTTTTTATTTGTCAAATTTATAAATTGTATCTATTGAAGAAGCGGTAAGCGCGCTGCGCCATCTGGCGGTAAAATATCGCTAAAAACAGTATTAGCGATATTTTACCTGCACTAGCTAGATAGCGCATCGTAATCATAGCTTTTTATACGTTTGAAAGAATTTTTTTTTATAAATTCTGCCCTTTTATAGATTCACTCACTACAAGGATGTCACTAATTAAAAACTGATCCTGTATAAGGTAAATATGTTTTAATTGCGTTATAATTAACCACCCTATCATCCCATCCAGACTTTCTATCGATTCTCCTATCTCCCTATAGGTTGAATGCAGCTGTTTCAAGTTCTCGTTAAAAAACATTCATTTTATGAAAATATCTTTATTGGAAACTAGACAAGGTCGTGTAAAAAGGCTACCTCGAATCGTCCGCCAATATTCGCCTCCTATGCTTATTTCACTTCCACTGTTTTCTCCCGGTCGCGATTATACAGCTATTCCTCGCGATCGCCACCGAACTTGGCCGAGGCGCGGCCATTCCTCTCATTCGGCAGACTATTTTTTCTTTAATTCTTGTCTTTCTTGTTAACCGCGCGTTCCGACAAAGTTGTCGCTGGTCGAGTCTGATACCTCTCTGGAATTGGTAACGGCTCGCGACGTAAACACAGTTTCACCTCGCTACCAATTTGTTTTAATGCTTTGCGGCGCTCCGAATCAATCCAGGTAAATCCAGCGCCTTGACAACGATTTTAGTTAGTAGGATTTATTATATTATAGCAGCGATTCACAACCTGGGGGTAAATCCCCCAAAGGGGTAAAATGGGATTCTCTGAGGGGTAAAGATAAAGACTAGGATTGCGTCATCATTCAGTCACAAAACAAAACTAATAAAAAAAGCATCTTTATCACATCTAACTTCCTACCTAATCACTAATCATTAAGGATTAGTGATTGATTGGGTACTAAGGCCCTTTTTGCTGTCAGAACAATTCGCCAACCACTGGAACAAAATGCCTGGGTTGAATCATTCCAAAGCGCTAATAAGGGCCTATGACCGTAAGACTGCCCGTGAGGCATTATCACTAAATAGGAACATACTGGTGAGGGCGCTCACGGGGCATTGTGGCCTGAACAAACACATGTACAACCTCAAGCTCCGGGATACGAAAATCTGCCCAAGGGGCAGAGGAAACTCCCTTGCACCTCATGTGCGAGTGTGGCCCGCTGATGCGTAAAAGATACATTTCTTTTGGGTGGTCATTACCTGAGGAGGTAAAACAATATGGCGCCAAAAGCCTGTTGAGGTTCAATGACACGAGGCTTGGCGCAGAACTATAGTAGGTGGCGAAAACAATAGATCAGCAATGGTCAGTGTTACAAGGTTCATATAGACCTTAGAAAAGCCCCACACAACAAATAAAAAAAAAATAAAAAAGACCCTTTTCAGTGGACGCAGGAATATTCCCAGATACTGAAATTGAAACCAAAGCACAATTCCTTGGACTTTGCAAAGACAATGCACTGAAAAAAGATTTCGGATAAAACACAACTACTTAGCAACATTTTTCCGAAAGATTGGTGACGAGCATCTATTATTATCGGAAAATTTCGATTAAAAATACTGATCCCATTTTTTGCCACCACTTACATGTGTAAAAGTGGATTTTCGACAATGGTGACAATGAAAACAAAAGCAAGAAACCGATTGAATTTAGAACACGACTTACGATGTGTATTGGCCGAAACTGCACTGAATAATAAATACATTGTTAAAACTAAGCAATATCAACCGTCTCACTTACTTCCATTACTTCGTGATTTAAAACCCGTCGGATGTCGACAATGCCTATAGGCACTATGCGTCGTTTGACAGATCCGCGCGTAACCGTTTCGGCCGACCCCCATATAGGGGTTTTTTACTGCACAGGCATTTTTTTAGTGGGTGACTCAGTACAGCAAACTAAGCAATCTAAAAAATCATTTTTTTTAAATTATTTTATTTACTAGTATGAAAAGCTGTGATCACGAAGCGCTATCCAGCGGTAGGTAAAATGTCGCTAATATTGTTTATATACGATATATTACCTACCGCTAGATGGCGCAGCACGCTCAATCGCTTCTCAAACCTTCATTTACCAGTCAACTTCTTCAAATTTTAAAATTAAAAAAAAACAATAAACACTTTTTTTTTGTTTTTTCCAAATTTTTTTGTCAAAAGTTGCTTATTTCGTTGTACTGATTCATCCCCTAAAAAAATGCCCGTGCAGTAAAAACTCATAATATTATATTATTATTATATACATGACCAACAAGATTATTATTAATAATAATAATAATAATTTTATTCATTCAAAAACATACATTTACATTTGTATTAGTTGCAGAATCTGCCTAACTAGGCCATAGCCCGTACCAAGGAAGACTATGTATGGCAAAGATTTATTCATGTGCACATAGTGTTAAAACGAAACATACAAAATACGATAAAATATAAAATAGATACGCGAATTCAAATTAAACTTATAATTATATTTAAAAATATTGATATAGCATGGAAATAAATAATAATATAAAATGTCGTAATATGACTTTCGTAGAACAAATAAATAAATAGTGTTAAAATATAAAGTGTAGTGCAATATATGACAATAATAATAATGCAGACCTTTACTTTAAAATATGACTTATTGCCTTTTCCACCTCATTTTTACCAAGTTGAAATAATTACTTCGTAGCAAGAGGGAATTCATGAAAAAACTATATTGTTAGCCTCAAAAAGTTGAGGCCCACTTTTTTGCGCGCGAAGGCTGGCTTTCGAACGGTTAATAAATAAAAGATAAAAAATAGGTATTTTCCTGGTTATAACTAATTCAAAAGAGTATTCACTCCGTCGATTTCAAATTTAGAACATTGATAGTTCGAAACTTCTTTTTTTAATCTGGTAGAATTTTTAAAACATTCTAACTTTTCAGGTAGTGTAGGCCAGGTATACTTATCATCCCGCCATGAGACAGAAGCTCTTATGAACGACAGACAGCATCGACAGTTTCGGATATACTCAGGGTTATGCCGCTTCTGGGAAAGTGTAACCTACTTAAAAGTTTAAAAATCAACAAAGATTTTTCTTTGGTAAAAATACTATGTTAGTCTTTTGTTCAGGTGCCATCTGATCGTAATCGAATCTGCGTTCCTCGCTATCTTCGAATGAGGATGGTGTAATGCTTTGTTCGGAAATGGGCGTGGAGAATTAGCCATAGCCTCTGGAGGTAGACTATAATCAAAAATATCTCAACTTTAGATGCTGAACACCCGGAACATGAAAATCTTGCTCTTTCCAAACCACACCACGCAATCATACTGCGAACAAAAGTGCTCGGATACAAAAGTTGATAGTATCCGTATTGTTTAGAGTACCTATAATACATTGCAGGCAATCGGTTTTGTACTTCAGAATCAGAGTATAAAGCTCCTCATGTGGATTCCAAATGGCCGAATTGATTTACGGCTTGCTTCTCAATATAGATCCACATAGGGAACTTATTATGTTAACATCGCTGAACCACTTCAGGATACGAAGCACAAACCCGAGCAGCCCAAACAATAAGCCAGCAAAGACCAGCCATGTGACTACGGTATGTGAGTTAACATACGGGATGTGAGTTAACATACGGGATTTGTCAGTTACAACGGGCGATTCCGTCACCTCAGGGAGTTATAATGACATCATCTCCCATGGAGTGAACGTAAAAGACTGCGGACAAAATACACATTCAAGCTATGCCAATAACCCGTAATAGTCCAACGAATTACCGCGAGGCACTATTAAGAGGAAACCGCGAGCTGACCTCGCTCCTTTACTACTAGATTTCGAAAGATTTTTCCATCTTCCAGTCTGGTCACAGATCCGAAGTCACTTGCGCGGCCTCTACCTAATATTAGCGGTACTTCAGTTCAAATTTATCGCGGACCGTGGCGCCCTTTTGCCCGTCTATATCACTCGGGATCGGGTGGTCAACGCATCGTTTCAAGAGTAACAGACATCAATTTAACAATCACCCCTGCTGCTTAGGAAACGTATCAGACCGTTTCCAGACTTCCTCTGTCATTCGCCGAAGTGCACAGTCGATTGGCTAACGCTGCACGATGCACAAACCGCCCAGTCACACCCGAGGACTTCGCAAACGCGACGAACGAGAGGAATAACGCATTTGACATTTCCAAAAAATGATCTAGCATCGTCGTTAGGATACTTGGCTTCAGCCACTCGGAATACAAACATGTACGTGATGCTTAAGAATCGACTATAGATTCGGGTGTCAGTCTACCCTGGACAACGGCGGATGCAACGTCGCCGAAACGTCGTGTGCCATAAACTTCAAGAGGTTAATTCGTTTTTATCTTATTTATAATGTACAACAACCGCGATGGAAAACCTTCCCTTCTCTGAAAGTCATTTCCGAGTACTTACCTATATATTAGTACATATTTACCATAAACCTAAAATAGTACATATTTAACATAAACCTAAAATAAAAGAAGAATGGTGAACGAAACGACGAAATTTACCCAATACTTCACGCGGTTTATTCGTTTTTATTCTTTTTATTATGTCAAACAACCGCGATAGAACGACTTCGCGTCATAGAAAAACTTTATAGAAAAGTTTTTCTGAAAAACATTTCCGAATATATATTGAACATACATATTTAACATACACTGGAGATAAAAGATGAATGGTGAATGAAAACGACGAATTTTCCTCAATACTTCACGCGGTAAAATCGTTTTTATCTTATTGCAATCTCGATAGAAAATATTGTCGTCACAGAAATACTTCTCCGAAAAATATTTTCGAGTATATGTATACTGAACATACATATTTAAAATACGCCCGAGATAAAATAAGAATGGTGAATGAAAAGGACAAAGTTTCCTTAATACTTCACGCGGCAAATTCGTTTTTTTGTCTTATTTATTATGTCAAACAACCGCTATAGAAAAACTTCTCTTCATAGAAAAGCTTCTCTGAAAGCCATTTCAGAGAATATATTGAACATATGTATATATTTACCATACACCCGAGATAAACGATGAATGGTGAATGAAAACGGCGAAGTTTCCTCAATGGGCATTAACTGATGAATTAGCCTCTACTGATTAATTATAAATATAATAAAGTACACACGGCAGCCGCTATGCAATGTTTTACAATTTTAACCAGTCATTAAACAGCTTTTAATCGAGCCGTGCGCAATAAGCAACGATTAAATACCACGTTCAACGGTCCAAGATTATCAATTGGCGCCCATTTATGCGCCCGCTTGTTTGTAAATATGCCTCCCACACCTGTTTCCGTTCGAATAATATTCATTCAAGGGATCAGCTCTCGTTTTTCTTGTTTTGTTAAGTCGACGAATCGGAAACAGGTGAAACTGCAATTAATTTGGCGGTTGATACATGCAGATAGCGTTTAGCGTATATCTTGTGGAGTTGTGGGGTCGCGCGGCAGATTACGGTCGCATCCTAGTAATGCAAAAACAGGCCACATCACCCGTATTTTTGTATATTTTCGTATTTCATAAATATGTATTTTTTAATATTTTCCTATTTCATAATATATATTCATATTCATAAAATATATATTCGTATTCATAATATATATTTTCGTATTTCATAAATATGTAACCTTACTGTATTTTTTTGAAATTATGATTATTTAAATTCAATCTATTTGTACATATTTTTTATTTATTACTAGTTGACCCGACAGACGTCCTGTCCTTTCAATAAATGTGTTTGTGATCCTTTTGTGAATTTGTGAAAAGCTATTGTAATAGCTCGAATATGTAAAAAGGAAAAAAAAATTGTTGTGTCACCCCGAGACTTTCCCGGCGATCATACCCCCCCCCCCACCGCGTGCCGAAGCCTACACCCCCCCCCCCCCCATAACCTATCGTTACAAAAAATGAACGACTGTATTTATAATTATTTATATTACGGTTTTTTATGAAATATTTGTCATTTATGTATTTCTCCATATAGATACATACATGTTTTCGGAATGCACTCAAACAGTCCTTTCGTTTAACACTAAACACGATATATTTATGTAAAATTATTGACATTTGGAGATTTGGACATTTAGACAACTATTTACTTGATATTTGGATAGTTAAGGTATCCTATGACACTCAGTATGATATAACGATTCTAACAATACCACATACTTCTAAATCAGTTCGAGCGTTTAGAAGTTAGGGTGGAATAAAGAAACGGAAAACATACCCTGAACACATAACATAGATGAACACATAACACTCCTTTTTTGTTGGGCAGGCGTGTAAAAATAGTGAAAATGCATTACGAAAATGATGTAAATTTGGACAGAAATTCGTGTAATTACAGTTGTGAACATGTAAAACTTCTCTATTTAGAAGAGAGACACAGAGAATCTTTAAAAGATTCAGAGAAGTTATCTTCAATGATCACTCTTTGGTGCGGTTTTTGGGCAAATAAAGTGATTGAGCAATACTTTTTCGAATCGCGTTCTGTTACAAGTTGTGTCACTTTCCGTTTCTTTTTAGGGGTAGTAGGAAATGCCATATTTATTTATTTATTTATTTTATTTTATAGCAAACTTACAGATAGTAAATATATGATAAATAGTATCTTAAAAACATATTCAAACGAAACAAATTTACTATCCTATAAATAGTTTGCAATGCTTGCGTTACACATTAACATAGAAATAACATCAACACGTTGATAGTAGGAGAAAAATATATATATACATATATCTATAAAAATATATATATATATATATATATATATATATATATATATATATATATATATATATATATATATATATATATATATATATATATATATATATATATATATATATATATATATATATATATATATATATATATATCTATATGATCAATTAGTGGACATTATTTAACATTCAAAGATATTTTTATTTCCATAAATACAAATTATATATATATTATACAAAGGGTTATACAAAGTCGAAATTGACAGATTACCAAAATGCTGATACGACTCGAGAGACCCAATACCCAAAAAAGCTCGAATGACTTTTTTTTGCAAAATAACAATCTTATTCACTGGGTTTATCATTCGGATTCATTGTCCTTTTACAACTCATTTTTCACCCACTTTAACTGTCGTATCGACTCGTATCGTATCGACAATACAATAATATGGTATCATCAAGTTTGTAAGACTGAGGTGAAAGGTGGCCTTAAAGATTACCAATGGCTAATAACTAGCCCATCAAGCTTGAACGTAAACGTTTGACTTGTCTCAATAAGTCCTTTGGTTACATATTGTGACCAGGAGGGCCTAATATTGAACGAGGGTGGTCATAGTGGAGTTACTCATAAAAAGGAGTTTTTTTTTGTTTTTAACTATATTTATTTTTTTTATTACCTAGTGAAAAGAAAAGATAGCTTCATATTTTTTGTGTGCAAACTTTCAAATGTATTTAAAGTATTAAAATGGAAATTTCGAATTCAATCTTTTTTTATGACACTAAACGGTTTTTACGTGATAACGTATAATTGCTCTCATTACTGTGCACATTATATTTAAAAAACAAACAAAATATTTTTCGTGTAAACGAAGTTTCTAGTAAAAATGTCATTGCGTTTTCTTCATATTTTACAACTTCAACAAATTATTTTAGCAATGTGTATTTTTTATATTTCTATAGTTTAGTTTCGCGAAAATCGATATCAGTTGTTTTAACCGAATTCTAAGATGGAGGATGAGCACTTGATAATTTTGGCGGGAATTTGATAATTTTGACGGGAATCATTTTTTTCGATGCTCTCCCAACACTACCTACGAAAGAATATAATGTACTATGTAAACGGAAACATCAATAAAATCGTGTTTAGAAACGAAATCATCGAAAACGAGTAACTTTTAAACCACGGGTAGGTACCTAAGTTATTTATTTATTTTAAAGTGTTTTATGGAGAAAAGCGAAATATCTATATGTAGATAACAACAACACACATAGCAAACTCGCCGTCAAAAATAAGTAGGTAGTAGTTTACTCATTTATCTCAAAACACTTTTTTATATAAAAATCTAAACAAAAATAGAATTTTAATCGGCTTACCTAACAAATAACTGCTCCTGGTTGTTAACCCTCCACGATACAACCGTGGCACCTGAAACAACAATAAAATATTGTATTCCTAATAAAAACATATAACTAGTCAATCCACAAACTCGTGTATACTTTTACGATAGTTAGTAGACGTACCTACATCAATGCAGAAACCCAGATTTAAAATAATTAAGTGCCCCAATTTTAGAACTCGTTTTGAAATACGGTTATTTAATATCGCTATTTCCTCATAGCAAAATACCGCACCTCACCAACGAGTACTAACAATTTACCTAAACTCGATATTGAAAAAAAACAAAGGCTTAGGTTATATTTCGGCGTAACGTAAAAACGCGCGACTTTAGCCTTCAGAATATTTTTTTAACGAGCAATATCTTTTGATTATAATTTTGAGAAAGATGCGTTTTACGTACCGTGTAAATTAACAGTGCACGTCGTATTATTCCCTCTGTCGAGGACAACAACACTCGTCGCGGCTGCCATCTTTGATCTTTGACAAATGACAGAAAACAGGATAACCAACAGACCAACCGCACGCACACCGCACGAGATGAACGAGTTGGCGACGGCGTTGCCATATGTATTTGTAAAATAGAACGTTCCACACCGAGGAGTTTTACGATAATGATTGATTATACGTATATATGCAGTAAGTATGTATTTGTCTTGTCTTATTATCTTGTCATATTTACGATTTCAGCAAAACCTAACTGTTTCTCCTAGATGCGCTGGTGACAGCTAGTTTAAAATCCACTAGCTGTCACCAGCGCATCTAGGAGAAACAGTCCCCTCGACTCCCTTCAGGTCCAAACAAAATTTTGGGCTAGCGCTAAAACTGCTTTCTCTGCTCTACGCCAACTCCAGAATAACCAAAAATTCGATTCTGTTCAATTCCAAAGATCCGGAAATATCGAAGCACGCAATACGTGGCCGTAATGATTCAAATGATCACAAAAAATTCCTTACTGGAATCAGCCAGAATGGCACTGGTCTGGGGTATGGCAGTACAACCATGAGCGATGTGGACTTGAAGAAGTCTCTCTTGCGAGGAGATTACGACAGCAACAGTATGGCTGATGCTATTGGCCTTCAATGCCAGAATGATTGGACAACAATTGGGGACTTTTGTATTCCGCCTCCAATGCACTGGAAGGTAATGCTCTATGATTGGACGCCAGAGATGCTGAAATTTTATTTGAATGCCTTTCAGCATACACTTCCAGACCCCAGTAACCTCGCTCGTTGGAGCTATGCCGAGGATAGATCATGCCCCCTTTGCAGTAATACCCCTTGCACAGCTAGACATATTCTAGCTGGCTGCAAGGTGGCCTTAGATCAAGGACGGTACACTTACCGCAATAACAAAGTCCTCACTGTTATTCGCGAGGTAAGTACCCTTTCAGTAGCTCGGGCCAATAAGGGTTTGACATTACCATCCAAACCCCCAATACAGTATGTATGTGCGGGATGGCTCTAAAGGCAAAAAACATTTAACTACAAAACCTTTCTGAACAATCGAGAAAGCTTCAGATTGGATTATGGAGGTCGATTCGGTCCCTAAGCAGTATAAATTCCCTGAAAGTCTTGGATGCACAGCCCTCCGTCCAGAATAACTCTTTACTGTCTATCTCAAAAGGTGACCCTTATTGTAGAATTAACTGTTCCATGGGAATCAAATATCCCAAAAGATCACGAGTACAAATTAAATAAATACCATGATCTCGCAAATGCCGTCACTTGGAACGGCTTCACTGTTCACCTTCACGCGGTGGAAGTTGGCGCTCGTAGCCTGCCAGCTAAATCTCTCTATTACCTCTTTAACCCTTCAGGCCTCGGCCCCTCAGCCGATTGACAAGTTGCTGTCCCAAAAAAATTTAGTAAAAATTAGTAAAAAAATTGAATTACGACACTATCCCACCAAAACATTAATTACTGCCAAACCACTGTACCCATAATTAAAATGAAACATATTAACATAATAAAACATAATAAAATCAAACAAATTAAATTAAAATTAAATTAAAACGGGGCCGTCACGCTGAATCGTTTTGTGGCCGATATCGGCCAATCGGGGCTTGAGGGGTTAAAGATCTTGGTCTTTCCAGAAAAATAATAAACTCTTTCCTAGAAATCTTTTTAGAAAATATCTAAAACCGCGACTTGCTCATCTCAAATCCTATGGCTTTGTAGGGGGAGTGAATGGGTGGTAAGGTGAACACTCACATGTGGCAAGACAGCTGTCCTAAACCTACCACAGCCGGTCGTTAGTCCGGAATCTACTACTCACCCCCCAAAAGTGAAAAATAGTATTATGATGGGCCTGACTCCCGTCGGTGAATTCCATGGCAGCTCCGTTTGTATTTTATTTATTACTCAACTGCATAGTGCGATTTGACAACCCTTCTGCTCCGGCGCAGTGTAGGTAGCACTGATAGCATTGACGGCAAAACTAATAGAAATTTATTTTGCCATTTAAAGGACTGATTGATTATAAAAACCCAATAATTTAACCAATGATAACAATAGTAACATTCAATTATTGGTGGCATCTATTGCATTTTTTATATAGGCTGATTACATCACAGACATTATATGGAGAGATAAAATGTAATCTATTCGTCTATCTGAATATTTTATTGCGTAATTACTATGTATTGAAACCTGCATAACAAATTAAAAATTATTATCATGAGGTAAATGATATTAAAATATTAAAAGATGTGATTTAAAAATTCGATAGTATTTTATTTCGAGAAAGGATACCGTATATGCGTGTTTAGACCGCCATCTAAATTGCATCGCCATACTGTTATACCACGAACGCCACTATATTGAACAAAACAATAGAAGATTAGGCTAACCGCACACTGCGGTAAAATTCAGTACGTTTTATTTTCGGAAAATCTGTGAACTATAGAATTACATAAAAGCGCGCGCACTTCGAAAAAAAAACGTTCCGGATTTAAATTCTATTGATTGCTGCTGAATGGCTGCGGTGCGTCACCGGACGTGTTTTTCCATACTATGGAGTTATATAGAGCCCCGCGCACTGCGGAAATTGCATGTACAACGGATGACTAATAAGTCCGATATTTCCACCGTAATGCGCGGACTACAAAAAATCGTTATTTTTTCGTTCGGCTTAAAAAACGTACCGCAGTGAGTGCCTGGCCTTAATCAAATTTCGGAATTATGCCATCTATACGTTTCGTTTCGTAGTAAAATCGTGAATTTGCTAAATCGCAGTACGACGTTGAGCAATCTAATACGCTATATAATAAATAACATAATGTAGAAGTTTAACCGCTGCGCTACAGAGTAGGTTAGGTTTTCTTCCAGTATATTGGAAACAATGCTGAACACGACTTCATTTTCATCGAAATTTATCGAATAATTGATACGGTAGTAACAGACCATCTAATTATTCGAGTTTTGTATCCATATTTCATTTGTAATCGAATAAATACATATATTCTGTAATAGGTAATTATGTAAATGATATTATGAATATTGTGTATTACATAATATTAATATTATAGTGGTATAATATAAGTAGTGTATTATAATCGATGATAATGTGAAACTTGCAAAATTTGCATTTCCACCAATCTACTTGATCTCTCCTACTCTGGCTATTTGTATTCTCGTAAACTATTTATAGAGACGCGCCCCTTGGTATAAATGGAAATTAACATGTCCCTTCTGATATACGTATAAAAACATTAATTTAATTAAAATTTAATTTACAACATTTCTAATTTCTAAGCCAACCTAACTAGGCCATACCCGTACCAAGGTAGGCTTATTGATTTCGATATTTAATGTAAACATACAAGAATAATAAATATAGTTATTTTACCAAACCATAATAACAATAATAAAAAACTAAATATATATTTCAAAATAACTATTTCATCTAAGCCGGTATGCAATTACTTTAATACATGTAGATATTTTCCGTTTCCTTGTATCCCTTATTTATAAGTAAATTGATGAAGTAATAAAAGAAAACATATTTAGAAAAATATTAAATAAAAGTAAATCTTTACGATAATTAAATTGAGATTTTAAAATACAGTAATAATTTATTATGTATTCTTCAGATATTAAAAAAGCATAAGCAACATGTACATAATTATGACAAAAAAACAATACCTACTTTATCTTCTGTGTACCTACTGTGATTTAGGAGTCATTTCATTAAATGGAAAATATTACAAGGAATGGAAAACCTTTCCTCCAAAAGGAAGGATGTCTTAAAGAAGGATGGAAATGGAAAATTTTCAGTGAGGCATTGAGCGGACACATCATCAAAAGAAGGTAGTACGGAAAGAAGAGAGGAAAGCTTAACCTTTTTAGTGAGGCTTTGGTAAGCGGATTCTAAAAGGAGTTGTGAATGTGTAGCTGTGTTTTAAAAATCTCTGAAAGCAACAGGTACGTAACCCTAACACTTGGAGGTTTCGACTACAATGGGCGAACCCGTCTCCCCAGGAAGTTTTAACTGTAATGATCGTTCTTTCTCCCGTGAGGTGAGCGTAGAAGACTTAGGGTGGATACAAACCTATCGTCCAGCGAAGCCAAGATACCCGTCGGAAGTCAACACTTTACGGCGAGGCACCGGGAAGGTGATACCAGCTGGCAGCCTCGCCCCCTGACTGCCAGTCTCAGCAGGATATCTCTCTATGTAACTGACTATCAGGATACCTCCGACCTCCCGAGTGATTACGGGTCCGAAGTCGCTTGCGCAGCCTCTACCTGTTGTTTTACAGCGGTAATTCAATATGAATTTATCTCGGATCTAGGTGCCCGTTACCAGTCACACCACTCGCGATCGGGTGGTCAATATGTCGTTTCAAAAGTGGCATGACAACAGATCAACATCCACCGCCGCTGCTTAGAAGACAGTATATTTCTATAGTCTCCACACTCTTTCAGTAATTAGTCAAAGTGCACCATTGATTGACCGACGCTGCACGGTGCAAAAAACCGTCCAGTAGCGCCGGAGGGCAATCCGCCAGGCGAAACTGATCCACCAACCGCGAGACCAAAGACGTGAGAGTCCTTTGCGGGGTAGTTCCACACTCGAGGAGGCTACTGAATAGCCGCTGAATCGTGAGTTGGGCCGACCCTAGAAACGCTGTGGATCTTATGGCCCGAACTGCACGAAACCGTTCGCTACCCTAACAATACGGAATTCTAATTTCATAATGAGTATAAATTATGATGTTTGAAGCGTTGAGATACAGATGAAGTAGTGAGAATAGAGTGGAGTGCCGGATGCGAGGCCGGAGGATTTGGCTAGATTGAATGGAGAGTCTATCGGGCGACTGAGCAATGTGCGTTATTTGAGTGTGGGACAAATTTCTTTTTTAAATAAAGAAATTATTTTCTTTGTAAATTAACTTTTCGATAATAAACAAAGGGAAGAGTTATGGGTTGCATCGCGAAATTAGAAAATTCACAGATGAGTTTTCAGCCAACATTGAAATATATATATTTTTTTAATTTGATGGTTTCGAGAAAACTAACGCCGTGTATCTAAACGTGTAGTCTAGTCGATCCAGCCAAATTCTCTGGCCTCGCCTCCCGCACCCTCCCTCCCTCCTCCAGCGGTATCTTAACAGATGAGTTATAAGCCAACATAAAATTACGTTTTTTTTTAATTGATGGGTTCGACGCAACTAACGTCGTTTAGTCTAAACATGTAGTCTAGTCGATTCAGCTAAATTTTCCGGCCTCGCCTCCCGCACCCCACTTTATCCTTCCTCCTCCAACTGTATCTTCACAGGTGAGTTATCAGCCAACATTAAATTACGCTTTTTAAATTTGATGGTTTTGAGGAAACTAACGTCGTTTAGTCTAAACGTGTAGTCTAGTCGATCCAGCTAAATTCTCCGGCCTCGCCTCCCGCACCCTACTTTATTCTCCCTCCTTCAGATGTATCCCCATGGTTCACACATCATAAATCATACTCATTATGAACCGTATTCCTAGGGTTTCGTACCTGCTGTTTTCAAAGATTTTTTTAAAATATAGATACGCATTTACAAATCCTTTCACAATCCGCTTACTAAAGCCTCACTAAAAAGTTTCGGTTTTCCTTTCTTCTTTCAGTACTGCCTCCTTTTGACCCTTACTGAAAAATATCCTCCTCCTTTCTCTTCTAAACCAGTCTCCCTTATTAAGGAAATATTTCCCATCCCGTCTAATATTTTCCATTAAATGAAAAGACACATAAACCATAGTACACGGAAGAGAAAGTGTAGGTATAGTTTTTTTGTCATATGTAAACGATTCGTATACTTTTCTAATATCTGAAGAATAGACAATACTCGCAAATTGTCACCGTATTTTGAAATTACACCGTATTTGTAATTTGTAATATTTGTCTAATTAGTAATACGGAAGGCTTCGAAAAGCTGGAGATAGGTAGGTACGCTTTGACAAATATTTTAATTTGTATGACGTCTACATAAAAAATAGTCAAGGTATCATTATGTGATGAAAAATGTTTTTATTCATTATCCAAAAATATCTAGAGAAACATTCATTCTTTACTTTTAGAATGACACTCGTATATTATTGGCATTATATAAAAACATACAAATGTTGATTTGTTGACAACACTTCCTCAGTAAGGAAAGGATTCCGGTTTGTAATACAATGTTGGTAGATCTGCATGCATCGGGGTTTCCACCTTTTCATTATATTTTTTTTGAAATCTAAAATAATTTAATTGAAATTGTCCGTTTTATGTATAGATTTGTTTATTAGGTAAAAAAATTATAACATTTTATTTCAAAAGTTGCCATTTTAAAATAATCAACCAATCAGGAGCAGCCACACATTCCGTGCGGTTGTCAATCTTCCGTTTGTACACGTATTTCCGTCTGTTTTACGTTCACCCGGCGTTTCTAGTCCGCTCGTTTATTTCTTGCGTGGTACGACTCGAATTCATCCGCATTTCGTCGGAAACCACGGAAGAAATGGCGCTTCTCAAAATATTAACGTTTCTGGCCGTCGTGTACGTCTCATTGGCGACTGACGACGACTCCGTTGACTTGGGTGATGATGACTTTTCAAGTTCTATGTCAACCTACGACTTCGCCCTTGTGATGTTTTACGCTCCTTGGTGAGTTTTATTGTGTATTTCTTTTCAAACAAGTAAGTAAATGGACAACGTATAAGAATCCAATTGGAAGCCGGATTTAGATATCCGCCGGTGACACGAACACGTATTTGATACAGCTCGGCTTATTTGTCTTGTTGGTCCTCTCTGGCATCAGAAAGATGTAATTGCTCAATTCTATAATATAAACGATAACCAGATGAACAGAATGAAGGGTACTCCTTTCTCTAATCCTCAATTAAGACAGACTATAATTTCATTCAACTTAGTGGTTTCTCCTCGTTAGCCTCCTCAAAATATTTATGAAGAAAATAGGAATAGATTGCTACCTAACAGGGCCGAGAGTCTAGTTTTTCTACATCATAATTTACCACTCTTAAATGTTAAATATTAATTAATTATATTTGCTTCATAACTTGACTAAAGAGTCTAACTTTTCACAGATCTCTGTATGCTGTTAATTGTTGAAAAAAGTGTCAACTTTGTTAAATTATAACTAAAATATTTTATAAAATTTGGCGATTCCAGCTACAGGTAAATTTTATTTGGCGGATATTGTTTTAAAATTAATGACCTCGACAGCGCACTGTAGTGGCCAGTTTTCTGCTGCAGGGGCTCTTTTCGCAGTCCCTATGTGTTTCCCCCCAGATTGATTCAGTTATCTTTTGTTTTGTGGCAACACTTGCAGTTATAAGCAAGGGTTGTGCAGTGGCGATTATAACTATCCCAATATAAGGTTTTTTCTGTGTTATCTTGATGAAGGGTGGAAACTGGTGTTTTTTTAGCCGCGGCCAAAGGAGAAACCCTGCCCTAAAATGCTGTGCCAAATGTTGAACCATTTTTATGACGATGTTTACTTTCCCGGCAGAGGAAAGTATTGTGCATGTGCTAAAAAAAATAGATAAAGATAGAAATATCCATTTTGACCCCTCCTGAGACGATTAGGACCATTTCCAAAATGAAGTCTGTCTGTGTGTCTGTTCGTATTCCACCACGATAGCGCCCAAACGCTTCATCCGATTGAGCTGAAGTTTATCATGTAGGCATCAATTGGTCGTGGTGAGAATTGAAAAAATTGTGTTTGAAATCGGTTTACCTTTTCGTCCTCCGGCAGAGGAATGTATTGTGTTTTTATTTGTTATAATTGTATTTTCTTCGTTTAAAACTGCGGGCGGCCAGTGCCATCTGTTACCGCCCGCTTACCTATATCAGTGCACACTACTTATAAACCACGGCTGCTGTTTGTGTCTGCTTAGACGCCGACGTGCACTTTTGAAGCTTTTTCACTGGATTTCCGCTATGTGTCTGTACGCTATTACGCGGATGTTAATAATATGAAATTTTATTTATGGTTATAAATTCCAATGTTGTTTACTGAGACATCTTACAACATTCTTTTGCCAGTTACTGTCGATTCCGGGAAAGTGTTGGGGTGGCACAACTGATTTTTTTGAAAGTAAGTGTGAAGGTGTGCTATATTCCAAATGCGTTTACTTTTGTCAATCAACTTTACACTTCTCTCACTAGCTGACAGGGGTTTGTTTAGATTGTTAAAACGATAAAGAAGAAGGCAGAGGCTGTATCCTGACCATTATTTTCTTTTTAACCCAGCGGTCCCTCTTCATTCTTTTCAGATCCAAATATCGCTCTAATGCTCTAATACAACTGTCAATATTATTCACGATTCCAATGGATCCCTTATAGAAAACTAAACTCTTAGTAAAATTGATTTAGGTCCTAATGATATGCGTCTAATTTTAGGTGCGGCCATTGCAAACGTCTGAAACCCGAATACTCAAAAGCCTCAACCCTCCTCCGTGGGAACGATCCACCAATTACGCTCGTAAAAGTCGACTGTACCGAGGCTGGTAAAGACACGTGCAGCAAGTATTCGGTTTCCGGTTATCCAACTCTTAAAATCTTCAAGAAGGGCGAATTACTGAGGGATTACAGTGGACCTAGAGAAGCTGGTAAATTTCTTTTTGTACCGTTTATCAATTATATATACGATGTCTGATTTAAGATTCTAAAAACTGATGAGAGTACTCAGGTACTCTTTGTTGCCAAGATTGCCGAGTGCCGAGATTTGAAAAGCTTTTGAGAGTGCGAGATTTTGTTTCAAAATGAGGGCCTTATCAAAATAAAACATAAATTTGTTAAGGCTGGTCCAAAAAGAAAATGTGACTTAGAATTCTGAGGACACTGCCCACAACTTTTGTTTGCGTCACTATTGGACGACTTTAGTGGGTTTTGAAGTAAAAATGTTAAAATCCGTAAATTTAATAATTCATGACTCAGTTATTATTAACCCCCTGAGCCGCGATATTTGGCGAGCGCATGTCTTTGAAAGACTATGTATAATTATGGAAATTTTAGATTTATTATGGCGGCCGACCAAAATATTAATTTCTCACAAACCGTTGTTGCGATAATTAAAATAAAAACGTCTTTTTGTTCCCAATCAAATTTGATATTAGAATATTAGAACTTGATTTTGGAAAACACTATATATATTTTTTTATTCACCATCAAATTTTACACCGATAGGATTTACACCGATAGTCTGAGTCCGATCGGTCCCAACGAGGCGTAACTGTGCTTTTACGTTTGAGTCCGATCGCTCCCTCTGAGGCTCGACGGGTTAATACAGTGGAAAGCAGAAGTGTGTTAGATTTTTGAGAATAATGGCTCTAACTTTGTTGTAAGTCATTTAATAATATTTCTAATGGTTTACAAGTTTATTATTTAACATTTTTAAATAATGATTAGAAAATGAAGAATTTGAAAATCGATCCTAGAAATTGCAATTATTATAACTGTAATAAAATCTGTTTATTCAAAGAAAAGAAAACAAAGGAGTTTAAAATTCAAATGCAAATAAATTATCACGCTTATTATAGCCAATACCTAGAACAGCCGATGCATTGTATGTCGCTTCATCAAGATGAAATTCGGGAAAGTATATAATTCCGTGTATCAACCAGATATTTGAACTTTCTCAGTTATCTTGACTGTCATGGATCAAGTTGTTTTATTGATTCCTGTGGCAGGTGGGACAAAGCCATTATCCCTAAACCTGACGGTCTACCTTAATTCCCTAAAGGTGTAATGGCGTTCATAAAAATCATAGATGAATGGTATTTAAATGTATAAAAAAACTACCCCTTTTGTCTGCACATACTACGGGTTAATTCAGCATTTTCGGCAAATGCAATAGTTTCTAAGCCAACAATGTAAATATTATATTTTGCTATTGAGTTTTTTTTTAGTTATCAGCAGGCTGTTCAAATATTGCCAGACACTAAAACAAACAATAATTTTTCATTTGTCATTTACGCAGGTGGCTGTTGAATTTATTGCTCTTCAAATACTGTATTTAGTCATATTTTTAAGATAAAAATATATGAAACTAGCTCTACATAGCACGTCGCTGATTCGCTGATGGATTGTGGAAATAAAAATATTGAAATTACGTTGTACTTGTTAGCACACTAAAATTGCAGACATAAAAATCTATAAAGCCACATTTTGGAGATATTTGAGAAGGTCTGAAAATTACACGTATTTGATAAAGGTAGTAAAAGATAGGTTTTTGTAAAACAAATGTAGGTATGTAGTATTTTTCCCTTCTTAGAAACGAGTGCAAAGTTTCATCGCAATCGGTTAAAACTGGATTTGTATAAAAAACCTATATAATAAGCAGGGTTTGTGTGTTATTTAGTAGAGGAAAACTCGTTTATCCTTGGACATATTGTAAAAATAAGATGAAACTAAATGCGGAAAATTGAGACGGTAATTCATCCAAAATTCATTTTATTGCTTTACCGGCCTACCAACCGAGGAGGTGGTAAAGTATTGCGAACCCGGTTTTTTTTTTTCGTTTTATAGACTCATGCTAGATTAATGCTCTATGACTGGACGCCAGAGATGCTGAAATTTTATTTGAATGCCTTTCAGCGTACACTTCCAGACCCCAGTAACCTCGCTCGTTGGAGCTATGCCGAGGATAGTTCATGTCCCCTTTGTAGCAATACCCCTTGCACAGCTAGACATATTCTAGCTAGCTGCAAGGTGGCCAAGGACGTTACACTTATCAAGGACGTTACACTTACGGCGTGTTATTCGCGAGGTAATTAGCCTCTCGGTGGCGGGTAATTAGCCTCTCAGTGGCTCATGCCAACAAGGGTTTGACACTACCCTCCAAACCCCCAATACAGTTTGTGCGGGATGGCATTAAAGGCAAAAAACATTTTACTACAAAACCTTTCTCAATAATTGAGAAAGCTTCAGATTGGATTCTGGCGGTCGATTCGGTCTCTAAGCAGTATAAATTCCCTGAAAGTCTCGGATGCACAGCCCTCCGTCCAGATATAACTCTTTACTCTCTATCTCGGAAGGTGGCCCTTATCGTAGAATTAACTGTTCCATGGGAATCAAATATCCCAAAAGACCACGAGTACAAATTAAATAAATACTATGATCTCGCAAACGCTGTCACCCGGAACGGCTTCACTGTTCACCTTTACGTAGTGGAAGTTAGCGCTCGTGGCCTGCCATCTAAATCTCCGTTTCACCTCTAAAGATCTTGGTCTTTCCAGAAAAATAATCAACTCTTTCCTAGAAAATTATCTAAAACCGCAATTTGTGCATCTCAAATTCTATGGCTTCGAAGGGGGGGGGTGACAATGCTCACATGTGACAAGACAATGATATTTCAATACCTACCACAGCCGGTCGTTAGTACGGAATCCACTGCTCACCCCCCAGAAAAGTAAAAATAGTATCATGATGGGCATGACTCCTCCGGTTGGTGAATTCCATGGCAGCTCCGTTTGTATTTTATTTTTTTATTTATTTTACCCCTCCCGAGACGATTAAGACTATTTCCGGACTGAAGTCTGTCTCGTCTGTATTCTTTCTTGATAGCGCCAAGCGCTTCATGATTGAGCTGAAGTTAAGCATGCAGGCATCATTTGGTCTCTTATGCATAGCAACCAAGCCAATTATGAACGGGCTTTTATCTAGTATACAAATATACACACATCCATTTTTATATTATATAGATAAGTGTAATGAACTTTTACCTAAAATAAGGCTTGTTTTTCACTTATTATCTCATTGTTTTAATGATAAAGAAATTTGTTTGCTGTAATTCCCAAAAGGACACTGACTTCAGATTTTATGTGTACGTCAATGTTATATTTACTGTATTTCGGCAGCGGTAATGAAAAACTAATTTTGACATTTTCGTCACTAGAGATGCAACCAATGACGATACAGTAAATCGACAATTATTTATGTTTTCCCCATTCATCAAAATCATCGATTGTTGTATTTATTTTTTAGCGATTACTGACTGAAAAAAATCAAAGATAGAATATTTTATGGAAAGGAGGAAGAAGACAAGCTAAGAAAATACTTATGAATCTTGTAAAAAGTCAGAACAGAATCCCAAATATGCTGGGATAATAATAATTTATCAAATTTCCTCTAAATTGCTAGGCGATTATGTCTGGAGTGATTGCAAAAAAATGATTCGGGCGGCAGAGTAGCCTTTGTCGATTATTGCAGGAAATATCGCTCAAGGCAAAGTAGAGTCCTAATTATTATTACTCAATCTTTGGCAAAGCTGACTCACAACAATATTGGCGATATAATAGCCACTACCCAAATCTCAGAAAAATGCACAAAAATATCTGTCCTTCCAATTAAGTTCAGTATCATATGAGAGGCTATTTTCAACAGCTGACTTATCCTGAGTGATTTAAAGAATATGACCTGATAACTTACAAATGGTATGTTTTTTGAATAAAAAAAAAACTAATTTTAAGTACCTAACAAAACTTTTACAATTACAAAGGTTTCATTTCAAAAATGAATGGTAGGTTTAATAACATACATACATACATATAGTTAAATCCTTAACCTTCAGGCCTCGGCCCCTCAGCCGATTGACAAGTTGATGTTCCAAAAAATTTTAGTAAAATTAGTAAAAAAATTGAATTATGTCTTGTCTCACCAAAACATTAATGACTGCCAAACCACTGTACCCATAATTAAAATAAAACATATTAACATAATAAAATAAAACAAATTAAATTAAAATAAAATTAAAACGGGGCCGTCACGCTGAATCGTGTTGTGGCCGATATCGGCCAATTGGGGCTCTAGGGGTTAAGTAAGTATGAATAATACGACAACTATCTACTCTGCAATAATCATATTTTGCATACTTTTTTGCATGATAAATGAATTATACCAAAACTGACAAGAATCGGAATCTTATTCGGCGATTAATCTTTGAAATAATCTGAATCACAATTGGTAAATCAATAATTGTTGCATCCCTGGTCATCACCTAAATTTGTATCTCTTTATAATTTCAGCCGGTATTGCCAAGTTCTTGCGAGCTCAGGTCGGCCCAAGTTCCAAGGAGCTCAAGACCGTTAAGGAGTTGGAGACGACGATTTCCGGCGACGAGGTTGTCGTTGTTGGATTCTTCGAGAAAGAGTCGGACTTGAAGGCGGCATTCCTTAAGGTGGCCGACTCGCTCCGGGAAAAACTCAAGTTTGCTCACACTTCTCACTCCTCCTTGATCGAAAAGACCGGCCACCAGTGAGTTCCGTCATTTTATTTTAAATAAATTTTAGAAAGATGCTGCCGCAAGTGCAGTGCAATCTCTATCAATCTTTTTCAAAGCAGTAGTCCTCAAACTGTTTCGTTAAAGGCCAATATTAACACCCCGGACTTCATCGTCACGGACATCAAATTTTTGAAGGATTGTAATTATTAAATGTCTTATTTTTTGTTACTTTTTCGTGACAGATTTTTTTGAACTATTGAAAATTGCATTGCAATAAAAAATATGCATCAAAGACATACTTATCCCTTCGGCTACTTAACCTACCGTTGACTACGTAACAACCAATTTTGGCGGCTTGCTCCCGGAGCGAACAGTAATAGTATTTTATAATTCGAACGCATCCTAAAATCCATACCAAATATCTCATTATTACCATAGATACATAGACAGCCGCTAGAATAATTTCGCGCGTCATTTCGCAGATATTTCTGGTAAAATTCCATTGTCAAACATCATCATTTTTATTTTTGAGAAATCATCAAAAATTTTATTGGTTTTTATGAGCTAATATCTAAATATTTTTGTATGTAAATAAGCAAAATGAAATATTACCTTTGATAGAGAATGTAATAAAGATCGCGATAGTATTTACAATTTCTAAATAGGGTTCTGTATTTTTCCGTAAGATATTTAGAAATGCCGAGTTTTTTTCACTTTTTCGAATTTCTCATATTTATTCATAATTATCTAATTGTTTTACAAATTGAGATTTCAATATTATATTTACGAAATTTCGATGCGATCATTGCACAGTTACTCTTTTTATGATTGCTATAGTAGTTCCATAGTTATAGTACTTTTTGTCGAGCGCGGCGATATTGCAAGAAATTCCAATAAATTGCTGCGGTTTGCATGAAATTAGTCTTAGAAATATATATACATAGGTAATAAAAATTAAATAAGATTAAATCAAAATTAAAATAAATCAGTGAGACAAGTGGCGTTTAAGTTTTTTGACGATTTCTTCAATAATTGCGTCTTTTAGAACTGCACGTCTAATTGAGTTCATAAAATGCTATTATAAATTGAGCATGCTCCTGTTTCTTGCGGTGTTCCATAAATATAACTTTTAGTTTCATGTCGTTTCTTAGCTCTGTGGGTTCCGTTCATTAACTCCTATTTCTCAAATCCAAACCACAGAATATCAGACAGTAGCTTACCTTAAAACAAAATTAAAATCGTCACGACTCGTAATGGCTTTGATATGGCCTCAAGATGTCCGCTATGCGGATATGCAAACGTTTGAAAGTCGCCAGCCTTTACCTGCGCGTAACGCTAACCAATGTTGTTCGTTGAGACGTACCCCTCTGCCTACATTCCTCGCACCCTCTTCCTGCAATGCCCTGTCACTCAAGAGAGAGTCTACTGTTGTCTCGGTATACTGCATCCAAACTATGTAGTATAATATTTTATAAAATGCAGTAATTATTATTTAGAATTTTGATAATGTTACCAGATATTTGTGAACAATTTATAGTACCAATAAAACACATAGAAAGTTGTATGATGAATTATAAGCTATATTGGTTGAAAAATTTGTATAAAATAACAGTTTGAGCTGCATGTGGCCCTCAGGCTGCAGTTTAACAAACACTTGTTTGAAGAGATGGGAACACAGTTAATAGCGGGAGGGGTGGGGTGGGATCTTTAAAAAAAACATTCATTCCAGTACCTAAGTGATTATTGTTCTCTTTAAAAAAACTACATAATGCAATATAAACTGTAAAAATTGTAGAAGTAGATAATATTACCACCGCAAAATGCTTACAAATTACATAAATTACATATACACTGTAGATAAAAATGATTAGATAACAAAAATAAATAATTTATTTAAAAAAGTCCTTGATTTTTTGCTTTTTTGCTGGTTTCTAATCATAATTAAACAGTATTTTTTCAATTGTTCAAAACATTCTTCTCTGTCTCATCTCACTAATTTTATGCGAATACAAAAAGGCTTTCATGGTTGACTGAAAGATATCGCTATAGCGATAAGTCTGCCATTTGTGCATAAATTGTCCTTTTTTATAAAAACCAGTAATATTCATTAAGTAATGTTTTTATAGCACGATAAAGTTATCTATTGTATTCTATTCTATTGTTAAAATGTTTCAAATGCCACATACGTCTCCGAAAAGGTTGGTACAGACGGATCCTCTTCAACCTCTTGTCACCGTGCGTCGGGCGCAGGTGTGTCGGCTTAACGTCATGGGAATTTTTGTAACGATGCCAAGCAGGAAAATTAAGATTCTGGGAACAATCAATCGAGATTTGATTGTACTCAATACTTGACTATAGGTAGATATGGTGGTTAGTCTTTATCAGCATAATTTCAAGATTGTCATTTATCTTAATGTACTATTAAACACTCGATTGTTTTAGAATCTCAAGAGGGGTTATGTATATCGAGAATAATCCGTTATCTGTCACCATTATCATCTAATATACCATTATATTCTGAGGTCATTTTTACGGAATTGAGTACCTCAGTATCAACGGCGGACATCTGTCATTTACTTAAATTAGAGAAAAATCAGTCTTTGAGCGCAAAGTGTGTATTTAATATTTTAGGTATATTTTTGTTTCTCTTTAGTTTGTTTAATACTTCAGAAATTATATTGTGATCATTTTTTTTTGATAAATAAGTAAAATTGTATTTTTTAAATTCAGGTGTCCATCCAGACATATTCAGAAATACTGACTTTCAGTGTAGAAAAAGTCATATTGCTGTCCTGTTTTGAAAGGAATAGACTTCACTTGAAAAGAGCACGAATAGCTTAACTAGAAATAATTTTTGAATCAATATTTACTTGGGTGGCAGATAATCCGCCTTTGAGTAACTCAGTAAGTCTGTAGAGTTATGAGAGAGAAATAAGTAGAGAACTGAGGAAATCATTTCTAGTCTGAAATGATCATCTAAAAATATATGAAGTTGTAGCCAACAATTTTTAATAATGAGTAACTTAGCATAGTTACTCATTCCTAGTCCAAAATAATAGTATTAAAATATATGAAGTTGTAGGCAACAACTTTCATTTTGGGTGATAAAAAGTTTACCACCATTTTTAATAAATTAACAACTTACACAAAGTTAAGTGGTTATACGCAGTTGCAAGACCAAAAAAGTCGTTTTTTTACGATTTATTTCTGAAAAGGGTTTTTTATTTGACAAATACAAGAAGTATTAATTAATGCAGTAGATACTTTAAACTTTATTGTGGCATTTTTCATTTTATAAATATTGATTTTCACCGCTCCTGTAGACGGTCTCCTGGAGGTCCTTCAAAAAAAGGTATCTGGCGGTGAGCAAGATATCTCCGGTTTGAATTATATGAAATTTAAAAAAAACAGAAGATTCTATTAGAGGAATGATACATCTTGGGATTGATCGAAGGAATAGACGAAATTTTGATTTTTAATAAAATGGCAGCTCCAAAAAGAAAAAATTTTTTTTTTGTAAGTTGTTAAAAAAAATAGAAATAATTATCGGAAATCTTATTCCTGAAGGATATATCTGAGAAGGATAATCCCTGAAGGATATATCTGAGAAGGTTGTGTTAAAATTTCAGACCGGTCGGTTCAGCTGTTTTTGGGAAAACGTGCTCACCAACTTTCAAAAGACGTATTATATATATACAGGTCCCGCGGCGAGAGCTGGCACGTTCACAGTACTCACACTAATGCAATGTCGTGACGCGGGACGTGACTTTCACTTGATGCACATCATAAAAAGTCTTTCCGTCTCTCTCGCTCGCGGTCAAGCTTATGAGTATTGCATTAGTGTGAGTACTGTGAACGTGCCAGCTCTTATCGCGTGACCTGTACACATTGTATTTTTTTTCAACTTATATGGAGTAATCTATGCTGCTTCTAATATTCCGAGTTGTTGTTGTCTGCGAAACATTCTTCCCTCGCGCGTGCTCCCATGCGCTCACAAGTCAGAGATCGTGACGCGCTCTGCACCCTCGTTTTTGGCATACTTTTGGATTAAAAACAGTTTTTCTCTTTTTTGATCTTGCTTTTTGCACCTTATCAGATGCTCTAAGTTTTCTACTATACTTGAGAGGCATTTTGAAACGCAAAACTACAAACAGAGAGTATAAACTGAACGCACGACTTTACAACGTCACATAGATGTTTTAACTAGCGAAATTTACTTGTTTGGTATGAGAAACGACTACATTTAGCTTTCTGGTATAAAATAGATCTATAAATAGACCTATGCGAATACAATGAAAAGGGTCTACTCAGGTATTACGCGGCGTAAAAACAGCTGCTACTCTGGTCTTTACGCTGCCTACTTTGTAACGCTCCGAACGTCCTTACAAATATGCATGTATCTCCATGAATATTTGCCGGATGGATTCGAAATTTTCAGATAATATACTCAAATATATGTACATTCCGAAAATGCATAAAAAATATATATTTTTTTTAAATTTCTGGCTGCGAATAACCCCTTAAATGATGTTGATAACAACAGTTTTATTTAGGACCTAATGGAATTGAGAGTTCTGTAAAGGGATACTTCTTTATACTTCTTAATACAAATTACTCTCGAATAAAATATCGCAGGGTCACTTAACTTAGCATAGTATTTGCTATGCTAAGTTTAATGACCCTGCGATTTTTTAATTCTTTTATGAAGAGCTACCTCTTTACCGGCTGCTTCAGATCAACAGTAGTCGAAGGTTGATTATTTTTTTATGGACAGATGGAAAACCTCTACGTTACCTATAAATACTATACATTTTAACTGTTCTCGATTGTTTAACAGTTTGTCGATTTTTAATTCTTTTATGAAGAGCTACCTCTTTACCGGCCGCTTCAGATCAACAGTAGTCAAAGGTTGATTATTTTTTATGGACAGATGGAAAACCTCTATGTTACCTATACATACTATTCATTTTAACTGTTCTCGAAAGATAATACATAATATCAAATCTGTGCATTTTTGTAAAGATCGAAGATTTGGATACTGCTAGGTACGAACCATGGCAGCTTGCAAATGTGAATGTTTTTGTGTGGAGTGAATTCAAGATGCACTAATTATCCTAATCTTATTTTTATACAAAATACTTTTTATTATTTTTACAGAGATGCCATCGTACTGTATCGCCCTAAGGTCTACGCTAATAAATTCGAAGACTCTTACATTGTGTACGATGGAGAAGCTGATGATTCGAAGGTGAAGGACTTTATTAAAGAAACACAGTGAGTTGCAATTTCTCTATTTTAAATCAAATGTATTAGGACCTTGAATAAGTTCTTGCTGATTTTTTTTTGACAAAATAAATGCTTTATTTAATGTATAAGGTAAAATACATTTCACTCAAAGTATTGCCCGTCACTAGACACTACTTTCTCCCCTCTTCTGGTAGCTTTTGAGGCTATCCAAGAATCGACCCATTTTTTCGTATCTTCATAAGAATGGAAGCGCTACTCAGCCAGGCCTCGTGCCATCGATCGAAATAGGTGATAATCGGAAGGGGCTAATTCCGGTGAATATGGCGGGTGGGGCAAGACTTCCCATTTAAGCGTTTCCAGGCAACTTTTGCCTGGTTTTGCAACATGTGGCGGACTGTTGTCATGTAACAAAATCACTTTATCATGTGCTTGTATAGTGGCCGTTTTCGCTTTAGGGCTCAACTCAAACGCATCAATTGATGTCGATAGCGATCTCCCAGGATAGTCTCATTGGGTTTGAGTACCTCATAATAAATAACACCCTACTGACCCCACTAAATGCAGAGAAGAATCATGGATATTGATTGATGGATAGGTTTTGCACACGATGTTGATGCATGGCCGGGCTTACCCCACGATCTTTTACGCTTGGGATTATCGTACTGTATCCACTTTTCATTGCCAGTCAAGATACGGCGCAAAAAAACTTCCTTTTCTGTCATTGAGTCAGCAGTTCCCACGTAAGAAAACGCCATTCGACATCCTTGCTTTTGTATCATTCCTAATGCTTTCAAACGTTTCGAAACTATTGAATCACCTAATTGTAATGATTTTTCAAGCTCAGCTAGCGTCTAACATGGGTTTTCATTCAGCAATTCCTCCAATTCTTTGTCTTCAAACTTTTTTGGTGCGCCAGAATGCTCATTATCTTTTTGAAGCGTCGAAACCAGTCTGCATATTGTTTCCGACAAGAGTATGATCACCGTATTTCTCAACAAGAATTCTGTGTGCTTCAGCTGCATTTTTTAAAAATAAAGTAATGCAATATAATTCCCTGCAAACACTCTTTGTTTGGCCCAAAACTCGACATTTTCAGAGTTTTGGACCAAACAAAAAAATACTTGTTTACACTATAACGAACTGACATACACTGAAAGTTTAAGGCTACTGGCAGTACTTCCCTACATATGCATTACCATCAGAAATTTTATGCACATAGTCCTGGCAATGCCATCTGTTTGGAAACAGCGAGAACTTATTCAAGGTTTTAATATTTAGCAATATTTCGTAATCTCTACAGCTACATAAGTTCTAATTGTCAATAATCTTAATATTCGAGAGAGTAACAATGTTTCTCATGTTGTTCCAACTCATAATACTTCGTTTTTCTTGTACTATGTCTCTGTGCTTGTATTCCAACAATGGAACTAGCTTCATACAAAATAAATAGAAGAAGCGCTAGGGTACTCTCTAACCTAAAAGTGTTAAGTAGGGAAAACTACCATTTCCCACTAAATCTTTCTTTCAGAACATCTACAGGATAACTGGAAGAGATTGTCTTTGAGCACTAAGTCCACAGTTATAATATACTAAGGCACAAGGAACACTGTTGCATATTAAAAATTGCACCTACGAAATTAGTATAAAAACAAGCAGTCAATATTGTTAATAAATTAATCAATATTATATTTTCATTCATTTCTAGGTACGGACTCGTCGGTGTACGGACCAAGGACAACGAACGGGACTTCGATGTGCCCCTCATCACCGCCTATTATGCTGTCGATTACGTGAAGAATGCCAAAGGAACCAATTACTGGAGGAATAGGATCTTGAAGGTGGCTACAGAATTCGCCGACGACTTCACCTTCGCCGTCAGCTCCAAGGATATCTACGCCGGAGAACTGAATAGCGAATACGGCATTGAATTCGTCAGCGATGACAAGCCGGTGGTGGTGGCCCGCGATAAGAAGTCCAACAAATACATCATGAAGGACGCTTTCAGGTGAGATTTTATTGTCTTGGGGAAACATAAGTTGTTATTTATTAACATTTGTTACGGAAACCTACATTTTCAAAAGTAAATATAGATAGGAGTGCCACACTGAAATTTCCAGACTGAAAATAAGAAAAAAATACAATAATAGCAAACTTTTCGTTGTCAACCTCCCTTTCAAACAATGCTTGAAATCAAACTGAATGGTGCAGCAAGCCATTGGTGCAGCAATTTTCTTGCTTTTTGTTTTACGTTTTCTTGTATCGGTGATCCACTCTATTCCTTTGCTAGTTTCCGTATCCGTTGATCCATTTTTTATACTTCCTGCAT
The DNA here is from genome assembly GCA_944548615.1 of Micropterix aruncella. NCBI lineage: Eukaryota > Metazoa > Arthropoda > Insecta > Lepidoptera > Micropterigidae > Micropterix > Micropterix aruncella. Next base: position 19,035,675 of record OX155952.1, on the reverse strand, counting down.
TGCTTTCTACAATTTGGCTTTGTCTTGTGCCAATTCTTCCCATTCCTCTTTCATTTTGTCATAGTAGACCATGGCATAATTAAGAGAATCTTTCTATTTCTTTTTCTGTGCGGCTTTATAGTAGTATATGTGGTTACTTTCTGCGAAGAATGTAACCCTAGTAATTTATCCTGTGCGTGTCTTAACCACTGGAATGCCAATACCACCGATCGGTGGTTTTTCTGTTGTGACATTTGAGGTCGGCCGATTTCCGTATTTATGCAATTATGCAATTATATGTGGTAAAAGAAGCCTTCCTTGAATAATCCACCGTTGTACATTAGCATGCGTGCACTATCACCCCCTACAAACCAATTTTCGAGAGTCCAAAACATACTGTCGTGAGTTTCATTCCCATGGCTGGCTCTCTAAGGGTTAATCATGTTTGTGATCTTCTTACCATTGAGAAGTTTGCATATTGTTGTTTTAAGTAGCAGGTTTCCAGCTTGTTCCAGTATTTTCCTCAGTATATCATTTTGTAATTCTTGTCTCGATCGGTTGGCCTTTGTTAAAGCTGCTGCTTTCTAAATGTATATCTGCCATCTTGGTTTAGTTATTTGAGAAAACATTGTTTCATTAGCAACATCGTTATTATGAATTCTTAATGCTCTTGTAAATTCCACGAACGGTTAGTTACTTAATTGTAGCCAATGGGTACTTAAATTATTCCCACCTATCAACTACATATATCACCTTGTCTACAAAGGTGGCCAGTCCTTTTTTTAAATAGCCACACTTTGTATTTTGCACTATTATGGAATTGTGTTAAAATCTAGTCAGCGTCTTCTGGCGGTGTTTTCATGGAACTGTAATATTGAACTGGAACTGATTATATGCAGATTGACATTTTTTCCTGCTCGTGTTTGGCGTTACCGCACGTGTTCTTTTTGTCTTTGTTAACTTCCAAGAATTATATAAGCACCAGTAAAATAATAATTTGACGATTGTGAATAATAAATAATTTAAAATGCAGTTTGAAGTTGCCAATTAAATTAAGATTTTTTTCTAGTTGTGCATTATCAATGTTTTTTCCATTGGTCTACAGCATCGATACCTTCAAAGCCTTCGTTCAGAATCTCAAAGATGGAACATTGGAGAAACATATCAAATCGGAGCCGGTGCCCGATCAAGAAGGTCCAGTCACCGTGGCCGTCGCCAAGAACTTCGAAGACGTAGTCGTCAACAACGACAAAGACACCCTGATCGAATTCTACGCTCCGTGGTGCGGGCACTGCAAGAAACTCGCTCCTATTTTCGACGAATTGGGTGAAAAGGTAAATCATTTACGATTTTAAACCTCTCCTTTTGATCACACACTCACACACATCACACCTCTGTGCAGGCACACCACTGCTATAAACATGTACGAAAGTGATGCAAGTAGTCCCCGAAAAGGAGAAGTTTAGTGCAGGTTTTAGAAGTTTGATATAGTCCACGGCAATTAAGATAGCGCTGAGGAGTAAGAAGAACGACTGTTTCATGTAGACTAGTTAACCCAAAGAGTGCGAAGAGAGAAAGGGTAGTTTGTTTTGTAACATGGTAGATGCTTCTGTCTGGCTTTTTTACCGATTATTCAGGTTGCTCATGCGGTAAGCTGAATTGCCTCATTTTTGTCGTTTTACCAGAAATTACTTGTCTTACTTTGTATGTCATATAAAACAAACAAAATCAGCCAGTAACGGGCACTAGTAGAAAAATTAGAACTTTAATAAGCACATTGCATATGAGTATTACCTAAGGTTTATATACCTATAGGAATAATGTTTAATTTTTTAAATTTAATTACTATAAAATGTAGTTGCAGTGTGTCAATTTGTTTATTTTTCCTCAAAAGTAGTTTCCACTTAACCCCTTGAGTATGATACGACCAAATCTGGTTCTGAAACAATTATCCGTTGAGTATGATACGACCAGATCTGGTTCCGCGTTTTTTTCACTTCTTTGATGTTCTCATATTTATTCATAATTATCTAATTGTTTTACAAAATGATATTTCAATATTCTATATTCGAAATTTCAATGCAATCATTGTGCAGTTGTTCTTTTTATGATTGCTGTAGTAGTTTCGTAGTTATAGTACTTTAAGGTCGATGTCGCCGAAAATCCTGCAAAAGAGACAGATGCATCCATGAAAATACCCATTTACTCCAAGGGTTAAAGTCAATAATTTCTTTTTGTTTAATAATATAGACTTGCTGATTTCCCAAAGGTATGGTGACAGACCATATTTTACTTTATCTGTAATACGGAGCCATACTTTTTCCTGTACACTTTTGATGCTTTCTCTTGGGCCCCGTACCGATATTCGTAACATAACATGCAATACGATAAAGGTTGCAATAAGTTTCCAAAGTCGTAGGTCTCTGCGCGCTTGAAACACAACACGAGCATTTGCTTTGTGTTCGCTTCGATCTGTGGATTGACAGTTTTTGGGACGAACACAAAGGGATTGAGAGTGGAGCATTAGGTTGTTCGTAGTAAAAGTTTCAAAAGAGCGCCAACATGGAATCTGGAGTCGACTGGACTGAAATTTTTCATACTAATCGAAGCTATAAATCAAAATAGCAAGTAATCGGAGCATATAAAACCAATATGGGAAACTAACATGAATGCTTTTTTTCCACAATGATTATTGGGGTGAATTTACTGTTGTTAGTGAAAGCTTGACTGGACTCCATGTTGCAACGAGTGCCCGTGGCAAACTGGCGGAAAAGATGCATGCAGGATGTGGTCGCTAGTTCCATGCGCGCGATGCTATCTACAATGTTGCATTGCATGTTTTGTTGTGAATATCTGTACGCGGCTCTAAGCCGAGATACCTAATAAAAAACGAAAATGGAGTGTTTTAAAATTGAGACCTTTCAAATGATATTGTATTTGACTGGGTAAAAAACAATATTTTTCAACTCTCTTCGGCCCTATTTTGACTGACATTTCATGTTTCTTGCAGTTGAAGGGCGAGAACGTTGCCATTGTGAAAATGGACGCCACGGCGAACGACGTCCCGGCCACTTTCAACGTCCGCGGATTCCCCACACTCTTCTGGTTGAAAAAGGACGCGAAAGAAGATCCCATCTCATACGAGGGCGGGCGCGAGCTCGACGATTTCATATCCTACATCGCGAAACATTCCACAGAAGAGCTTAAAGGTTACGACAGGAGCGGCAAACCGAAAGCCAGGACGACTGATGAGCTGTAGACGTAGTACAATAGATGCAATTATGTAATTTTAGGGATAAAAATTAAATGTCCTCCACTGTACGTACATACAATTAAGTCAAGTCGTTGTATGTATGAGATCTGTATCATTTAAGAGTTGTGATTGATTGACTGCGCTATTTTACATTCTAAATTTGCATTTTTTTACAGCTCATGAATTTTTTCATTTTAGCGCATGAAATAAAGTTTTTTTATATGTATAGATTTGGCTTTATTTTGGAACAACTACCTATCATAAAATGCATCAAAACGATGAAGGAATTTTAAGCGATCTTTAATATGAAAAAGGTATTTTGCGGAAGAAATATCAACCTATACCCGTAAATCAGACTAAGGACGTGTTCATACTCAGAGAAATCGTAGATGTTGTATATGGTCGGTCATATCCGAGCGTCGAGCGGGCGAGCGTTGAAAACTATGCGAGTTGACATAGTTTTAGATTATCGATTGAGCGTTTTAGATTATCGATTGACAATCGCGCGTTCTAGGTTTGGCGTGGGTTTGGCTACAGTCAAATGTTCCATGATATTATCAATGTTTATTATATGCAATAGAAATTTCGCTGGACTCTTAACCGGTCGGACGCTAACAATGCCTATAGGCATTTTGCCTCGTTTGACAGATCTGCGCGTAGCCCTTTCGGCCGGCCTCTGTATATATTATCTAAATATATAATATACATGACTAACAAGATTAGTTATTAGGTAACAAGAGGGAATTGATGAAAAAATGATATTAGTATTTATTTACAAAATTGACCAAAAAGTTGCAATGTAGTTTTTTGCGTGTGAAACCTGGCTTTCGACCGGCTGATTTACATTGAGTCAGTTACTGACTTCAAACTCAAGACAATTCAGCACTGACCCGGTACTGTCATCGTCGAAATTGATTTCAAGTCTACATCGTCCTCGCCTCAATGCTAGCTTTTATCCCCCCCCCCACCACATGCGCCAGTGGTACTGACCTCGTGTAAACGCTGAAGTCAGTAGTTGGTCAGTCGCTGGCACTGCATTGTAGGGTGACGTTGCAGCGTATAGAAAATTTTAACTACGAAAATGATGCATCTTTTCCCACTAACGTCAGTAATGTGCGTACACCCTAAAGAAGTGTACACCCGGCTGACTGACTGCGTGTAAACCATAGGTATATAAGTACTAGACTGCGCGACCAGCCTGAGAATGCGTTAGCGGAATAGAAAGGGACAGCAGCATATGGCACTCCCTCTATGCACGGGACTTTAGTAAATACATCACTATAGCAATGCTTCGATGTCATAAATCTGCTATGCTATGGATAAACGCGTATGCGCAACTAGACAAGGATAGAGGGAGTGCCATATGCAGCTATCTCTTTCTATTCCGCTTACGCACTCACTCACAGTCCACCTTCGCATTCCTGCGGTCTATTCTAATACGTCTGCGGTGTAAACAGCATGAGTCAGTTCTCGGCGCCAGTACTGACGCCTATAACTGACAATGTAAATCTACTTTTACAGATGCGGTAAAGCCTTCAGAATGTGGGTATATCGAAGGATACAAGGTATAAGCTGGGTTGACAGTCAGGAATGAAGATGTCAGCGTTCAGGCAAAAATATTGAAGTATGGCTATAAAGAGCTCAGTGGTGCATCACCCTGAAAGGCATTATGCACCTAATAATAATTCAAGGCAAAATATCCAGAAGAACACCTTGGCTCCGTAATCTAAGGGAACAATTTGAGAAGTCTGCTACATCCTAGTTTTGAGCGGCAGCCAATAAAGTTGTAATAGCCAGCGTTCAGTAGCGAACATGGGACCAGAAGGTCAAAACGATAGATGCGCAGTTCTTTTGTGCCTTCGTTTACTTACATTTGTTACCCAGTCCTGTGCTTTCTATAAATTACAGTATCTTTGGTGGAACAATTCTTTTGATCTTACTTGGGTTCAAGTGTTGGATCTTTGATGGTATTAGCAGTCCACACAGCAGATTAATGTCTCCGACTCTTCAAGGCAAACTGTACAGATAATCTCATCTGATGTTCATGTAATTCTCAGAGATCCGACATTACAATCAGGTCAAATTCAGGGTGACCTCAATACAATCACGAGTTGTACAAATGGGTGGCTACTAAATTCCAGCAAGTATACAGTTCTTCAAATCGGGAAACGTAATCCTAAAAATACCTACACTGAATGGAGCAACACTCAAAAGTATAGCAACGCAAAAGAACCTCAGTGTAACCATTTTGAGTGACCAGTGAGCCGCCAGTGCGACGGCTTTCGAGGAAACCAAATCACACACCAGCGGCCGCACCCCGGATCTTCATGTCTCAGCGCAAAGCCCGCGTCTGTTTACTCAGGGTGGTAGCATAGGCGAAGAGCGCTGGCATGACCTGAAATGTGAAGTAGTGCAGGGACCTTTTACCAAAATCCCGAGGGAATTGAAGCATGTGGGATACGAGGAGACTCAACGTTAAAACTACCCGTATCCTACAGGCCTGACTAAGTTTAGATTTACATGTAGAATCACCGTCTTTTCTTCCTGCTCACTGAGAAAAACTAACCCTCTTTGTATGTGTTATTTAATTCTAGTCCCTCTTTCCTGTTATTCTAGTCCATCTTTCCTGTTATTCTAGTCCCTCTTTCCTGTTATTTTAATCCCTCTTTCATGTTATTATAGCCCCTTTTTTCTGATTACCTAGCTAGGTTTCGATTGCACAACATTGATCAAACTAAATTGCACAATATTGATTAAATGTGTCATCAAACCCCAAATTTTCATGATACATACCCATGCCTGCTTTACAAAGCACATATATTTATTTTATATATATATACACCTATACATATATCCATGTATACATGGATTAATGCATCTATGAATGTATACATCACAAATTACATCTTGAGCACCTTTTACTCCATAGGACAATCCCTTTTAATGCCACATTAAAAAAAAAAAAATTTCATCCACGTTTTGTGAGCCTATCGAAAAAACCCATAACTGAAATTTGAATATTTTTGGATGCATAATAGGGGCAGGAATAGAAATTAGGGTGATGTCTGGAATCAATTACATTACTAAAACCGCAAGAAATATACATCATTATAGAATCAGCATCATTAGAAAGGCAAGAGGCTATCACTGCATAAAAAAATAAAACCATGTAGATCTATTAACCTTGACCTTTTATCATTGATTACATAGTTATGCCTTTATCTAGTGCTGAAATGAACTTGTAGAATTTAAAGCTAACGATCAGCAGTTTATCATGACAATGTATGCATTTCTATTACAAGAACTTGCAAAACTAAATGTCAGCGGTAATTTAAAATGAGTCACCTGAGCAATTTGATTTCCCGCACCGTTCGGCTGCAAATTCTCATACTCGAAAATAAAACAAAATTTCAGCTCCAAAGTACACGGCTACTTTATTTCACGAGTTACAAATAGAATATGTCGCAGTAACGAGGGTAGGTCTTTATTCGGTACAATATAACCTTACGTGATAAAAATTATATTAGTAAAGTATAAAAATATAGAATGCGCTGTAGCCTTTTTCCTGCGAAACACCTTTCGATGAGTAAATAGTTTTAATAGCTTTTTGAACGATCGGGCGGACATCACGTCTAGCTACTTCTTGCCTTTGAGGGCCTTTTCGGCGGCTTTGGTCACCTTGCCTCCCGAAAGGTCCTTGAAGTTGACCGATTTGATGACTCCGACGGCCACAGTTTGCCTCATGTCGCGCACCGCGAACCGGCCGAGGGGGGGGAACTCCTGGAACGACTCCACGCACATCGGCTTCGACGGCACCAGGATGACGATGGCCGCGTCTCCCGACTTGATCGCCTTGGGGTTGTCCTCCGTCGACTTGCCCGTACGACGGTCCACCTTCTCTTTGATCTCTGCGAATTTGCAGGCGATGTGGGCCGTGTGGCAATCGAGCACGGGCGTGTAGCCGTTGGAGATCTGTCCGGGGTGGTTGAGGACGATGACCTGCGCGGTGAAGTCGCCGGCGCCCTTGGGGGGGTTGTTCTTGGTGTCTCCGGCGACGTACCCGCGGCGGAGGTCCTTGACGGCCACGTTCTTCACGTTGAAGCCCACGTTGTCTCCGGGAACGGCCTCCTGCAGGGCCTCGTGGTGCATCTCCACGGACTTGACTTCGGTGGTGATGTTGGCCGGGGCGAACACCACCACGGTGCCGGGCTTGAGCACTCCGGTCTCCACGCGGCCCACGGGCACCGTGCCGATGCCGCCGATTTTGTACACGTCCTGGAGCGGGAGTCGCAGGGCTTTGTCGGTGGGGCGAGCGGGCTGCAGGATGGCGTCCAGAGCCTCGATGAGGCATTTGCCTTCCGCCTTTCCCTCCTTGCGCTCCACGTTCCACCCCTTGAACCAGGGCATCTTGGAAGAGGGCTCCAGCATGTTGTCGCCGTGCCAACCGGAGATGGGCACGAAGGCGACGGCGGCCGGGTTGTAACCGATCTTCTTGATGTAGGAAGAGACTTCTTTTTTGATTTCTTCGAAGCGGGGCTCGCTGTAGGGCGGCTCGGTGGAGTCCATCTTGTTGACGCCGACGATGAGCTGCTTGACGCCGAGCGTGAAGGCGAGGAGAGCGTGTTCGCGGGTCTGGCCGTTCTTGGAGATGCCCGCCTCGAATTCGCCCGTACCGGCGGCCACGATGAGCACGGCGCAGTCGGCCTGGGACGTTCCCGTGATCATGTTCTTGATGAAATCCCTGTGTCCGGGGGCGTCGATGATGGTGACGTAGTACTTCGCGGTCTCGAACTTCCACAGGGCGATGTCGATGGTGATACCGCGCTCGCGCTCCGCCTTCAGCTTATCGAGGACCCACGCGTATTTGAAGGAGCCCTTGCCCATTTCCTGAGCCTCCTTCTCGAACTTCTCGATCGTTCTTTTGTCGATACCGCCGCATTTGTAGATCAAATGTCCGGTGGTGGTAGACTTGCCGGAGTCGACGTGTCCGATGACGACGATGTTAATATGAACCTTCTCTTTACCCATTGTGATTTAGGCTGAAACAAAAAGAAATACATGATTTTTGACATGTGTCACCGAACATCGCGGTATCGGAAGGTCAAAAATGTCTCGAAATCAAATAAACGAGGATCCAACATGGCGGCCGGCCGGGGAGTCGGCGAAGTGTCCGCCATTGATTCAATCCGTAAAATCGTAACATTCGAACGGAAAACGCGGAAAATCGGCTGGAAAAACGCGCTGCATCAATTAAAAGCGGCGGTTTTATCAACAGGTTACTAATAAAATGCCCTAACTGCCACCACGTGGTGACAACCGGCTGATGACGCGTAAGCACATGTGGAAAGCATTGCGAAAAATGAAAAGCCGATCGATACACACTTTTCCGACTTACGAAAACCATTTAACACTACCGAATAATGATTATAATGAAAGATGATAGCGCACTGACACAAAGTCTCGATTGATGTGGCCGCGATTTGGAGCACTAATTGCCAAGCCGAACTATTCTAGCACAGCGCGAATTCAGCTCACGAAACACGCGAATTTACGTTAAATACACTTACAACTCGCGAATAAATGAAAACAACTGCGAAAATGCACTTAGAAACTCACCGTAAGCGATAACACAGAAGCCGCCGGTACACGACCAGAGAAAGGCCCTGAGAGAATGGAAGAGGAAAAGGCTGCGGGCGCTGCGGCTGGAGCGCTGGCGTCCAATGGCTGGGAAAGACGTCACGCAGGCGTTTCCGGCCGCGTTGGAATGTTCAATTATTTTTTAATTTTCACCAAAATTATTAAAATATGAATTCTAAACTCCTCGACTGAGGATAATCTGAAATTTAATTTGAATAACTATTATTTTTTGTCGAAATATTTGAAAGGAAAAGAAGAGGAAGAGTGTGAATGCTATTTAAAAATCGGAAAAATACTTCCGGTTGCGTTGGAATCTACCAAAGACAAACCTATTTATTTTGTTTTCAGATCAAACAAAAGAAAATCTGTTAAATTATATAGTATTTTAAAATAAATAATATGTTTAATATTATGAAGGGGCAGATAATGAAAAATTAACCATAGATAATTGTGAATTTGACATTAAATACGAGCACGTTTGATTTTGCTTTCATTGTTTTGTTTATTTTCTGTGATGGAGCGTAAACTGCCTAATATCCTTGTCACCGGTTGGTAGATAATAAGAGCTATTAAAATCTGCTGTTTTTTTTACGCTAAGTTGATTTATTCTCCAAAGGAACTCCGGGCGTGGGAAAATCTACATTATGTAGTCGAGTTGCTGAAGAAACTGGCCTGAAATGGCAAGAAGTATCGAAGATTTCAAAGGATTATTTCTGCACCGAGGATTATGACGGGGAGTATGGTTGCCCCTTTCTAAACGAAGATAAGGTTAGAAGTTTTCTTGATGATAATAATGATTTTCAGTTTGTAATGTTTGTTTCTCTATTGCAGCTTCTTGATGTAATGGAGTCCATGATGGCAAAAGGTGGGAATATTGTAGATTATCACGGGTGCGATTTTTTCCCACAACGGTGGTTTGACGCTGTTTTTGTCTTGCGAACGAATAACACCGTTTTGTACGACCGGCTACAGGAAAGGTTCGATTTAACTAATTAGAAACACACCGTAGAATCCGATTAGAAATCTCCAACAATTTTTTTCTGTTTCAGAGGTTATAAAGGAAAGAAACTAACGGATAATGTAGAATGTGAAATTTTTAACATGATTCTCGAAGAAGCTCTCAGTTCCTACAGCGAAGCCATTGTTCAGGAATTGGAAAACAATTCGTTAGATGATAAGGAACGAAATTTGAATAAGATTATTCAGTGGGTGAAAGATTGGAACAATGGGAAAAATGCTTAATTTTTAAAAATAAATGGATATTATGTATCAGCTCCTTTTTCAATTATCTAAAGAAAAACCAATACTAGATTCGATCATTTTAATGCTAAATCTAATAGGAAATAGACTCGGACATGCAATATCTTAAGACATTAAATTTTCAAATTTACATACCATGTGTGGAAGAATGTATTTTTACTCCACTGCTAAAAAAAGAGAGTAATATGTTCAGGGTTCATCTATGTAGGTTTTCCATATCTTTATTCCACCATAACTTCTAAACGCTTGAGCCGATTTAGAAGTGTGTGGTATTGTTAGAATTATTATAATTCTGAGTGATATAGGGTACCTTAACTGTCCAAATAACAAGTAAGTAGTTGTCTAAATGTCAATAAAATAACAAATATATCGTGTTTAGTGTCAAATGAAAGGTCAGATTGAGTATATTTCGGAAATATACATGTATCTATAGGGATAAATAAATAAACCACAAATATTTCATAAAAAGCTATAATAAAATTAATTATAAATACAATAGTTCACTTTCTGTAAAAGCAGTTGTTTTTTATTCTTTTTAATATATTTTCTTGTTTAAGCTAGTTTTAGAAAAAACAACCTACCGCCATATAGGTGTTCGTTTGTTTTAAATGTTTCAAAAAAAATTAACAACGTACCGAAATGTAGGTGTTTGACGGTTTTTTGAATGCCTATATCTCACCTATTTATTGAGGCTGAATAAGGATCAGCGTGGAGAATACGTATAGTCGATGAATTAAAACATTGACAATGCAGAATAGGTCCCAATCATACATTAACCATCCTACATTGGGTTATTATTCAAAATTTAGGTACATAACTGTTTTTTTTTCATCAGATTTCTCAATAACACTTGTTTAAAATATACCAGGCAAAATATATAATGGCTTATATAGGCGGTTTTATATACCTACATTTGTAATTGGTTTGCATTTGTTTTGTATACCTACATTTGGTTTTATATACCTACACCTACATATATTTTTTACATATTTTGTATACATTTTAATATATGATAATATAGCAGACGTATCACGTACGTTCGTATAGGCAGGGCTGTTAATATCAAATAAATTGAGTCACCATAAAAAAAAATGTTTTATTGGAAGTTTATCGACTAATAAGATACATAACTACGAGTTCTTTTTTTTCTCCTCCGCTGCTAACAAAGCATCTACGTAGTCCTCCGCTTGCTTCAACCGCTTTCTCCTGAAGTGATCTTTGCCAAAATAGCGGTAAGAAAGTGCAGTCAGCGTAATTCCTCCGGTGATCAAGCCTATTCCCATAAATACAGCAGGTTTTAAGTATTTTTTAAAAGTGCCCTCCTTCACGTTACTTTTCATTCCCGGTTTGATGAGCATTTTGCTGGAGCTGTTTGTCGGACTTTCTTAACGATTCTTCAATTGACGGCTGTTCGGCCTGACTCTCACTGGCTAGAGGAAGAAATATCGGTTTCCATATATAAACACTAGTTGATACCCCGAGAATCGTCGCTACTATTATATCAAAGCGACTCAAACCGGCAAACAAGCGAAATCGCATAATCTACTACAAAGAAATAATCAAACTCCACTTTTGAGTTATGTCACGAAGTTTTAGGTTAGTTTCTGCTGTCTGACTGACAGCTTGCGCGAGGGTTGCTTGACAGCTTGCGCGAGGGTTGCTTGACAGCTTGTGCGAGGATAGTATGAAAAAATATCGTATGGATAATCAACTTTTGAAGAAACGATAAAATTATTTATGATTAAATTTGTCTAGCGATAGGTTAGTAGTATCGCGAATAAACAATACTTGCGATATTTTAGTTACCGCTAGATGCCGCAGCGCGCTCAACGCTTGTCGACTTTTATTTAACAGAAAAATTCTTCAAATTTACAAAAAAAAAGTTTTGTTTAAATTGTTATTATTAAAAGTCACATAAAAATCTCACGGTGTATATACGTACACAGAGACAAAAAAACATTCTGCTGATGATCGTGTCCTGCGATAGTTACAGTTTGAAGAATATTAGAATATTTAAATTGAACTTTACAAATTCAAACTAAATATTGAGTTTAAATAGAAAGCCGCAAAGAAAGGCAGAGACTTGGAAAATATTAGGAAAAAGAAGTGATTAGGAAGGAGTTGGACGATGATATACGGATATATAGCTGTATAATACAGATACATACGTCGTAATCAGTTGTTATTATTAATTGCGATAGTACACATTTTTCAACCAACCTTGCATGTATTGTTATTAATAGGTACTCATTTAAGATATTAAAAAAAGCTGTTGCATAGATTTGACATCCAGTGCATGTCTGGGTTGTGATATAAACATTTTATGTGTTCCTATTCCTACTTACCCGCCATATATTATAGTAGGTATATTGCACAGCGGCGGCATTTATCAATAGAGAAAACGGATAGAACTCGCGACTAGCCAGCATGTTGGCTAATGAATCAGTTCCTTTACCACTTGCTGTATTCTGGGCTACTGGGTCTGTAATGCTCGTTTCAGATTCCAATGTGACTTCCGCGCTCATTATTTTACCTGTATTTTCTATTCAAAATATTTTATTTTATTTCTCACCGCCCAACAACTCCCTGAAATGCTCTTGCCTCCTTCAGAAATTTAAAACTCAATAACCCTGGTCTGCAGCCCTCGCAAGGTATTAGCTCTGATTTAGGAACCAAGTGCATTGGGCTAAGCCCATTAGCATTTAAAAGCCGCCAAATCCCATTCATCAAACATTTTCATGGCTATTTCATGGTTACTGGGGGAGCTAGTGAATTTTTTTCATGGTTACTCGGGGAGCTAGTGATTTTCCCAGTCACGAAAGGTCGATAGCATTTTTCAATGACTAATTCTAAGTAGCGGACGTGTATTTTGTATGGGGTTTTTTCCGGTCGGTTGAGCTAGAAAATGCGTTTGAATATACAAACGCACTGCACTTATTTTAGCACTAATGAAAATCGTTTTACTGTCAAGTCGAATACAACATTGATTAGGAAAAACTAATCTGGCTGATCTATGGGTATGGCGATGGTGTCTGGCACTTGAAAACCTAACAAAATGGTGGCACTCTTTCTTTCAGACCTGAAAATTGGTCATATTATACTTAACATTATAACGATAGCTTAGGATAACGACTGGCTCTGATGTGCGATCGCCAAAGCCTCGCCAGACTCGATTTACATATGTCAGAGTGAATCGTTTTGAGCGCAATCGTGGTCGGCTTTCGGTGAGCTTCCCTTCACGTAAACGGTATACTATGATGACGCATCTATTAATGCTATCCAGGTAAATTTCCGTGAGTTTTATTTATTGATAATGAATAAAGAAGTCGAATGGAAACGTATCGAAAGTTCACTGCGATAAACTTCAGGAGAGTCTGGCGAGGTTTTAGTTATTATGAACATTAGCCTGTACAAAAGGATCAATTTTATTATCCTGTACAAAAAAAAAACTGAGGACTGCGGAAATGAGAGCAATGAATTGTATTTTTGTCTAATTTTTAGATCCCGCCAGACGCGCTCCGCGACTTTTTAAAGTAGCCAGACTTATTTCAAATGATAATCTGCAATAATATCTATTTGTATAATAAGTTTTAAACGTGTAAAAATAAGGGCGACGTATCCGTAAAACAGGTAGATTTTTTCAGTTTTGAAATAGTCCCGCTAGACTATCTTCGTGCCACTGTATATAAGCCAGATTGCTATTTTGGGCATTTAATGGTAAACTCTAGTAAGTGGAAAAGATTTATAACTGGGAAAATACGTGGGAAAATACGCCGTATAATCCTACTGGACATAACTCCTACTACCCCCATTAACACTACTACCCCCGGGAGAGAGTGGGGAGATGTGGTACCGATACAGAAGTCGCGGAAACTGAAATAAAGAATGTTCTAGCAGCGATAGTCCAGCTTCTTATATTTGTGGTTTTTGTTTGGATCCTTAAAGGGCCTATTTTTTTAGTTTTTTTCCCTCAAATAACTTTATTGATCTTGATCTTTATTTCTTTGTTTTGTTTGAATAATTGTTTTTTTAATCTGTGTTACAAATAGTTAATTGCATTAACAACAAAGATTTGATTTTTAAATATGTTTAGCTTTATTTTTGGGAGAAGTAAAAACTATGGCTCCCATTTCTCATATGTGCGTTAAATAGGCTCTCATTACCCGCATGCATAGGGTAATGGGAGCGATTGACTTTTTTTGTAAAATATTTATTGTACCTAGGTACCTGTAGATTTTTTGTACCTGTGTAGTAGTGGATTTTATTGTACCTGTAGATGTTTTTGTAAAATCTTTATTGTGCCTGTTATTGTACCTGCATAGCTGTAGTAGATTTAAACTGTGATGAAAAGATAGTCAAATAAACGAGGTTTAGGTTCCTAATAAAAAAATATAACAAATTAAACAAATGTGGTTTTTATCAACATTTTCCCTTAGTATCTCCAATTCCCCCGATCTCCCCTACAATATCGTTCGTGCAATATCGTAATCTAAAATCGACACGGCGAGTTGACGTTTGGCGGTTAGCTAAGGGTGGTTAATTTATAATGGGTCGCGATGACAATGGTTCTGGAAGAGTCCCACTAATGTTTTCCAGTAGATTCGTCCATTAAATTGAATCTCCGAATGGGGCATCGTCCAACCGCCCCCATGCCGAGAGCAAAAGTCTTTCGTGAAAAAGTCGCGCTTGAAATCTCTATATCTATCCGCGTCAGTCTCTCATCCATCTTCTCCTATCGCCCAGCGATTTTCGGCGTATGGTCGATTCGGGCCGGGCTCTAAGCGTGCTTAGTGCTTTGAGCGAAGGGCAATTCGAATCGCGTCCTTTATTTATTATATCGAATATCCTTATTTCTCGACGCTTTATTAAAAATTCAATACGCTTGGGTGGGAGTAGCCAGTGATTATTTCTGAATGGGGATTTTACTGCCATTTCCTAGCTTTCTTCTAGAGCAACGACATGCAGACGATACTTTATGTGCTGTCGTCTGTCCTAACCTTACTTCTGACAATTGAAGGACTGCCAAATCACCTTCAGAATCGCAAATATCGTCGAGTGACGACAATCGTGTATCTTATCGTCGCTTCAGAATCCGGGGGTTGGTAGTCAGTTTTGGTAAATAATCGTAGTTTGTAATGTTGAGACACCTCGCTTCCACAATTCAACAAGAAAGATTGGGTCGGAAATCACTGGTTTTTTAATGTGTCAATTCGCAATTGTCATTCTGTTCGTATGAGCGTTCTTGTTTAAATTTTTATTTTACAAACAAAACGATGCGTTTTAAGTAACTACGACGATGTTCAGAAATAAGGGCGACAGTAATATCGTCTATAAATGTACAGTGAGGCTTCTGGAGGATACGGAGATACTAGAATGCGAATTCCATGTAAGTAAAGGGATTTAAAGGTTTACTATTGATTTGGCGTTTTAATATCCAAAAATGAATGTGTTGGAGTTGAAACTTGTTGTTAGTTTATCTTTATGTTAATTTTTATAGCCTAGTTATAAAGGAAAGTACTTATTGGACTACGTTTGTCAGCAACTCAACTTATTGGAATCTGATTATTTCGGGCTACGATATGTGGATACTGCCAATCAGAGGGTTTGTGAATGAAGTTGTTTTATATATATTATTTTAAACAGTTTGATGATTAATTATTCGTTGTCGTTTTGTTTTAGCATTGGCTTCATATTGGGAAATCTATCGTAAAGCAAGTCAAAGGTATGTACTTTTACTAAGTAATATGACATTAGTCTCCGATGTCTCCAACTTTAGTGCGCTATGTCAAATAACATCTTTTTGCATTCTTCATAACTTGCTTCGTTGCTCTTTCGGCAACTGTAGCTGTAAGTTGCTCCTTTACAATTCTCTCCGTCTCAAAGAAAAAATCGGAATTTGTGGGGAAGAAGTATCTAATGCCTCGTATCGACTTGCGAGCGCGGCGCGCTGTGAGAGGCTCAGCTTGCATGCCGATACCGGTTGCCCGAGTCGAGTGGCGCAGTAGTGGTTTGCTCGATTATTCGATCGCCGCTTGCATGTTGATACCGACATCTGAGCTGAGCCGCTCACAGCGCGCCGCGCTTGCAAGTCGATACGAGGCCTAACTGACATATTTATCGAGAAATATGGAAGTGGTTTTTTTTTCCGTAATCAACATCTTGCCAATATTTTCGAAGATATTGAAGCTGGAAAAATACTTATCCAACAACTTGTAGTTCAAAATGCATAACACGATTTAAGCACTTTTTAATCCATTTGTTAACCCCTCGCGTACCAGACGGCCCGAAACGTCCAGAATTGATATTTACCGTTGAACCCCAGACGGCCCGAAATGGCCAGGCGAGGCCGACCGCTAATTATGTTAGTACAACTTTGACTAATAATTATGAATAATCTTTATTGCTTTACATAACGACGTTACAAATATCTAATAGCAAATTTCAATAGGAACATAAAACAGGTCTTTTTTAGACGATCGGTGTGACAGTTTCGGAGTAATCGTTTTTTTTCTGAAACGCCATCTTTTTTTTGAGACTCGCGAATTTCTTACGGGCCGTAAGGCACACATTAAAATTCAAACCGCGGGCCTCGAGGGGTTAACTGGACTGGTTACTTTAAACTTAGCGTTTAAGTTTTTTTTTGTCAGCGCTTAGAGGAGATGTCAGTATTTCCAAATGCATACATTGGCTAGATAAAAAACTATTGATGTATACTGTCCAAACATGCATACATACATTCAAGCTATTAATACAGTTGTTACTGAAACTTTTTTTTATCTCGTATCACAGTAGTTTTTTAGTATTATTACCTTGATGCATAAAGTAAACATAGAAAAATACCAAAAAAAAAACTGAGTTTTTAGGAAAGCTCGAAAAATGCGGATCGTTTTAACGATCAGTAGTAATAGGCAGGTAGGTTAACGCTCATATAACTACTACTTTATCGATTGTATCCTATTTTAAATTAAAGAAACACAGTTATTACTATGAAAAAGGCTTTATTATCTATCTATCTATATCTATCTATATAATCTATATCTATCTAGGTAATACATTTATAAAAAAACGTGCATAAAATAAATTTCAATCACAAGCTTATTTGTAAACATTTACCGTTTGGAAGAGATAGTATAAAGTTTATTACGCTAATACGAATTAACATAGAAAAGAACTTCAAAATTATGATCAGAAGATAATTATCTATGCACCGAAACACTGTCAAACGAACACTGCGGCGATTGGTAAACAATAAGCAAAAGTTATCTGCTCCTATACTTTTTTTGATCTTTATAATGATCGGTCGTTGTAAATGGGTTAAGGATTAAGGATTCTTCATTCTTCAGGATTAGAGGAATCTTCCTCTTAATCCTACTATAATACTAGAAATATACATGGGGGTACCCAAAAGTAACCGGAATGGTAGAGCTGTGGTCGGGGCTTGCCCAGTATATATTCCTGCCACTAAGTGCGCGGGAAGCACCTTGTTCTGCGTTCAATGCACTTGTTACTTTCGCCGAATAAGGTTGGGTCTTGTTACAGTGCGTTTTTTTGTAAAACCATTTTCGTTTGCTCCTCGTTTTCTGTAATGTTGGACTCAAGTCGAGTCACAGCGTGCGGCTGTGAATTTTGCTTTCTATCAGGACATACAGTTAATCAGGCATTTTATTTGGAATTTCTCAGAAGACTGCGTAACAGTTTGCGACGAGAGACTCCCAATTTATGGCAGACGGGGGACTGATTTTTCTACAATGCCAATACACCCACTCACACAGCCTTATCAGTTTGACAGTTTTTGGCTAAAACAGCATGACTCCTTTGTCCCATGCCAACCTGATATTGCTCCGTGTGACTTTTTTTTTGTTTCAACGAATAAAAAGGGGCATTAAAGGATGTTTTAACGACGTAGAAGAGGTGAAAGAAAAGACTACGTAGGAGCTCGCAGCTATACAAACAAGCGACTTCGAACAATGTTTCTAATAATGGAAACATCGATTATATTAGTTAAATGGAGACTATATCGAAGCAGTTAAGGTTGATTTGTAAAAAATAATAATATACAGGTTTTTATGAAGAAATTCCAGTACTTTTGAGTACCCCCACGTAATTCTATGGTGATATCTTCTATCGTATGTGGTTGTTGTAATGTTTCCGCTTGGGAGATATTACAACTCCATACCTTATGCGGACTATGATTTTCTTCCAAATTTTCATCTAATGCTGATACTTAAAATTTTTAGATTGCAGTCCGATATTATTCAGCTTTCGAGTCAAATTTTACCCTCCTAATCCACTGATATTAAAAGAGGAAATAACGCGCTACCAAGTATATCTGCAGTTGAAGAGAGATTTGCTTCATGGCAGGTTGTACTGTACTCCAAATGAGGCAGCTATGCTAGGCGCCCTTATAATACAAGGTATGGTGATTGAATTTCTATTTCTCATTATTTTATCCAGCCATAAAATCACATTATGAAAAGGTTGATATGTTTCTGGATAGCAGTTTAAACTAAAACCTGTTATGAAATATTAACATGATTTTATGGAGTTTTTATTTTATGTTTGCAATATCCTAATATGTATATATATAGTTTTTTAACAATTCTTTTTCATTTTTATAGGGGAACTCGGCGATTATGACCCACTTATTCACGCTGGCAATTATATATCTGAAATGCGGTTACTCCTCAGGCAGACGGAAACTATAGAAGCTCGAATGCAGGTTTGCAACATGTCATTTTTTAGCATATGGTAGTCATTTCATAACATAGTTACTGTCAGTACATTTTAATTATTATTACCATTGTATGGCTCATTTATGACGTTCCATAATGCCGCCGCTGTTCTGCCGTATTCGTCATTCATCTGTGTTAGGGTTTTCACTATTAGAAATAGGTAGGTAATTGAGCAACTAAATGCCCAATGCTAAGTCGGGCAACGATAAATAGTGACGCACCATAGAGGTAATCACCTTTTGGCCCCACGGAATGCGTAGGCATTCTGTGCCGCGTAAGATTATTTGTGCAATCCATGGGGCTCCTAACGGTTCTTCTGTGCAGCTTGGGTGGTGTTGGCTAAACTCTCTGTCATCTGGCCTGCTGAACTCACGGTTGAACTCCTATCTGGTAGCCATTTCGAAGAGGGGCTTACCCTGTCAGGGCCGCTGTGGGCTTCTGCCATGGCTGTAACCCTGCAGTCGGAGGCGGTTGGGATCAGAAGATCGCAGATTCGGGATAATACCTCGAGCGGAACTGGGCGGTTGGAGCACTATCTGCAGTTGCGGAAAAAAAACGAAGAAAGCCTCAGCCGGCGAATAACCAGAGGGGGGGGGGGGGTCTGGAGACGTATGTTTCCAATGACAGTGGAGGGTAGTTATTGACCTGACGTCTTCAAACCTTGAATCCATCCATCCATCGGCAACCCGATCCCGAGTGAACATGGCGGGCAAAGGTCGTCGCGATCTGCAAAATACTCAAATTGAATAACCGCTTACGTCAGGTAGGGGCCTCGCAAGCGACCTACAACCTGTGACCAGACCGGGGAACGGAGAAATCCGGCTAAATCTGGTAGTAAGGGCGTGTGGTTGGCCCGCTGGGTTCACATTCTAGCGCCTCACAGTAAGGTGTCTGCTTCTTACGGGCAAGTTGGTAGATCTAGACCAGCGATGCACAGACTTTTTCTACTTGAGGGCCGCATCACCTTCTTCCAACTAACGGAGGGCCTATGAAACAATGTTATGGTTATGGTCTTCGAATAATTATTTATTTTCTGCTTCTTTGAAAATTTGGATCATTCAACCTCACGTGTATCAATGTCATAATAATAATATAAAATATATCAGTGCCAATACAATAGTTAAAGAATGGAAAATTTTATATTACAAATACGTATTATTGTTATCCATATTACAGTATAATATACTAGGAATAACGTATATTCTATTCTATCATCTAACTAAGAATATTCTATATATCTAACTAAGAATAAATTTTATTCTTAGTTAGATACATGACATTGTGTAGAAGACACAATTTTTTGTATGTTAGGGGTCACTTTAGTAGTGGCTAATCGCAAAATGCCTTCAAGATTTTCGTTGTTAAGACGATTTCGGTTCTTACATTTATTAGCATTATTCATTATTGAAAATGTTTGCGAAGTGCGAACGAGACGTCGTAGCGGTGAGGCGCTCGGCGAGCGTGCACAGTTTTCTACTTATGTATGTATATTGAAAAAATATTTTTCAAATAATTTCGAGGACGGGGGCCGCCCACAAAGTGTCGGCGGGCCGCGGTCTGTGCATCGCTGATCTAGACTGTGGACTGTGTTGTCCCTAAGTCTCTGTGTAATCACCTCACTGCTGAAAGAACGATCCATATCGTTATAACAGCCTAAGGTGTCAGGTTTGCCTGTTGCAGATGACAGCTCCAAAGTGTGCAATCCATGAGAATTATGCAGCAGAGCTTTGACAATTTTACCTGGTTTTTTAAACATTCTACACTTAAAAGAGAAACCGTATGTTGTAACAATATACAGCATGTCCATAAAAGAATGTCCTAGTTAAACATTTTAATAGCATCAACTATAAAGCATCCACTACACTACTCGCGAAGTTGCTTCGACGAAGTACTTGTGAAGTTGACCGAAGTCCGAAGTAGGTGACTACACATTCGTGCAACTTTGCGAAGAGTTCAGTCGCCCGGCTGCGCCCGCACGGTATGGATAACGTTCAAATGGCAGCTGCCGTTGCAATGCGCACTCTCGCGTATTATAACTACGTAGGTATTTATCAGTCAACGAAAATTAAAAAAAAAAAACAGAAAAAGAAGATGGTGGATGACTGCAATCTACCGGAACAGAACACGCGAACTGAAGTGAGCCGAGTAGTGTAGTGAGTTGCTTGGTACTCGCTCCGCGGGCCCTTTGACTCGGGCGCAAAAAACCGACACCGATCGGAAGTCGCCCGAGGGGAAGCGAGGATACCCGAAGCGAGTCGAAGTGCGTCTCCACACTCTCGTCCTCGCCCAACTTCGATCGACTTCGCGAGTAGTGTAGTGGGCGTTTAAGCCTTGTAGTGTTGGTTCAAGGTCACAATTAAAGAGTCTCACACAGTTTTAGATAAGCGCATGCGCGAGTAGGGCTTTGTTGTTTTCCCACTTGCAGCGCCACATATGTAAAATGGCGACTTTTAGCCAATTGCAGAACACAAAACGCTTTACGCTCAGGAGTCGCTATTTTGTGTATGTGGCGTTGCAATAGAGAAAACGACAAAGCACCACTCGCGCATGCGCTTCCTAAAACTGTTTGAGTTACCCTTAAACCAACGCTTATAGTTAATGCTATTAAAATTTATAACTGGGACATTCTTTTATGGACAGCCTGTATTGTTTAAACCTTAACAATATATTATATGTTGACGGCTTATTATAATCAAAAATTACATGATTTACAAAATATTAATTACAAGGTAGGCGTACATTCGTTTGTAGAGCTGGATTTGAAATGGAGATATTTGTTGGTACACGGTATAATATCTGAAAAACATTATTGAAACCCCTCGCCAAAAGACCTAAAATAATCCACAACATGGCATGGCAATTACCACTGAGGAGTTCCTTTATACACATCTAGATATTTCCATCAGGTGCATGAAGTGAACTAAAATGAATGCATATACGGAAGAACTAATTCACTTTAGTAGGGATTCAATACTTGAAAACTGATTAGATGTACTCAATAATCGGTTAAATAAATAATCGGCTAAAATCGGTTAAATCTTTGCGATATGGTGATGCATTTGCATATTGCACATAATGACGATATTGTTAATGAATTATCAAATCTACAAACTTGGATAATATTAAAATACTAAAATTGCAATGCATGACACAGCCCTGTTGAGTGTACCTCTTTGCATACTGACATTTGTATGGCAAACAGGTATGCTGTACCTCCTTCCTTGCCTCATACCGTGCCCCACGATTGCCACAACTCAGACGTTCATATCCTCATAAACTGTGCTGTCGGGTGATGATTTAACTGATGGAAAAGAAGACGCACTTCACTTTATTCTTACAAATTTTACAGGAATTACACAAAGAAACTCCCGAAGTGACCAACGGAACAGGAGGCGGCGTACACGGCATATCAGCCGTAGACGCGGAAAAGAATTTTCTGAAAATCGCCAGCCAGTTAGACACGTATGGCATCGATCCGCATGCCGTAAAAGTGAGTTTCATCATTGTTAAGCGGATGCTACCTAATATTTCCGATGCTCAATTTTCGATTATAAAATTGCAGGATCACAGAGGAAACCAGCTTTACCTGGGAATTAATCACAATGGTATTTTGACTTTTCAAGGCAGTCGAAAAACACACCACTTTCGATGGTCTGAAGTGCACAAAATTAACTACGAAGGGAAAATGTTTATAGTTCATCTTAATTATCCTGAGGTAATTGATTATTTTGAATTATTTCGAAGATAGTCTTATTGTGGATAGTAACCAATGTCTTAGACGGGTGTTACATGTTCAATCTGGCATTAGTTCAGTCCGCGATCTTGATCATGAACTGACTGATCAAAATGTTTGAAAATCCATTAATTCAGCCCATCAGTCAACGCGATAAACTATCAGTTTCCCGTCAGTCTGACCAACGTCATGGACTGAACTGATGCCAGATTGAATGTGTAACACCCGTCTTACACTTTTTAACACTTTCAAACAACTTCCCAAAGAGTGTTGCAGCTCCTACAAAAAATAACCAATTTTGTATTTTACACATTCTTGTAGATGGGAATTTATCCCATGGGTAGGTTTCACGTTTTTCTGAGAAATAGCAGCAATTTTGTTTGTCAGAAATAGAGTTTGTTTGAGGAGAGCCCCACGCCACATTTACCAAAAATCCTAAAAAGTTCATCCCAAATTTTATTGTGCTGACCTTCTAATGTGTGCATTAGATTGTATATATTTTTTATAGTCTTATAATGTTAGGAAACTGATGGGACCGGCACGAAAATTAAATATTGCACCTCAATTATTATCATTTTTTATTTTTCCAGAAAAAACACACTATAGGGTTTAAGTGTCCGAGCAGCGTGTCTTGTCGTCACGTTTGGTACTGCGCTATCGAACAAATGCTGTTTTTCACGTAAGCCAATTCATAAGTTACCAATATAACAAATGAAACGTCTGGAAACAAAGGCGGCGACATCAATCGTTTATAAAAAATGATAAAATGAAATCGTCTAAATTCCATCCAGAACAGTGCGTCACATCCCATACAAAGGATATTAGCATTTTTACAAATGATGCTGTTATAAATTTTATATCGATAAATTGCCAAAGAGCCAAGATACCGTGTAAATAAATATTTTTACCCAACATGCTCTATGTAACGAGAAATCCACAGACAAAATTCAATAATAATGCTCGAGTATTATCAAATTTTGTTACAAAGGCTTTTCCTATAAGGATCATTATAATTGCTCTAAAGATATAAAACTTAGAAAATCAAATAATCTACAAGCCCGTAGACTTCCACGAAAAGTTTTTAGCTGGAATCGACCAGAATGGCACTGTTCTGGGGTATGGCAGTACAACTATGAGCGATTTGGACCTGAAGAAGTCCCTGTTACGGAGGTTGCGGTGGAAGTTGTCGCTCGAGGCTTGCCAGTTAAATCTTTGTTTCACCTCTTTAAAAATCTTGGTCTCCAGAAAAAAAATCAACACATTTCAAATTCTATGGCTTTGAAGGAGGAGTGAATGGGTGGTAGGGTGTGAACGCTCACATGATGTGGCAAGACAGCTGTCCTAAACCTACCACAGTGATTTGATAGTTCGGAATCCACCGCTCACCCCCCAGAAGTGTAATAATAGTATTAGGATGGGCCTGACTGGTCGGTGAATTCCACGGCAGCGCCGTTCGTATTTATTTATTGCCCGTGGTGTAAAGTTGTAATATGTGGAGATTGCTGCCTTTGTTTCGAATTCTTCAAATATTCATAGCTCTTCAAATGATTACCTAAGGGTTTTCATATGTGTATTGCAGATTACCGTCGAGCGCAGACGCTTCAGTGGTTTCAGGCGGTGGGTTCTTCTCTTGGGGTACAAAGTTTAGATATGTGGGACGAACCGAGAGAGAGATTCTGGAGCAGTATCGAGCGGCCAATCTGTCTCAAGAGAGTCCGGATGAAATGGGGCCTGGAGGAAAACGGAAAGCGTCGAGCGTCCCGGCTACACCGTCCACACCCATGAATAATGATTTCGGTAAGAATTCTTTCATCATATTTGAGTAAAGTAATAATATTAGTTTATTTTTTGAACAGTCCGCAAGTCGAATAATCAGAAAGTCGGTTGTAGTGTGTAGTTTTTTATTTAAAAATATCTTTTGTTTATTTCTTTTCAAAACGGCAATTTAACCTCTGCTTTAACAACGGTCTGTTTTAACATCGAAATTACCTCTGTTTTTTTTAGGGTTTCCTTTTTTTGAACTAGTGAATTCTAATTTTTTTTCATCACCATCCTTCGTATTTGCCTTTATTGTTTACAAGACACATTAACTAACTTGAAAAAAATCTAAATATTAGTGATTAAGGATCAAATAGCACTACATAAGCGATATTCACTATTGCTGTTCTTACAGAGTAGTATTTTTTTAATTTTTTCCTTATGGACGATCAAATTGCTGCAAATGTTTTCAGTCTCTTTTACATTTCGCATTTATCAAAAAAGTTAATAAACTTATTGACACAGTTTGCATGCAATGTTTTCTTGCATTGCATATGAAGTGCTTCCTAGAGTTAACAGAAAAGTCGCTTTTGTTATGTTTAAATGTGTGTCCGCAAAGATGAGTGTTTTGGTTGTAGGTGAAGATTTTTTGTCTGCGAATTTTAATATCGTTATAGAAATTATAGAGTATTTTATATGTTTCTATCGTATCACCGCGTTTACCTCGGTCCTCTAATGTTGTCAGCATTTAGAAATGCAGCTTTTCCTAATATTATAGTCTATATTTCTCGAGGTATCTTAGTAGAGCTTTTCTTATCCTTATCGAGCATGTCCTTATCCTTTTTTAAGCAGTAGTTCTTAAGCAGTTTCTTATCCTTCTCAAGCATGATTTCAGACTGGAAATCCATATTTCAACAAATGCCTCATGTAAATCTTGTATATTTTCAGTGCTAATCGTTATCAGTTATGTGAGTTGCTTTTTTTTTTACAATTTAAGATGCGTGCGACTCCCATTTTAGGTCGAAGAATATCGATCCTTTTGCTTCGATATGCGTCCGACTGCGTCCCGCTAGGACAGTATAGAGATTTAGGGTTAGCAATACCGATATGCGGTATAACTTATTTCTTGTAGTTGTACGGTTTAAAGGTACAGGTGGGTTTTACTCCGACTTGTTGCCGCGCGAGGTGAGCAATTTGTGGTCTGTAAATTTATAGTTGGTTTTTATCACCTATCTAGGCGTTTATCTTTATTCGGTGGAAATCTGGCTTCTACAACATTTTTCCGCTAGTCGAGTGCGACGGCTGCTTTGTATCTCTTGGTTTTTTAGGTCGTTTTACTGGTGCTATTTTTTACTTCGGAGCTCAATAAAGTAAGCAATTAAAGCTTTTTTTATATCAAAATTGTTTACTTACTTAATTTATTCTTTATTCCTTACTAAAAATGTTATTCCTTACATTAGACATAGTTTAATTTTACATGGTCACTTCTAATTGCGCGCGGCAGGTAACTATCACTGCCCGTTCACCCTGAGTCGCGACCGGTCACGGGAGCTGATAATTTTACACTAAACTTCCATTTCGATCTCCGGGCGTCCGCCTACTTGTCTTGATTGGTTGAAGGAGAGAACTTGCATTCTATCCTTCAGCCAATAAACACCCCGCCCGCAACGTTTGCGCTCGGGCAGAAAGTCCCGAGTGCCGAAATGGTCAGGGGGCGGGCTCACAGGGGCCATACTTCGCCATCCGCCATTGTACCTATTGTTCTATTCTTACGATTCGATTAGCTTATAAATTTAATACATTTGCGGATGCTTAGTTATACTCAGTTCTACAGATACAGGTCGTATGTGTTTGGGATTAGTTTCCCCCAGCCGATCCCACTATTACAATCTTAAATTACAAATTTATACAATATTCCTCCCAATTAGAGTGGTAATAGTGTCTTATAGTTAATCTTTGTATTATATTTTCTCACAATAAATTCAATTAACCTAGGGATGTCATACATTACTGTAATTACGGCGTCATTAGTCGGTCTCTACTATGGGACTCTATCAGTCTTCGGGTTCAAGTTATGGGCCTGACCCTCCTTTGTCACTATTATCTATTCACAGGACTTTATTGTGTGTTGGGATTTATTAGTCTGTATCCACTGCTTCTCTCAGAGAGTGCTCTTGTTTCTTTACTGTTTATTTCGATTCCCCATTGCACCCATCTCAAATTTCCTATACATCCCTCATGTGACTTCTTAGTAGCTGGCTTGCCTTGGTCCCCATTATTTATAGCTTTCTGACTTCTTGTTCTCGGAGTTCTATTATTCTCATTCTCTCCCATGTCGTGCTAACTAGTTAATTAAATGCTAACTTTAGGGGTAATTCGTACAGTGACTAATTCTAAGTAGGGGATACATATTTTGTAGGGGGATTTCCGGTGGGTTGAGCTGGAAAATGGATTTGAAAATACATTTTTTTTATACCACTCATTCATTCGATAACGTGTCTGGGCCAGGTCAGGACACATCTCTCTAAAAATATACAGCCTGAATGGCCTTGTCGCACGACTCTTGTAAATCATGGTGTGTGATAGGGGTTGACAACTGAGGTCAGGATAAGAGCTGGTCTTCATCCTGCAGCGTTCCACAGTCGCAGATTGAAATCTCCGTGTAGCTCCAGCAAACTAGATTGGCTCGGCATCTTGTCACACCCGCTCTCAGACTGTCGAGACTACGCCAGGTGGTAAAGGGGAGAAGGGTACACTGGTGCTCTGTTCCTTAAAGGCTGGTTTTGAAAAAAGGCGATTTGTTGAGGCTGTATTGTTTGTCCCGGTGGTAGAAGGATTAGCCGGTGAGTTAAGACTCACCACTTTCAGGGACGCCTGATTGTTCACGTTCACAGACTAGACAGTCGAAAATGTGGACAATCTTCGGAGAGGCTCCTTCTACGTTCCATAAATGCACTAACTTGGGTTGTCGACTACAGCGGGCGAGCCTGTCACCTCAGGAAGTTTTAACGATTAGTCGTTGGAGTTGGATCTCCCTGGAGTGTCCCCAAGTCTTCTACACTTGGGGACAAAACAGTCCACCATTTAGCTACGTCACAAGCCCGTAAGAGGCCAGCGCCTTAACTGCGAGATAGCCAGGAATATTACCTGGCGGGCCGACACTCACTCCCTTATTTCCAATTGTGACCAGATTACTCCGGTCACTCGATTGGTTACGAGTTCGAGGTCACTTGCGCGGTCCTCTCCCTTACGAAGCGGTGTTTACCAAATCTATCGCAGACCACAGCGTCCTTTGTCCGGCTGTTCACCCAGGATCGGCTCTTCCAACTGTTAGTCGGAGTTCGGGCCTGTTCGGGAGTTAATGGGCCCTTGCTGAGTTGGCCACGAAGACCCATTCTGTTCCGGGCCAGTCATACTCACGGGTCAACACCTATCCGACGGCCTCCACGGAAGTGCGAGCCTGGGTAGGACTCTGGCCTTATGGTCAGTTTCCCCTAGGAATCAAACTTCTGGCGCTCCTGGACGGTCTGCGCACCGTGCGGCGTAAGCCAATCGACTGTGCACTCTGCAGGACCGTGCAAGCGACCTCGAACTCGTAACCAATCGAGAGACCGGAGTAATCTGGTCACAATTGGAAGTAAGGGCGTGAGTGTCGGCCCGCCAGGTAACATTCCTGGCTATCTCGCGGTTAAGGCGTTGGCCTCTTACGGGCTTGTGGCGTAGCTAGACGGTGGACTGTTTGTCTTCTATGTTCACTTCCAGGAAGATAGAACGACTAATCGTTAAAACTTCCTGAGGTGACGGGCTCGCCCGCTGTAGTCGTCAACCCTAGTTGTTAGTCAGAGTGCACAGTCGATTGGCTTACGCCGCACAGTGCGCAGACCGTCCAGGAGCGCCAGAAGTTTGATTCCCAGGGGAAACTGACCATAAGGCCAGAGTCCTACCCAGGCTCGCACTTCATGCGTGGAGACCTTTGGATAGGTGTTGACCCGTGAGTGTGACCAACCCTGAACAGAATGGGTCTTCGTGGCCAACTCAGCAAGGGCCCATTAACTCCATAAATGCACTAATGAAAATCGTTTTACTGTCGAGTCGAATGCAACATTGATTAGGAAAAATAATCTTGCCGATCTGTATGTATGAATTTCTCAATCCCCCGCCGGATGCATTTTGTGATTTCTTAAAGTAGCCAGACTGTTTTGAAATGATAATCTGCAATAATATCAATTTGTATTATAAGTTTAAACATGTTAAAATAAGGGCGACAACCATAAATCACGTTGATTTTTTTAGTTTTTGTAATTGTTGAAATATGCCCATCAGACTAGCTTCGCTCGATTGCAAATAAGCCAGATTGCTTTTTTGTGCATTTTATTATCGATTCTAGCGAATGGAAAATTTATAACTGGGAAAATAAGTACAATTCAATCGTATCTCCCGCTTGCCCGCTCATCTCATAATCCTCGCCGGATTCGGATTTTCTCGATTACCATCAATAATAGACCAGATCTAATTACTTTTATAATCTGGGAAAATAGGTCCTAAAAATATTCACTATCTCCCCGACTGAAAATTCAGGCCCAGTGACCGCTCATCGGTCTGTACTCCGATCCCGTCCATCCGTACGCTAAAAGATAATTTAATTTTTGACGGGCAGGATACGGCAGTCTGCCTCGTTCGACACACTCGGCTCCGCTGGGCGATATGGATATGCCGTGCAACGGCGGCTGTCTGCTGGCCGGGCCGGCCATCGATGTGGCCCTGGCGCAGGCCGCGTTCGGCGGGGGCGGCGGCGGCGGCGGCGGGGGGGGCGGCGGGCCGCAGTCGCTGGAGACGGTCTGCGAGGAGAACCGCTCGCGCTCGCCGCGCCCCGCCGACGCGGAGCGCCTGGACGACTACTACTTCCGCGACTCGCTGGAGCACTCCTCCTCCGAGTCGCAGCTGGCGGGCGGCGGCGGCGGCGGCGGCGGCGGCGGCGGCGGGGGCGGCGGGGAGGCGCCGGCGGAGGGGGGCGCCGCGTCGCCGCGCCGGCGCCCCGGTCGCGCGCCGGCGCCGGGGCTGCTGAAGGCGCTGGTGCCGTCCTTCCTGTTCGTGTGCGCCATGCTGGCGCTGGCCACGGTGGTGGTGCTGGAGGCCGACTGCCCGCTGGCGCGCGACCTGCGCCGGCGCCCCGAGATGGTCTCCCTGCGCTACCACTACTACGCGCCCTTCAAGAACTACATGCGCCGCCGCATCGCCCGCCTCTTCTAGTCGCCCTTCCCTCCCCTCCCCCCTCCCCCCTCCCCCTCCTCCGTCCGACGCTCCTCTTCGCCGCTCCGCCGGCGTCCCTAATCCAATTTTACTTCTAATATCCTATCCTATCATTTCTCCTAACGAAAGAGACGCACCCGTAGCCTAGCCTTTCGTCGAAGCCGGAGAACGAAATTAGCTCATTAGATATCCGAAGCGCCTTAACTTACCCCACGAACGAGACCAAAATACGGTCCGCTCCGACGATTTGAACCTCTCATTTGTTGTATTTACTTGTAAATACTATTTTTAAATGTAAGTATTTCGAATTCATCTTTAAGTCATATTCCATATAATATTATGCTTAATGAAGTTTTAACTTTACGATCTAATTAAGCCCGGCTATAATTTCCGATCTCCGAATACGTTTCATTTTAATTTCGAAGGGAACGATAGGACGTTCCGTTCGACGTCGAGGTTAACTGATGTAGAAAAATGTAGAAAAATAAAACGTAAAATAAAACGTAAAAATAAAAATAAACTGGCCAAATAGACATTTTCATCGACGGTACCGTCTACTGTTACGTTTTTACTGGACGTTGTTGAAGTGACCGAACACCAAATTAAATTTAATTTCGTTGCCGCTAAATCGGTTATCAGATTAATTTTCATGACTCGCGAAGAATATCATTTTCGAAAAGTGCCAATCGCAATCGTGCATTTAATAATAAAATTCAATTTTATAATATATTTGACATTAATAATAGTGCGAAGAGTTTGTAATGTTCGTATTATTGTGCTACGCTCAAACGTTTATTTTATTCATACGAAGTTTAAAAATAGCCAAACGAAACATTCAGCTCGAATTCTATTCTGTTACTGTAGAATGTAAGTATATAGGGATAGATTTGTAGTAGGTTGTGATCGTTGATAGGATTGGATGTAGTTTTTTATTGTTTCTATGATATTTTGTAACGAAAGTACAAGTACTTTAACCGATAATCGGAGCGTGGCTATGCTGTTTTTGTTTGTCGTTTTGAAAAATTTATTCCAGTATTATTTAAAGTCTGATTTTGTTTTGTTTTAAAACTGTGATATTTTTTTGGAAGTTGCTGTTTATCCCGCACAAAAAGCGCACTAGCTTTTACTCACTCCGCTGGCGAGTTTTATTCCATTTTGTACCATTTTATTTGGGCACCGAAATTTTATAAAATTTGACAAGTTTTCTCTCGAATTGAAATATTTAATATTTATTCTACGAAGCACCTTGGCAGATTCTGCTTAAAATCACAAATCATATTGTTTTTAATTTTAGTTGAATAAATATAGTCTTTTATAAAAAAATGTGTTCCTTTTTATTAATATAATCAACAATGGTATAAAAACAAGATTATCATTAATTGTAAATATGGCCAATACAATTGTAAATATGGCAAATACAATTGTAAATATGGCAAATACAATTGTAAATATGGCAATAATTATCGTAAATACATTAATTGTAAATATGATTTAATAGTTGGATGGAATAATGTCGTTTCATTCAGGCACATATATCGGAAGGCTACTCGGACTTTGTCAGAAAATTCAAGACGGTGTGCGACGTTCAGCTCGTTGCGCATTTCGTCGACTGTTTAATCTTGGTATTTCATGGCTATTTTATTGAGTAGAAACTCTTCATTGTACTGCACAGTTTCTGGGTACTAATCATTACCAGGAAAGGTAAAAGCGCAGCCTTCCTTCACCCGCAAAAATAGGGGGAACAATCGTCGAATTTTCTTTCATCAAAGAACTTTATGATGTCCTCATTTTTTTAAAGATACAATACAATGGTCGAAATTCTCCAACAGGTGGATATAGATTACAAAGACTTGCGTACCAATACTAATCTATACTGACGCCAAAAAGCACACAGGTGCGTACCGTAGCTGAATATTTCGGAGCCCGTGGCTCCTTCCTCAGCGGCGAAAAGGGTTGGCCAGAATATATATGAAGAAGTAGAGAAATCACCTATGCTTTTTAATCTGTAAATGCGAAAGTGGGGTCAGGGCAGATGATGTAAACATCAAGAATATGAGTATAATTCCAGCAGCGTGGAAGAACTGCAGCGCTTCGTTGACAATATTACAATCGTTGACAATATTACAGTAACGAGTATGGGTTGATGCTGAAAACCATTAAGATTAAGCACTTGATAGTCAGGAAAGACTAAATATTTGATAGCTAAGCTTCAAAGCTAGTGCAAAGCTGCATATCACTACTGAATTCCCTGGGCGAAAAGAACAGGGTAATTCTAAGATGGGTTTCCGGCCATGCAGGAATCGAGGGAAATGAAAAAGCCGACAAACTTGCTAAGACGGGAGCAAAGGGAACGTTATACGGCCCTGAACCTTTCTGTGGCGTACCAAAAAGCGTTGCAAACCCAATGCTCAAACAAATACGCTTAGAACAATCCGTCGACCACTGGAACAACACGCCAGGGTTGAATCATTCCAAAGTGCTAATTAAGGCTTACGACCGTAAGACGACCCGTGAGGCCTTATAGCTAAATAGAAATAATCTACGCATTTTTCTACATTGTGGCCTGAACAAACACATGTTCAACCTCAAGCTCCAAGACACAAAAATGTGCACATTCTGCCAAGGGGCAGAGGAAACTCCCCTGTACCTCATGTGTGAGTGTGGTCCGCTGATGCGTTATTACCTCCAACCTGAGAAAGTAAAACAATCTGGCGCCAAAAACCTGTTTCGGTTCTTAAATGACACGAGGCTTAGCGCAGAACTATAGTCGTTGCCGAACACAATAGATCAGCAATGGTCGCAGTGTTACAAGGCTCATAGAGACCTTAGAAAAGCACCACACAACTAATAATAAAAAAAAGCATTTGAGTCAGTAACTTAAAAGTCAGTAAAGTGTCTGTAAACACATTTACAGTTACAACTTACGAAATTCGACTGGAGAAGACTGATAACATTATTTACCTTGGCTATAATTTGAATGACAACTGAGATGTGAGCAAGGATATAAAAATCCACATCAAAAAATCCAGAAATACATTCGTTAAGATGAAAATTGTTTTTTGCGGAAGATTCTTCGATTTACATGACTTGAAGATATGTTTCTAACAAGTTACATATTATGTGGGATGGAAAGCTGAAGGACGCTTACAGACACTGTTAAGATTGCTTGAAAAGCCTTTGTCATGTGGGTCTTCGGAGGATATTACCTATAAACTGCGTTGACAGTCAGAAATGAAGATGTCTTGCACAACAAAGATACACAAATTCGCTCATGTCATGCATCGCCTAGAAAGATTACATTATGTATTTTACGATTTAAGGCAAAACAGTCAGAAGATGATTTCCATTACGAAGAAATTCTACCACATCCTTGTATAGAGCGACAGCCAATAAAGCTGCAAAAGCCCAATATTCAGTAATGGACATGGCACTGTAAGAATAAGGATCACTAATGATATAAAATAAGATTATCAATAATTGTAAATATAGCTTAATAGTTGCATGGAATAATGTGGTTTCCTTCAGGCACATAATTTCGTAAGGCAACTCGGACTTTATCAGAAAATTCGAGACGGTGTAGGACCTTCATCTCGTTACGTATTTCGTCGAGTGTTTTATCTTGGTACTTTATCGCTATTTCATCGGGTAAAAACTCTTCATTGAAATGCACAGTTTCTGGGTACATATCGTCACTAGGAAAGATGGAGATGCAGCCGTCCTTCACCCGCAGCACGATGGGGAACATCACCTCGGGAGATTTCGGATTTCCCTCTTCGATGAACTTTATAATATCCTCAATTTTTTCCTTCTTTTTCAATCGCAGCAATTCGTAGAATTGCGGCGGGGGCAGGAAGAGCTCCCAGTCGTAGAATTTTGTCAAGAGCTCATTCGGCGTGGATAACTAAAATGGGAGAAATTTGATTGTAAAATCAAAAATTCTTTTTGCGAAAATAACTTTTGGATGAATATAATACAAATACAAACCATGACTTTGGTGACCTCCGACGATTCGCGTTCTATGGAAGGTAGTGACTCGAAGAAAATTAGGAAAAATGCTGTGTCGAAGCGCGTCGGAAATAGGCCGACAGGTGTAAGCCAATTGCTCCAATAATGCAGAGACCAAATATCCGGATAACATTTCAGATCCTGGCAAAGGTTGATGAATTCTTGAGGATTGTTATGCACCTGAAATTAATAATTATAAAATATGGTGATTTTCGATTATTAAGTTACCTGCAATAAGGTCATCAATACTCATTTTATTCTAAGGTTTATTCTGAGATACAGCCAAATTTTCAGCAATACAATATTGGTATAATCAACACTACCCACATTACGAGCAGTGGCGATTTCTCTAAGTATGCGGGTATGCGGCGCCAAACCAAAAATTGCAAGGATATAGACAAATTTATATGTAGTATATTGTTGTGTATTCGATAGATTGAATTAAATAGTGTTTGAATTCTGAGGGCCGGTGGCCAGCGCGCGTATCAGTTAACCCCTTGAGTATGATAAGACCAAATCTGGTTCTGAAACAATTATCCGTTGAGTATGATACGACCAGATCTGGTTCCGCGTTTTTTTCACTTCTTTGACGTTCTCATATTTATTCATAATTATCTAATTGTTTTACAAAATGATATTTCAATATTCTATATTCGAAATTTCAATGCAATCATTGTGCAGTTGTTATTTTTATGATTGGTGTAGTAGTTTCGTAGTTATAGTACTTTAAGGTCGATGTCGCCGAAAATCCTGCAAAAGAGACAGATGCATCCATGAAAATACCCATTTACTCCAAGGGTTAAGCATGCAAACAAACGCACCCTTCGATTGGCTAGTTGGCGCTGGTTTGAGCGCCATCCCAGTTCATACAAACAGCCGAGCTCGCCTCCCCCGCGCGCCCCTCCGCAACGTCTCCCGCGTCTCCGCTCTAGGCTCGCGGGTTGGCGCTGAGAAGAGCGCATTTGGAGTGACAGAAATCGGGTTTTGACTGAATATTCGTTAGATATTAGTTAACTCCAGAATAACCAAAACTTCGATTCTAAGCAATTCCAAGGATCCAGCAATATCGAAGCACGTAGTAAGTGGCCGTAGTGAGTCAAATGATCTACAAGCCCGCGTTGACTTCCACAAAAAGTTCCTTACTGGAATCAGCCAGAATGGCACTGGTCTGGGGTATGGCAGTACAACCATGAGCGATATGGACTTGAAGAAGTCTCTCTTGCGGGGAGATTACGACAGCAATAGTATGGCTCACGCTATTGGCCTTCAATGCCAGAATGATTGGACAACAATTGGAGACTTTTGCATTCCTCCTCCAATGCACTGGAAAGTAATGTTGTATGACTGGACGCCAGAGATGCTGAAATTTTATTTAAATGCCTTTCAGCATACACTTCCAGACCCCAGTAACCTCGCTCGTTGGAACTATGCCGAGGATAGTTCATGTCCCCTTTGTAGCAACACCCCTTGCACAGCTAGACATATTCTAGCTGGCTGCAAGGTGGCCTTGGATCAAGGACGGTACACTTACCGCCACGACAAAGTCCTTGCTGTTATTCGCGAGGTACTTAGCCTCTCAGTGGCTCGTGCCAACAAGGGTTCCACAATATCCTCCAAACCCCCAATACAGTTTGTGCGGGTTGGCTCTAAAGGCAAAAAACATCTCACTGCAAAACCTTTCTCAATAATCGAGAAAGCTTCAGATTGGATTATGGAGGTCGATTCGATCTCTAAGCAGTATAAATTCCCTGAAACTCTCGGATGTACAGCCCTGCGTCCAGATATAACTCTTTACTCTCTATCTCGGAAGATGGTCCTTATCGTAGAATTAACTTTTCCATGGGAATCAAATATCCCAAAAGACCACGAGTACAAATTAAATAAATACCATGACCTCGCAAATGCCGTCACCCGGAACGGCTTCACCGTTCACCTTCACGCGGTGGAAGTAGGCGCTCGTGGCCTGCCAGCTAAATCTTTGTTTCACCTTTTTAAAGATCTTGGTCTCTCCAGGAAAATAATCAACTCCTTTCTAGAAAAATTATCTAAAACCGCGATCTCTGCATCTCAAATTCTATGGCTTCGAAGGGGGAGTGAATGGGTGGTAAGGTGAATGCTCACATGTGGCAAGACAGCTGTCCTAAACCTACCACCGCCGGTCGTTAGTCCGGAATCCACCCGTCACCTCCCAGAAGTGTAAAAAAAAAAAAAAAAATAAAAAAAAATATATATATGATGGGTTCGATTTTTGGTCGGTGAATTCCATGGCAGCTCCGTTTGTATTTTATTTATTTCGTTTGTTAGATAGTGAATTATTTTGATTGGTTAAATGGCAAACTCCAGCGCAAAATCTACAATAGACAATATTTTCAAGAAACATTTCTCAACGAGGACATTTTCTGAAAACCTTTTAGTTGTTCGGAACGGTTGCCCTTGCCCAAGTTTGTCGAATTTAAAGTCGGGTTGATATTTGATTGCAGGAGTTGCTGGCAGGGTTGAGGAAAGAGCGATTTTATGTAGAAATAAAATGTGACATACTATATATTTGAAAATGAGACAGAATGTAAAAATATGACATATGACAGAATGTGAAAATAATGTGCCCTTTTGGTAAAATAACGAATTGAAACTCAATTTAAAACTATCAGTGTACTCAACTGAACACCTCATCAGAGAAATGTGTTATCAGTTTATGTGTGCCTCCTCTTGGTCTAAACTAAATCATTTGTATTAAAGTAACTAATATGGAAATTGTCTTTTGATTTTTTGACTCAAAAAATATGTGTCAATTCCTTTTTGCCACAACTTTACACAGAATAAATAATAATAAAAAAATATTTCCTTAGCCAGCGCCAACCCTATATTCAGCACCAGGAATCGCCACTGATTACAAGCTTCCTTGAGTACTGTTCAGCTGCTTGGGGCCCATATGCATCGATACATGAGGGCCTAGATAGGCCTTTCGTGCGTGAAGATGACCACTTCAGTACCACTACAGATCGCTGCCAGTAGTAGTTCCACTAGTACTTTGTGGTGTGAGTGACCCGCGATGAATATTGCCATGCTATCCTCTTGCATACTGTTCAATGCAATGTTCTCTCGCTGTCACATGTTTTTACGAGCTACAGATATGACTTAACTCATTTGTACCTGAGGGCATATCTAGGCCCTATATATCGATACCCATACGGGGAAACGTACTCCTCATCGTTGGAGAAAATACAGCATAAGTTTCCTCAGACTTACCCAAGTACTTATCCCTGCCACTTTATTATGGGTACGTTAGGATTTTCCTTACTCAAGGAGAAGAAACCATATACCGTGTCTAGTGAAAAAGTGTCTTGTGTGAAAGTCTACAATCCATTTTCTCCAGGCTGTGAAGTTATATATTCTCTATCAGCGATTCCGCAGGACCGCAGCCATTCCCTAATGCATGACACCATCTGCTGAAATGATTTAGGCTCAATTGAGAGGGTTTGCAAGTAGTCAACGTACTGCCTAAAGATGGAGATATATTCTGATGGATAACGGGCCAATTAAAACACAGATTGCTATGCTTGGACCAAACTTGATTGTGAATCTTGTTCTCCTTGCACAATCAATGATCACTGTTTCATTAACATGGTGTGCACCACTGCTATTTTGGAAAAATTACAGAAAAATACCTTATCTTGCCACATCTTTACGTCAAAGTCCGCCATTGCTGTAGCCCATGGTTTTTCATTTGCCTCTATTCCATTTTTCTTACAGAGTAAAATACCGAGCTCTTCAAATGTCTCCCGTATGGCACAGATTCTCAAAGATATATGCCTGAAAAAAAAATAAATCTTTTCTTATAGAGCCACAAGTTGAAAACAGTGCCTATTTTTGGCAACAGTGCCTAATCCCAGGCCCTTTGAGTATCCTTTTGTACTCATGTGCAGGAATCCAGTCCCATCAGCCAGGTAATTATAGGCTTTTCAGTTAAGGTGTTTGTTATGCACAGGTCTTTCATTAACCCATACAGTCCGCAGACAAAGAGGCTGGTATTTACTTTCCCGGGAGGGGAAAAGTAATGTGAATGCACTTCTGTGTGTCTGTGTGTCTCCTCCACGATTCATCTGATTGAGCTGAAATTTGGCATGCAGGCATTATTTGGTCATGGCTAGAGTTATTTATTATTTTTAGAAACTTATTTTTTTAAAAGTTTTAATAGAATGTCGACCGCTTATTAAATGCCCGGGCCGATTTTACGTCTCACTCCAGCACCGTTTACATTATGTGAATTACTTTGTTTTACATATTCCGATTATTTTGATTATATTTTACCTCGGAATTTCTATAGCATGTCGGCAGATGCCGACTGCTCCTTATCGCTCGTTTGTTCATGAATTAAATAGCGATGTGATATTCTGCATGGATGAATCTATTGATGCCCCTCATCCTTTCTTACGATACGGCCCCATTATAGACTGCATTGCACCTGAATTGCTCATTGCTTACATATTATACCTTTTTTCCAAACTTTACGCAGTTTAATATACAAACGGAGTTGCCATGGAATTCACCGACCGGAGTTGGGCCCATCAAAATACTATTTATACACTTCTGGGTGAGCGGTGGATTCCAGACTTACGACCGGCTGTGGTAGGTTTACGACAGTTGTCTTAACCCATGTGAGCGTCCACCTTACCACCCATTTACTCCCCCTTCGAAGCCCTATGTCTTCAAGATTTCCGCATCTCAAATTCTATAATTTTGAGATGCGGAAATCGCGACTTTGGATATTTTTTTCTAGGAAGACGATTATTTCAATTTCAATTTTTCAATTTCAATTTCAATTTCAATTTATTTCCAAAAAATCTTAACAGATTGTAGAAACTTAATATTTAGGTACATTTAAATTACAGTATATTAGTTCGTTTTTACAATATTTAAATTTATCACCACGTACATACAGTTACTTCATTATTGCTTTTAGGGCATCTAAATCATTTTTAAGATTTATTTACTAAAACCACAAATTAAAATAATTGATAAAAATAATCAAGGAATTAAAATCAGAAAAAGTCAGAATAATTAAAAAATGCTATTTAAAATTGTCAAAAAAATGACCAAAAAATTTGAAAAATTATTTAAAATTAA
The DNA here is from genome assembly GCA_944548615.1 of Micropterix aruncella. Taxonomy (NCBI): domain Eukaryota; kingdom Metazoa; phylum Arthropoda; class Insecta; order Lepidoptera; family Micropterigidae; genus Micropterix; species Micropterix aruncella. The sequence goes on along the minus strand of OX155952.1, from coordinate 18,996,944 downwards.
CAAACTTATCGATCGAGTAAAAAGCTTTGTCTAATAAGAATTCTTTAAGTAACTTTTTGAATAAGCTTTCCACTTGAATAGTTTTTAAACTTTCTGGTAGCCTGTTAAAGTAATATGGCCCTGAGTATTTTTTGTCTTGCCTTGCTGTGTTTAGTTTAATACATGGTATAAAAATGTTTAATTTATTTCTCGTATTTTTAGTATGTGTATCTGAAAACTTTTTATAATGTGTTTCTTTATTCTTAAAAAACTCAGTTAGTAACTTAAAGAGATAGAGTGTAGCCTTTTAAAAATGGGTCGACATGACTCTTCCCTTTTCACCTTTGCAATTATTCGCACTGCTCTCTTTTGGAGTATAAATATGGGTTCCCTATGACAAGCATAACAATTTCCCCAGATCGTAATGGCATAACTTAGGATAGCTTCAATATAGCTGAAATAAACATTTCTTGTTTGCAATTCATCCAAAGACCTTCTTACAATACTTAAAGCATAACATGCCCGACTTAACCTACTTTCGAGGTTTTCACAGTGAAAGTTCCATTTTAAAAGTTCGTCGACATGAACACCTAAAAATCTAGTACAATGAGTTTGAGGAATGGCAGTGTTATTTTTTGAAAGTATTATTGGCGAACCTTTATTTTCCTGGAAAGATCAAGATATTTAAAGAGGTGAAATAGAGATTTGGCTGGCAGGCCTGGAGCGCCAAATTCCACTGCGTGAAGGTGAACAGTGAAGCCGTTCCGGTGGTAAAATGTCTTTACACAGTGTTGAAATGTCTAGGCTTAGACCGAATACATACTAGGGGTCTTATTAATTAAAAGTACTACGAAACGCTAACCGATTCACATCTGCATTGTCATCTATAAATATAGGTGCGTCCCACGATTTCTTGTCATTGTAAATGTTGATTTTCTCATTTGGTATATTGAATGATTTCAAATAATCGATCCACTCCAGTGAAGAGTCTTTCTCCTCGTATTCCCCTCCAGGAAAAACAATCGCGTTTGGCATAAATTTCGCGTTTTCGGTCCTTTTTTGTACTAGCATATCGTAGTTGAATGCATGCTGAACATTTGGTATAGTATTCTTACGAATCAGCGGAATTATGCTGGTCGATTCCCGCCAAAGTTTCGTGTAGCGACTCATCTTAAATATCGCAGATACTGAGCAAGCGGACGCGAAATTTTATTCGACTACTGCGGTACTTTAATTAATTAACATTGTATTAAGAGGCGACCGTCACGTTCCAATGAAACTAATTTTAATTATGTCATGTTATCAGTGATAAGACATTTGTTTTATGACAGCTGTGAGCTGTCTTCTTCTTCTTCTTCTTTGTGGCAATTCCACGCAGCTTGGTTGCTGGCGATTGTGCCAATATGGCAAATTATTCTTCTTCGTTTCCTGTGTTGTCTTGACAACGGGGTGGGAACTATGGTTAGTAGCAGTAGCGGATACAAGGGGGGGGGGGGGGGGGCTAAGGGGCTGAAGCCTCTCTAAAACATAAATAAACAAAACTTTCAGATTTGTCACTGAACTGCATATTAAAAATCTGTTAGTTCAGTCTAATTTAGTAGGTATAGGTACCTAATTTCTTAATGTAGTTGCACTACAGGTTTTTAGGAGAATTCTGGAATTATTGTTATTTACTGATATAGCTATTAGCGAGACCGACCCTCAGCCCCCCCCCAAATATAAATCCCGGATCCGCCACTGGTTAGTAAGCCAACCTACGGACAAAGACAAGGGACAACACTGTTTTAAGTACTTAACATAGGAACCACAATATGGACATTACATGGATAAACGTAAGAAGGGATGCCTGATAGGGAATAATTTAGTTAATAATTTAGACGATGACACATAAGGTAAGAGCACCAGTAGATGACCATTTAAGGGCCAGAATTTCGATTTTTTAATACTTACCCTTTATTTTTATCTGAATTCATTGAGTAAATATTTAGATATGTTTTCTGATGTGTGTTTATTAAACACACATACTTTTTTTGCTTGTACAGTTATACAAAAAAATAATAAAAAATAAATACTTTTTCAAACAAAATTGTTAGTAGTTGACCATCTAAAAAATACAAAAATCTAGTAGAAGACCATATTTTGTATCAGTACTTGACCATCCAGATAGTTAAGTTTAAATGGGGTTTAAGTTGTTAAATAAGAGGCAAATTTATTAATACTTAGTGTTTTATTTCAAACAGAGCATATGAAGAAAGAACAGAGCATATTAGAAGTTACATAAAGAAATGTATCTCTGGAACATCGAAGACATCCCTCGTTGAGCTGATCTTTTTTGGCTCAGCCTTTAAAGCAATTACTACTGCTTCCCACGGGTAGTCAAGCTCGTCTTTACGTTCCGGCCATTTCCACAATCGACCATTCACTTCCATCGATGAGATTGTAGCTGTTTCCAATCGCTTTTAGTACTTTCCCGGGGTAAAATTTATTTTCGTACTGAAATATGACAAATTCACCACTAACTCTTTGAGGGGGCTTCAGAACCGCAACGTTAGATTCTTGGTAATGGTCAGGCTCAGTTTCTGACTCCTTTACACTTTCTCCTAGAGAATCCTCAGCATCTGAGTCAGAACTTGAACAGAAGTGGAGATTTTTGTTCACCCACTTTATTTTTGCAATCTTTATTTTTTCTAGAGCCTTGACACGCTTTAATGACTCTTTTTCTTCTTTCTTTCGTTGTTTTTCAGCAGCTTTTTCTACTTTTATCCGTTCAAGATCTTCTTTTTGCTTCAACTTCCTTGTAAATATTCCTGGTAACTTTTACCCGAAACAATAGAAGGCATTCTTTCTTTTGAACGTGGTTTAGGTGTGTCCCTTTTGATACTAGTTTTGTAAAAGAAATGCTTCTTAAATGGACTTGATACGTTAGCAGGTGCGGGATCGAAAGAAGTTCCAGCAATACCGTTGACACCGGAATTACATTCGTCAGCAACAGCGTTGATTGATGGTTCTGGTATCGTTTCTAGCAGACCGTCAGGAACTAAGCTGATTGCTCCAGTACAGTTTCAAGCAGACCGCCACCGACACTAATGGCTGACGGTCTCGACAGCAACGCAAGCAGATTCTCTGCAGTGATGACTGACGGAAGTCATCTAAGTACAAAATAAAAAAAATAGCTTTTAGTGGCAGGTTATAACTGACACTAGAGGTGGTCAACTACTAAATAGAAGTCCGCTAGAATTTATTGAATAGTTGACCGTCCCCGTCAATTATTAGAAAATCAAGATAAATTTGAGTCAGTACTGGACCACCCTGCCTGTCAGCTCCACGTGAATATTTTCATATTTTAAAATACCACTTTACCCAAACAAATCCTTAACAAATAACAAAATAAAAACACTTACCATCAACAATGTTATTAGTCGCTATTAATCGCTCTCAAATCTATCACAATCCTTACGGAAATCAGCAAGAAAAACCCAGATAAACAGCTTACGGCGCGTCACTCTACAAACAACTGACCGCCATTTTAAATATTAACTAGTAGCAGACGCGCAGTTTGCACTGATAGATGGACAGATGGCAGCACTTGTTAGTTAACATGGAATAAATTTAAAAATGTGTCCCAAATTCTTATTTTATCAACTTTAGTGTGAAATGGTCAACTCAGGTACAGGGTCAATTACCGGTGCTCTTACCTTATGTAAGTAATGGAGAAAATATATAGTGGGAATAGATCTTGGAAAGTAGCTTTTAGGTTAGGGAGAGTTGGTCTTACTATGCGGTCTGAGGTGCTGGAAAAGTAAGAGAGGGGAGGGGATTCAGGATTAGGATTAGGGGCGGCACCCCCAACGCCAGCCGAGACCGAAGCCACACCCTTGCACCTGGCCATTGTGACAATGTGCCATCCATCAGCTCCTGCTTGCAGCCAAAAATCCACTGTATTCAGTAGCTTTTTCCACTGACCCGAGGCGCCAACAAGAGTCACTTTCCCCCCCGAAAGCGACCGAGTCCCGGTCAGCCCTAGGTGAGAGCCGCCCCCGGGGAGACTTTTTGGGGGGCTCTAAATGGCCAAATGGTTGAGGGAGATGAATTTGGCTATAATTCTATAATTTTTTATAGAGTTAGATGCTCAAAGGATGTCAACTTTGGCAGGAAGTTGAATTTCCATTTGGATAAGGTTTGGGATAAAAGAAGAGAAATTATTAAGGAGGGTACAGTTGCAAAAGAGGTGATCAACTGTGCAGGAGGAGAAACCACAGTCGCACTGGGGAGAAGAGATAATGTTTAGGCGATAAAGATGAGCAGGCATCGAGCAGTGGCCCAGGCGCATTCTGCTTATAGTGGTAATTTCCGTCCGTTTAAACGGCTTTTTGTAAAACCACGGCTTATTGGGGATCAGAGGATTAATTTGGGAGTAGTGAATTCCCTTAGTCTTATACGAGGAGCGCCAGACCTTCTCCCACTGATTTCTCATCTCCTCTTCAATCAGGGGGAGAAGATCAGACGCCGGGATCTTAACCTGGAGGAGAACTCCCTTAGATCGGGCTTCATTAGCCAGACTTTCTGCCGTTTCATTGCCTGCTATTCCAGCATGGCCAGGGATCCATGTGAGGATTACTTCACCCCCACCTTCCCTAACAGTGCAAAACAGAGACCTGATAGAGTTTTCAATATGGGTTGGTCGATGAGAAATTGCAGGGTTGTTCATTTTTTCAACCAGGCTTAGGGAGTCCGAGAAGATGACGCATGGAGATATATGGTTGACCGAAACATATTCTAAAGCTTTCAAGAGGGCGATGCTCTCAGCGGTGTAGATTGAGGCCCGGTTGTGGAGTTTGAACAGAAGGGGGAGCTTGCGATTTAGGTGAAAAACGCCTACACCTACATGGCTACATATGTACCAGCCTCAGCCTCAGACCCATCTGTAAAGATGAGATCCCACTCTGGGAAAGAGGAATACACAATATTAGAAAATATTTCATTGTTCAGGGGGGATGGTCGTTCTCCCGTCAGGGTTTTCCTCAATACCGTTTGGGGGATAATTTTGAGGGTGGTGAACCTCTCAAAAAAGGGAAGACTGAAGTCAGGGAGAAGAGAGTTTCTGTATATGGAGTCCTTGAATCGGTAGAGCTTTCTATGGCTGACGCAAAGAGTGGGGGATTTGCTGTTAGGGATATTTAATGATAATTCAGAAAGTATGGTAAGTTTTGGAATTAGGGGGTGGTTGTTTAATTGAAGAGGTTTAAAATAAAACCTATCTACCAAAAGTTGACAGCGAAGGTTGATCGGGGGTTCACAGGATTCGACGAGGAGGGCATTAGTAGGGGAACTTCTCATAGCGCCGATGGTGCATCTGAGTCACTTAAATTGCAGGCAGTTTAGTTTATGTTGCAGGTGCTTGCTTAGCGGGAAACAAATGAAGGCAGCATTATCAATATGCGACCGAATTAGGCAGTTATAAAGGAGTTTAACCGTAAAGGGGTGGGAGCCCCACCACACCCCGCTGATGGCCCGAAGGATGTTCAGAGACTTCTCACCTCTGGCTACAACCTGGTCGATATAGCTCCTCCACAGGAGTTTTGAGTCCAGGGTAAGACCGAGAAATTTGGCTTGAGATTTGAGTGGGATGGATGAATCCTTATAGGCTATGCTCACTAGTGCCTCTCCCTGGCGGTCAGAGTAGGTATGAAAACCTTGTTTTCTTTGTTGGGACATTTATTAAGCCAATATCGTCGACGCGTGCAAATCCGCCCGCGCCAATGCCGCGCGCGACTGACTATATAACGGCGTGCCCTAGACCCCTAACTGCGATTACACTACCCTATTTAGTGCACTAGTTAGAAAGTTAGGGCGATCGGGCTCGCCCGATAGCCCTGTCAGGACCATAACTGGCTAACTGCGATTACACTAAACGATAATTAGGGCCCTAACTGAGTTAGGGCCCTAATTATCGTGTAGTCTAATCACTCGACTGAACCTAAAATGACAATTAATTAAAAGCAAAGTTTTAACAGTGACATCACCGTTCTAATAGAAACAATGTTAATTAATGAAGTACTGTAGTTGCTTAAAATGTCACGCCCACTTGCTCAGTGATATTTAAGACAAATCGCTACGCAAACTGTGGTAAGAATAAAAGAGAGTAAAGGTATGTCTCCACGCGTGCGCTTTCGTCCTGCGTCTAGCGCATGCTTTATTGAATGCCTCAAGACGCATACAGCTATACGTCTATACTTATGCGCGTTCGCCTATGGTGGAGATTACGATGAACTAATGTGAGCTTGTAGTAATCATTGTCGTTCCTCGGAGAAGTATGACCGCAGGCTTTTTAAACTTGTTTTTGACCATATTCACATTAAAATTGTATTTTTGGCCCAGAGCAGTCAAAGCGTCGTTCCTTTTTATATTATTGTTATAATGTGTTATAATTATTTTATTGTTATAATGTATATGTTATATGTACTATAATGGTCCCATTATATAGTAAAATTTTGATATTATTCTAAAAATCGAAACGGGTTTTCGTTATCTTCCGCAGTTTTGTGTCGCAAGATACACGGAGTGACACACGCCTATACACAGGGTGCCGGATCGGCGTGCGCTGAGACATGCACGATCGTTCAACTAGTTTTGACGCATGCGCTATTGTATTAAACGCATGCTTCAGAAGAAAGCGTAAGATGAAGATGAAAGCGTACGAGTGGAGACTAGGGTAGTGACGTATACGTTGCAACGCTCCCACATTGGTGTGCACACTTGTCCCATGTATGCAACGTATATTCTGTATATTCCGTATATTCTGTATATTCAACCTGATTCTGAGAGCTAGTTTGAGAACGATTTATTCAATTTGTTATTTTAAAATGAATATGCCGGGGAAACTAAAACAATAAGAAAGTTAAGAAAATAAGATATTGGATTCATGTGATAAAAAGACAAAGCGAACAGTTTGGAGAATACCTATTGTGACCATCCGTCCCGATTTGGGCGGGACAGCCCTGCTTTCATGCTGTCTGTCCCGCTGTCCCCAGCGAGAGCAAAAATGCCCCGCTTTCGCAAACACACCAAAAGATAATTTAAGCCCAAAAAATGACAAAATTACTAGCTGGAATTTTGAGAATGCTGCTGAAGACCGTTGGATGGATTTGTTCAAACACTTCCGTGATAAAAATCTCAACTGTACTAACTTTCGTATAATTATTGAGTACGTTTTATGTCTGCCTGGAAGTAACGCACCTGTCGAAAGATTTTTTTCTGTAATGAATAAAATATGGACAAGCGAAAAAACACAGTTAAATGTCGACAAGATGAAGATGAAATAAAAAACGAATTTAAAGCGTGAATTTTGTAGTACCCGACGTTTCAGCGACGTTGCAGCCACCGATGTCCAGGGTAAACCGACTGGACGTCGGGACGTCGTGTGCTACAAAATTCAAACGATAAATTCGTTTTTTACTTATTTATAACTAAAAGTTTTACCTAATGATATGAATAAAACGAAAATTAAATAGAAAATAAAATCTTTATTGCTTCAAATCAATTATGTAGCATTGCCATCAACAAACTTTGGTTGCAATACTATAACCATACCTTTATGTTATAATAATACCTATAACAATTAATATACCATCTTATTCACATTAAACCTTGGAAGGAACTATGTGATTTTCTTCAGGCTCATAGTTTCGTAAGGCTATTCGGAGTGTATCGGAAAATTCGAGTCGGTGTACGACTTCTGGCTCTTTTAAGGCGTCCTAACTTCAAGTAAACTGGTTGAAATATTTAAAAATCAAAGTTTTTACAGCCTATAATGTGTATTGCTTCAAATGAAAACCATTACAAAAACCTGTAAATGATAAAAAAATTGTAAATTGCGTTTTATAAAATAATGAATGTACATACTAAAACATAATTTAGGTACAACATTTTAAGATTAATTATGAAAAAGATTAAGTACAGTAATTATCGATCAAATACAATTAAAACAACCTGTGTTTCATAGAATTTAAAATTGTTTATTGTTGGTGCATTACGGTACAACTTGGTAGTATAATGGACAAAAGTAATAAGACGGCACCGTTTCAATAGAGCAGGTCGCCCTAGCCCTTTCTAGCCGTGATTGATAACAATTATGATCTTTGATATTTAGTGCCGTTTGACTTACCCTTGCCTAAGCACATTGTGCGTTGTGTTTATCGGTTGAAAATCCGTGCAAATTGATTCAATATTTTATTAAAGCCATTGTGCATTTGGTCTATCATTTACAGATCTTTGTTTTCATTCGAAGTAAGTAATATACATTAAAGTTTGTGAAGAGTTTTATTTTTACTATTTCCGGACGAGAATTCAACTTTCCAGTTATTTTCTTTTATTTATTAATTTATTTATTCAAGCAATTTACACAAAAATGTTACAAATTACAATTAGGAAAGATCAAATAAAATACCATTTAACTAAAACACAGCAAGAAATTAAACTTAATTGATAAATTATGCCCTCTGTCATATGTCGCCCAACTAAGCAAAGCTTGTGCTTAAGCGGACATTCCATAAACATAGGGTCGTTAAATACGTAGACAAAAATACATGTAAATACGTTAAAAAACATTTTTTCTTTTTTTTAAACTTAATGTAAAGAAATTTAAATGGCTTCGTGTCATTTTTATTTAATATGCTGCCAAAACTGAAAAATAATAAAAAATGACAGTACAGACCTGAAAAATTGAAAAATCCAAATGAAAAGCCTTCATAATTAATAAAAATAAGAGGTGAAAATAGTCATAGTTATAAAAATAGTAATAAAGTAATCACAATGTCAGAAATTCATGTAAGTTGAATGTACTTCTTTAAATCTTTTTTGAAGACTTGCTGGGTGTCTCTTTTAGATGAGTCGGGAGGATGTTACACAATTTTGGCCCAATGAATGAGAAATTTCTTTGCCTAAAAGTTGTTCTCATAAATGGGACGTTCATAAAATCTCCAGCTGCTTTCCTGGTTGCTAATGTTAGTTTTACCTTTGGTTGGTGGAATTTGTTTTTCGTAGACGAATTAAAATATTTTTAGCAGACAATAATCTAACGCTTAAAACATTGAACTCTTTAAATAATAAAGTACTAGGAATCTAAACGGTTTTCTAATTATGGTTTTTATAACACTCTTTTGTGCAACATAAAGTGGTTGCTGAATGGTTTTAGCACAGCCACCCCAAACTATAATACCGTATTATATTACTGTTTCACAGGAGTGAAGTAAGTCATCTTGAGCGTTCCTGGCTCCAAAACGTTTCTTAACTCTCGAAAAATATTTTTTCTTTGTACTAGTTACTTTTGCTTTATATTAGGTGTTTTGTAAATTATGTACCTAGGTAGGTGGTAGGTAGCTAGTAAGAAATGGCATTAGGTAAATAGCCTTTATTAATAATGCCTATTATTATATTAGAACACTGGCGACTTATAGCTACTCTTTGCCAATACGGATAAGGGGTCCGGCACACTGGTTCGACGTATGCAAAGTACGCAACGCAAATGACATCTGGCCCTTGTATTTGAACGAAAGCAGACACACTTATTCTACGCAACGCTGTGTGGGATAAGTATGTCTGCTTCCATCTAAATTCAGGGGCCAGATGCCATCATGCGTTGCGTACGTTGCGTAGGGTAGGCCCAGTGTGTCGGACCACTAATGTTATATCCAGCGACTTACATCTAGGGACATCGGTTGGAGACATAAAGTTATAGAATAGAGTACGGGAGTTCGCGCAACAGAAAGGGATATCTGCATATTAGACTCACTCTATCCTTGTCTAGTTGCGCATGCGCGTTATCCACAGTATAGCAGACTTATGGCGTCGAATCGTTGCCATGGTGATATATAACCGTTGCCATAGTGATATATGTACGCGTGTCCCGTGCATGCGCGACTAAACAAGGCTAGAGGGAGTACCATATGCCGCTGTCTCTTTCTATTTGGCTGACGCATTCTCAGGCTGGTCGCGCGGTCTAGTACTTATATGTCAATGGTTGGAGATCGGCACACTGACTGTACATCGATTCTAAACAATTTCTAGTTCTACAAAGGATTTATTATAACGATTGAAATCTGGGATAGGTACTTTTAAAATAGGTAACTACTTAATTTAATTTTCGATTTAATATCGTTAATAAGGTATATTTTTCCTAAAATCTGTTTGGATTATTAAAATTTGTTTTGAGTAATTGTATAAAAGTAGGTGGAATTGTGAGTAAAAATCAATCGTATCTACATAAATTCGGACGAGTTGCTACTTACTAAGCTATTTACGGACGAATCTATCTTATTTCTTGGAAATATTTTTCTTGTAGGTAGAGATGTTTTGTGTGAGAATGTATACAAATACTAAGGAGACGATTGAGCCCTTAATCTCCTTCGGCTCGTGTTTGATTTCCCGTAGAAGGAATAGAGTTGTTTGCGAGTTATAAAAATATAACATTTATTGTGAAACGGACATCATTTAGGACAGCGGTTTTCAACCTGGCGCCGCGGGCACACCGCGGGTACAACAAAAGGGCTTTTGTTGTGCCTCGCGAAGTCTGCTGTCTTCGGACAAAATGAGAGGTTTCGCTGAAAAATTAACCCCGTGGAATTAACATATTTATCATAGCACCCTGATCATGTTTCCGAACAATGCTTTGATACGTGATTATCATAGAAATGCTGGAAGTTAAGGTCGACAGGAAGTTTTCTTACTGGAAGTTAAGGTCGACAGATATATTCTTAATATTGTGACGTCAAAGATTTCGAGTAAGAGACCCCTTTAATAGTTCTCTTAGCAGTTTGGTTGGTTTCAATTTAATAGAATAAGAAAAGCTTTACGCGTTAGCAAATTAACGCACTTTGCAATTACAATTCAAGGAGATGCATTAAAACACCCAGTTCCGGATAAGAAGTACTGGATATACATTTCTTTGGTCCAAAAAAAAAGTTCTGCATATTGGAATACCCAGAGTTGAGTAAAAAAAAGTGATAGCTCTTTTGCTATTTTTAACCTCGTATCTGTGAGAACAGGGATTTTCAGCACTGACAAATATAAAAAGTGTTCACCGCGAACGACTTCTATCCATCGAAGAAGAAATGAGAATATCTCTTTCGACAAATCGCTAAAGAATAAAATATATCTGTATACACACGCAATTTACACACTCTTACATCTCTAACAATATAAATTACCTATATATAAACAAGAGTGAACTAAACTTTTTCTTTTTATAACATAATATTTTGTATTTGGATTTATTTTATAATTATTTTCTACTACTTTTATTATTTATTGAATATTTTATGATTATTTTGTTTATTTTATTTAATTAAATTTAATTTTGATTTTTTTGATTTACTATTACAATTTCTTAAAATATTTTTGATAAAAGTAAATTTAAAAATTTAAAATAATATCATATAAAATTGGCGTTTTTATTAGAACAGGCACTTGTCTAAGTTTAGAAGTGACACAAAATCATTGTGTAAAAATAGTTCCTAAATATTTTTTTGATATAAATAAACTGCGTCAAGCCGAAATATCCCACTAAGTTTAAAAAATGTTACAAATAAAATACTAAATAATTAGTCATATTTTATTTTATATATGTAGAATGTATAGTCAAGAGAACATTATTATTTATTTACATTGAGGTATTCTATGTAGGTGTGATAAGACTGTTTGGTAACAAAAAATTAGAGTTATGTGCCCTTAAATATACATATACACATAGTTGAAATTTTTGAAAAAGAAAATTTGTGCCAGTAAAAAAACAAGGTTGAAAACCTCTGATATAGGGTGAAGTGGGACAGTCGCGTAATTTAAAGGCGCGTAATTCTGTTATTTATAAAAGTTTTCTTAAAATTGACAATCGATTATTGTACAAAAATATTTTATTATGTCACAGTAATTATGAATCTACAAAAAAGATATTCGTCCGAAACTGACCCATGGCAGGCTAGTTTTGGACACAATTCTGAAATTAAAAGGGTTTGCTTTATTTAATGCTGAAATTGTTGACACGATCAAACATTGTCGAGTAATTGGCTCAATTCCCCCCAACCTGACCGTATGCTCATGATAGGTTTACACGGGATTAGTACTTGTCGCTTAGTACCTGTCACATGTCGCTAACCTGCGTAGGGATCGCGACAAGTAACCGTTTACATGTTGGTGTTAGCAGAAAGGTATTAGTCGCACAACCTCCGTTTGAAATAGAACACCACCGCCGCATTATTTTTCATAGGATTTAAATTTCTCGATGATTTTTGTACTTGTTTCGTAATTCTACCTTTCTGCAGTCATAATCACAAAATAAACTTAGCAAATGTCACGTAAACAGAGAAACGCGTGTGTTCACTTGTCATTCCAACTTGTCACTAAGCCTTGCCGCGGCTGTTCACGCGAGTCAGCAAGCGACAAGTGATTTGTGGTGAGGGAATTCAGTTGTCTCTTAGTAAATAGGATCGGCTTCTATTCCCTATAACTAGTAGTTTAACTAATACTAAGCACTAATACTAAGCGTTAACATGCTGAATCAGCATGTTTATACGCAAGGCATTAGTGCAAGCGACAAGTAGGTACTTGTCGCTAGCTACTAAGCCCGCGTAAACGTCGCAGTAATGCTAGGTCTACACGGGCACTAATACCTTTCTGCTAATACCTACGTGTAAACAGCTACTTCTCACGATCACTAAGCGGGTTAGCGACAAGTACTACTAAGTGACAAGTACTAAGCGACAAGTACTAAGCCCGTGTAAACCTAGCATTATGCGAATACGTCGTTTCGAGTACACGCTTACCACCACACTTTGTGAATCGTTGATGTAGGGAATAATCTTGTCACGTGGTTGTGATGTTTATGTTGGAACATGAGAAGATTGTGTAAAGGTAGTAGGCAGGTAAAAACATGAGTAGGCAATAATGTCAGCTTATTTTCATTATTTTTTCAGAAGCAGGCTTACTTATCTACTGCTATTACTGTAGGTATGTATAATGAGGCATTTCTGTGACGCGTATTTCCTGAAGTAGGTACAAAGGGTACAAAGGGATACAAAAGTACTGGAGCGCTGAATTTCAGCTGATTATTTATTATTCACATCGGAGCTGGAACCCAAACAATAAATAACAGAAGGATTTATCGTTACTTGCGTACCTATATATTTATATTATATATATCTTCATCTGTCCCTGTTACTTTCCATTCAAATTGTGAATTATATAGGCATAACTAGAATATAAGCCCGTTTATAGCGGTCTGTTGGCTATGCTTTTGATTATTTCCGGTTTATTAACCGATTCAAAAAGAGCCTGTTTGAAATGAGACAAAATGGCGCTTAGAGACAGACAACGGGTAAACAATATCTACGGGCTTAATGGCCTCTCACTCCGTCCTAAAAGCGATAAGAGATCGTGACTGTGTCTGAAATACCTAGTTAAACGCTAGGTAGTGGGAGACCGCTAGGCCGGACGATTTTACCAATCCGCATATTTTAATCAGTCACAGTCACACATCACTAGCTCTATACGTCAACTTAGTTCTCTCTCCGAAAATTATTTAAATTCGTATTACCCCTCACGTTGCGAGGTAAAAACACCTATCACTTTTGCGCGCGACATATTCGCGCGCAAAAAATCGACGCGAGTCAACGGCCTTGAGAAAAACGATCATAACTTATAAACCACTAAACGGAATAAAAAAAGATAAAGAGAAAAATGATCGCATTGAAATTTGACATATAAAACATTATAACCTTATCTCGTAAAACAATTAAGATAATAATGAATAAATATTACAAAATTGGCAAACTGAAAAAAACTCGCCTATAAAATCATTTCGATTTTTTTGTAAATACAGTTTTTGTAAATATCAAAAATTGTAAATACAGTTATGTTCTTTATTAAATGCTTTACCTAAACGATATTTTTTTTTTACTTATTTGCATACAAAAATACGGAAAAAATATTTATTTATTCAGCCAAGAAAAATTTTATTTATTCTCGTAAAAAAAAATTTTTTTAATTTTTAATTTGTGACTACTTATGGTATTTTTTTATATGAAATTCTTTCAAAATAACTTTATTACTACATCACTTCTTCTTAGAAATCACACCAGAACTTTGACCTTTGTCTGATATTATAGAAAAATCTAAAGTTTTGAGAGTTTCCGCGTTCGAACCTAATAATAAACTTTGAATGCCCATAATATAAAATTCGTTAGATTTTGTCAATTATATTGTCTTATCATAGACTTATTATATGTCTAATAACTAATTACTATACTCCAAAGAGTCACATTTCATCGAAAAACTATGGAAAATCGCACTTTTTTCTCTCATAGTAATTATCAAAACAAGTTTCATTTTCGCGAGCCATATTAGAAAAACAACATATAATGTTCAAAATACGCCTAATTATGTGATAACTTAGGATGTAAATGAAGCAATACCTATTTTATTAGTAAATTAAAGCGACATTACGTCATGTTTCGCGATATATAGGGATATTTCACAAACATTACAAAATAAAAACGGCCATTTTTACGTGAGCCGTGTGTTGTTGACAAAGTGTTTTCTTCGAAAATTCGTGAAAAACAGCAAATTGATTGTGGAAATTGAATAATCCTAATGGCTAAACTACTTAAAAAGGGAAATTACTTACTTTTATCCGGTATACACTGCACTTATATCCACAAAACACTTCACAAAACAAACACTTCGCGGAACCTATACGCCGCCGCGGGGGGGCCGATCGACACTGCTGTTTTGACGTCTAATGCTGAGTTTTTAAATCGGCGGTCGATGTTATCGTCGTTGGCCGGCGAATGAAAGATTATTTGGCCATGTCGTCCCGCGGTCAGAAAGCATTAAAGTACGACGATTCGAATCGTAAATTGCATTTTTCGCAGCGGCGAGCGCGATATCCAAAATCGGATGTTACGGATTGTTAGGCGGCCGCCATACATGTCCCCAAATGGATGTTACGTGCTTGAGGGGGTCGGTTTTGCGGAATAAACGTGCAATCATTCTATAAATTAGCAAAGTGGCGTCGCGTCGCCGAAATTGTGGTTGTTTTCACCAAGAGGATCGTGAGTAATCGCCATTTAAAATTTTGGTTCCTGAATTTCAGCTTGTCATTGTTTGAATGACAAGGGTAGCAGTAGCC
Organism: Micropterix aruncella; assembly: GCA_944548615.1. Lineage (NCBI taxonomy): Eukaryota > Metazoa > Arthropoda > Insecta > Lepidoptera > Micropterigidae > Micropterix > Micropterix aruncella. Next base: position 18,981,787 of record OX155952.1, on the reverse strand, counting down.
AATCGCAGTCGCCGTGTCCACTGACGTCAATCCCGGCGACCAATCAAATTTGAATTCAACCACGGCTGACAGCAGAGCGAGAGTCGCCCGGACGTCAAGTAGTAATCGGCACAGCCGCATGTGACTTCATTTCGACTTCATTTGGAATAGGGAGGTACACGTACTTTTTCTCAAAAATATCGTACGATAAAATCGAAATACATTGGTTCATCCTCTAGTAAATTTTCATCATCGAAATGGATTGCGGCAAATGCGAAAAAACTATATCAACAAAAGATAAGTTATCCTGCGTGCACTGTAGGGAACATTTTCACTTAAAATGCGTCAATATCTTGAAAATGAACTTTAATAAAATGTCTGAAAAAAATATGGCCCAGTGGCAATGTGATCACTGCAACTCGTTAGACCCAAGGCAGACAAAGAATGGGGCGTCCGATAATGCGTTTAATTCACCGCTAGGCCGCGCTAAATCATTTGCTCGTGAAAACCGCTTTAAATATGTATGGGTAAACAACGGCAGGATATTTATCCGTCAGGATGATAACATTAAACCTGTTTTAATAACTAATGATCGCATTTTTTTAGAATTGAAATAAAACCACTTTTATATAACATTGTCAATGTCAACTCTTTTAACTTGGAATTTCTTTTAATTTTATTTTTTCTTTTAATTTTAATTTTTCTTTTGATTACTATTCAGATATCTTTAAAAATATATGACCATTGCATTTACAACAATTATATAAATAATATTAATAAGACTGTCATTTTTTATTCAGACTTTCAATTGCATTTTTTTATTTGCTTTAGGTATTTTAATAATAAGAATAATGGATTATTCATGAAATTTGATTATACAATATTCATACATTCATACACTATTCTGAGTTACCTCTTGTACCATAAAACCAGCACATCTGTCGGTGCCTTGGATCACTTGAGTTATAATATTCATCTTAGTCATTCCGTATTATACGACCGCAATGGATAATAATATAATAAATGTTTTTGACGCAAATTCACATGAGGCTCATGTGACATCAAATGTCAATACTTGTAGGGTAGTCCTAGCAGAAGGAACAGGCCTGAGAATGATTTGTCTTAACATCAGAAGTCTACAAAAAAATTTCGATCAGTTTCTCGTAATGCTACAAGATTTACAAATTGATTTCGATATTATAATTCTAACGGAAGCTTGGATTGGGAAGCACTTTGTTCCAATTGGGATATCGGGCTATAGTTCATACTATACCAAATTGAATAAACTACAAAATGATGGAGTTGTCATCTATGCGAGTGAACAAGTAACAGAAATAACCGTCAATGAGGTGAGTATATTTGGGGCAAACTGCTTACAGGTTTTATTAGACAAGACAATCTGTATTGTAGCTAGAAGTCCTTCTGTTCACAATATCAGCAAATTTTTAACGAGTCTGAACGATTTGCTAAAAACAATCTCCAACATAAATAACTTAATATTAACAGGAGATATGAACATATCTATAAATGAAAAAATGCACCCCCAGGCAAATGAATATCTAGAGCTTCTTACACTTTATGGATTGGTTTGTCTAGTTGAGACCCCTACGCGTGAAGTTAAAAACTCTAAATCATGCTTAGACCATATAATGTGCCGATCCCGTTATCCAACCTTATCAATAGTTTATGAAACATCAATTACAGATCATAATGTTATTTTATTTAAAATGAATTATAATTTTAACCACATGAAAAAAACAAAAAACCAAATAATGAAACAGACATTTAACTATGATAAAATTCGAGAAGAAGTCACTGGTATTGATTGGACGGCTATCTATGATCAAGTCGACGTGAATAGTGCAGCTCAATTATTTATAAATCTACTTCAAAGCGTGGTTAATTCGAACTGTTCCATTAAACCGGTTGCTATAAAACATAAAAATAAAACATACAAACCTTGGATGACGGATGGACTATTATTCTGTATACATAGAAGAGACAAACTCCACTTAGCATCACGGCGTAGACCTGATAACCTAGGTTTAAAAGATAAGGCTAAACAGTATCGAAACATATGTAATAAAATAATCCACAACACTAAAGTCAGATATTACAAAAATGAATTACGGAAAGCAAACGGTGATCCAAAAAATACATGGAAAGTTATAAACGATATTTCAAACAGAACAAAAGCTAAACAATCTATATATCAGTTAAACACCGGAAAGGAAATCATAAATACAGATACTTCTCCGCGGATACTCGCCGATTATGTTAACAAACATTTTGCCGGTGTAGGGCAGAATTTAGCCAAACACATACAAAGTAGATGTGATTCAACAGGGTTTGTTTCTTCTCAGACTACCCCTACGGTGTCGTTTTATTTAACTCCTACAACATCGGAAGAAATTTCCCAAATGATAGACTCGTTAAAAAATGTCTCCTCTTCAGGTATTGACAATCTCAATTCAAAAGTTTTCAAAAACTCAAAAAATGAACTAAGTGGTCCCATAGCACACATAGTCAATCATAGTTTCAAGCAGGGCATATTTCCTGAAGCACTTAAATGCGCTAAAGTAGTTCCTATATTTAAAAGTGGTGACAGAAGGGATATAAATAATTATAGACCAATTTCTCTTTTAAGCACCTTATCCAAAATTATAGAGAAAGTCGCAAAAAAACGTCTTCTGAAATATTTAAAAGAAAACAATCTTTTATCTAATAACCAGTTTGGGTTTAGAGAAGGAATAGGCACAACTGATGCAATCGCAGAAGTGACACGTATTATTAATTGCAATGTGGATGAGGATAAAAAGTGCATAGCTGTTTTCTTGGATCTCGCAAAGGCATTCGACACGGTCTCGCACGATAAGCTCGTTCGGAGGTTGGGGGAAGTTGGAATCCAGCATGTCACACTCAACTGGTTTAAGACCTATTTGCAAAATAGAAAACAAATTATCACCATTAATAATGTAACCAGCAAACCGGAAGACCTGCCATTTGGCGTTCCTCAGGGTAGTGTTCTCGGGCCTATTTTATTTCTCATTTACATAAATAAATTATGCGATCTGGTGGGGAAAACCATTTCTTTTGCTGATGACACAGTCATTATCTTTGATGGGCATACCTGGAGAGACACTTTCTGTGCAGCCAATGCTGGTATTAATCAAGTACGTGAATGGTTAGATGAATCACTTCTTAGCCTAAATATAAAAAAAACGAAATATATAACTTTTAGTAATAATAATAAAGGACAACCATCACCATATCATACCGTAACTATTCACTCATGTAAAAATACACAGCAATGTAAATGCCCTTTCCTGGAAATGACAGAACACGTAAAATATCTCGGAATAATAATTGATAATATGCTGCGTTGGCAAAAGCACATTGAGATGTTGACAAGCAAGGTTCGAAAACTTTCCTACGTATTCCGCGAAGTGAGAAATATTTTAGACCCGGGAACACTAAAAAATACGTATTATGCATTATGCCAAAGCATTCTTTGTTATGGCATAATCGGGTGGGGTGGTTGTGCATCAACTATCCTCCAGCCTCTTGAAGTAGCGCATAAGTGTATACTAAAAATTATCGAGCGTAAACCGTATCGATATCCTACGAACCAGTTATATAAAGATAGTAATATTTTGGACCCAAGACTGTTGTACATTAAGATAGCCTTGATACACGCAAAATTCAAAATGCCACTTATTAACGCACGAGTGAGACTCACCAGAGCTGCTAAGAATGACGATATGATAGTGCCAAGAACCCGTACGACTTTCGGACAGAGACATTTCAACTTCATAGCACCGAGAATGTACAACTACCTGCCTGATGTCGTTAAACGCATTGAAACCAAAAACAAATTTAAAAAATCGGTTTCTAGGTGGCTTATTAAAGAAGGCAGGGAAAACATCAATGGAATGTTGAATATTGTATATTAATTTTTTGTATATTAATTTTTCACATTATTCTTCAATTTTAGACATATATTTTTACTTTCAAACATATTTTTACTTTTACTATACACTTTAATAATTATTGTCAAAGTAATAGAATTTCTACAAATTTTAATTGTTTTAATTTTATTTTTTTAAATTTTTTTTTATATAACAATTATTTAGTAATTTGATTAGATACATTTAAGCAATATTTTATAAAGTCTGCCTTAGAACAGGCCCTGGCCTAGTTAGGCGACTTTTATTCATTACTATATCTCCTCGAGAATCAGTTTTTTGCTAACGTCACATATATATATACAACATGATATGGTAAACTGTACAAACGAACTTGTGTAATACAATTTCAATTTATTTCCAAAAAATCTTAACAGATTGTAGAAACTTAATATTTAGGTACATATAAATTACAGTATATTAGTTCGTTTTTACAATATTTAAATTTATCACCACGTACATACAGTTACTTCATTATTGCTTTTAGGGCATCCAAATCATTTTTAAGATTTATTTACTAAAACCACAAATTAAAATAATTGATAAAATAATCAATAAATTAAAATCAGAAAAAGTCAGAATAATTAAAAAATGCTACTTAAAATTGTCAAAAAAATGACCAAAAAATTTGAAAAATTATTTAAAATTAACAAACTCATCGATCGAGTAAAAAGCTTTGTCTAATAAGAATTCTTTAAGTAACTTTTTGAATAAGCTTTCCACTTGAATAGTTTTTAAACTTTCTGGTAGCCTGTTAAAGTAATATGGCCCTGAGTATTTTTTGTCTTGCCTTGCTGTGTTTAGTTTAATACATGGTATAAAAATGTTTAATTTATTTCTCGTATTTTTAGTATGTGTATCTGAAAACTTTTTATAATGTGTTTCTTTATTCTTAAAAAAATCAGTTAGTAACTTAAAGAGATAGAGTGAGGTTAAGGTGAGGATTCTTAGCCTTTTAAAAATGGGTCGACATGACTCTTCCCTTTTCACCTTTGCAATTATTCGCACTGCTCTCTTTTGGAGTATAAATATGGGTTCCCTATGACAAGCATAACAATTTCCCCAGATCGTAATGGCATAACTTAGGATAGCTTCAATATAGCTGAAATAAACATTTCTTGTTTGCAATTCATCCAAAGACCTTCTTACAATACTTAAAGCATAACATGCCCGACTTAACCTACTTTCGAGGTTTTCACAGTGAAAGTTCCATTTTAAAAGTTCGTCGACATAAACACCTAAAAATCTAGTACAATGAGTTTGAGGAATGGCAGTGTTATTTATTGAAAGTATTATTGGCGAACCTTTATTCCGATTTCGATGATTTGTAAAATGTATGAAGTTACTTTTAGACGCATTTAGTGTGAGGTTGTTGCTCTCAAACCAACTATTTAGTTTGAATAGATTAATTTTAACGTTAATCAATAATTCTTCCATATCTTTACCGGCAACAATTAAACTAGTGTCGTCAGCAAACATCGTTACATTTATATCGTTGAAATACATTGGTAAATCATTTACATATACTAAAAATAGAATAGGGCCCAAAATGGAACCCTGCGGGACTCCAAGTTTATTAGTTAAAGGGATCAAACAGTGTTTTGTAATGTTTTGATTTTGAAATTGTGTAATTTCCACTATTTGCGTCCTATTTGTTAAATATGAATCAAACCATTTTAAGCAGTCTCCCCTGACTCCATAATGATTTAGTTTGTTTAGTAAAATATCATGCCTAACGCAATCAAATGCCTTACTCAAATCGCAAAATATACCTAAGGTGTAGTATTTGTCCATTAGTTTGTCATTTATATAAGATATGAAATCCTCGATAGCTTTAGTAGTGGACTTGTTTCGTCTATATCCAAATTGTCTTTCACTAAGAATATTGTTTGCATCAAAAAACGCAATTAATCTATTTTTAATTATAGTCTCTATGATTTTTGAGAAAGAAGACAAAATTGCAATTGGTCTAAAATTTCCAGTTTCAGTTCTTGCGCCTGCTTTATAGAGTGGAATCACTTTTGATAATTTTAACTCTTCGGGAAAAACACCACTTTCTATAGAGGCATTTATAGCCTGCGTTAAGGGGTTTTTAATGTAATCTATTGCCCTATTTACAACAAACATTGGAATTTCATCCGTCCCTGCAGAATGACTCTTGTTCAATTTTTTTACTATATTTTCTATTTCCCTACTAGTAACGGGTTTCATAAATATTGAATTTGGATTTTGTCTTGCATTTGATAAGTAGAAACGAAATTCATTATTGTTACATTGAGCCTTGTTTATTTTCGTTGGATAATTTACAAAATATTTATTAAATTCATTTGCTACATGTTCAGGATTATTTATTATAATTTTGTCCTCCGTGTACCTATATTTCGAAATTGACTTTTGGTTTGTTGTTTCTGTTTGTGTTAAGGTTTACAATATTCCAAATTGCTTTACTTTTATTTTTTTGTTCATCGATGTATTTTTTTGTTGCCATTCTCCGTGCCTGCTTTATGACTTTTTTTAGTCTATTTTTATATTGTTTGCAGTGGTCTCTTGCATTCTGATCTCGTTTATTTTTTCTTAATAAAAAATATAAATTTCGTTTATTTTTACATGACACTTTAATACCCTTCGTTATCCATTTCAGTTTTAAATTTGATTTTAAATTCACATTTTTATGTTTGAAAGTATTATCAAAAACATCTTTTATAGTTTTCAAAAAACTAGAAAACCAGTTAGATTTGTCAGTGTTCTGATCGAAAATTCCATTCCAATCTAATTTTGATAAATGTTCATTAAAATCCAACTGAGATTTATTAGGAAAAATCCTTTTCCGCGTTTTTAGAAAACATTTTTTAATTATTTTTTTACCTTCATTGAAAATTTTCATGGATATGGCCTCATGATCGGATATTCCGAGTGACTCTATTTTACTTTCGTATAAATGTAATGGTAAGTTTGTAAATATGTTGTCTATCAACGTACTAGTAGTAAGTGTAACTCGTGTTGGTGAATTGATTGTGATTTCCATGCGATATTGAGCTAGAATTGATTTTAATCTTCTGACACTACTTTTATTTTCCATTAGGTTAATATTATGATCTGTTGCTATTATTACCTTTTTGAAGATTAATATTTCCAGAATCATACTTAATTTATTAAAAAACAAGTCTATGTCTCCATTAGGTACCCTATAGATACAGAGAATAATTAAATCATTTGATTTCAAGTTAATTCCACAGCATTCGAAATGACGTTCTACTGAAATGTTTTGAAATATATTATAGTGATTTGTTATATCATCAAATGGTATATCCTTTTTTATGTATATCGCCACTCCGTCGTGTGAATAAACATTTCGACAGTACTTTGTCGCTAGAATAAATTCGTCGTGAATGCTTTCGAGTTCGCATCCTCCTGTTACCCAGTGTTCGCAGATACAAACTATCCTAATTTCCGGTTTCTCATTTAGATATACCTCTAATTCATCACGCCCTGTGCTTAAGCATTGAATATTTAGATTACTCGATTAGTGTATACACCGGCAATACTAACAAACTTACCAGTCGATGCTGTGCGGCAGCAAATCCATCGGCACTTTTCATGCACCTAGGTTACCATTGCGCTAGAAAAGAACATGTCCCAATCGTAGCGTTTACGAACGTTGCTAACTGTAAAATGTGGGTCTGCGCAGAGAAAGATTTTCTACGTTTTAAATACTTAAATTGTTAGTTAACTGACAATGGTATTAATCCGGTTACAGCATATGAAACAGAATAGATTTGTCTCTTTCAAGCACCCATGCGCTAAATTACGTTAGAAAGAGAACGAGACTAAATTAACTTTTTAATTAAATGGGTAGTAATGAATGAACATAAAATAATACAAGTACCTGAGACCTCTCCTTGTGAAAAAGCAATTATTGTGGTATAACCATTGATTAACAACTATATAATCAATGGTATAAATTTTGTCTCAATCTATGTATGTACCTTCGTAAAAACCGAGTTTTATGCGCAGAATGAATGTAAATGTAAATGAAAATAAAATAGGGATAAGTACTTAAAATTTTAATTTTTGACGGTTTGTCGTACTTCAAATTTAACCGCTGATAAAATCCACACAAATGTAATCTTATCTGCTTCCCAAAAAAAAATATATTTATACTCTTGTTTTTTTTTGCCAAAATCAATTTTCTTGTATTGGATAATTTATTAAAAAAAAATAAAAATCTTGGAATTGGTAAATTTAAACTAGTAGTAAAATTAAACTAAATTATGATTATTAATCGAAACGATAAGTTTCTCGTTGTTGGAGATTTTAATTTTCCGAAAATTATGTGAAATCCATCAACATCTAATTGTGGCACTATTCCTTCTAACTTCACCGACAATCTAAGCTGTCACCTGATCGACACAATTTTTCTGAATTTATCTCAGTATAATTCCTAGCCTAATAAAACTGACAGGATGCTGGATCTAGTATTGAGTAACATTGATTGTACAGTTGATCAGTATAGTAATCATATCCTCTTGTTTGTACAGTTTGTGATTGATTGTATCATATAATATCCTCTTGTACTGATGTAATCATATCCTCTTGTACCAATCGACGAGTACCATCCAGCATTATCGGTGAATATTCCAATTGCATTCAGACAGTTAAACTCTAATATTCGTGTGGTCTAATTATTGTATATGGATAAACCGATTATAATGTTACCAACGCGAAATTGGCAGCCATCGATTGGCGCTCGGTGCTTCACAACTTCGACATGGAAATAGCTACTTTGCGATTTTATAATATTATTATTGGTATTTTTCACAGTTTCAGATAGAAATTTTCCACCTTGGTACTACGCGGCTTTCATAAAAGTTCTCAAAGAGAAGCCGTAGAAAATGGAAAACTTTCGGAAATTTCACACACTATGAGGCGTTTTCTATACTTTGCAGCAGTTTCTTAAGGCTATGTGTAAATCGCTATTTCTAGTCAACTATCAGAACGGTGCATTGAAGAAAACTCGAAGTTCTTCTGGAGCTTTGTTAATTCAAACTCTCCACTGATGGTATTCTTCTGTAATGAATCTGAATGGCATTGAAGCAATATAAATATATCCGTCCGCAGACTATTTTTAAACGGTTTTTGAAGATTAACCTTCTGTTAATAACTGCCATGATCATTACGATTCTAAGAAACGAGCTGTCGATGTAAACGATACATATTTTTGATATAAGCATAACCTTTAAGTACCTTAGAAAACATCAGGAAAAATAAAAGCGCTGGTTCAGATGACATTCTTTCATTATCCATAATTAATTGTGCTGCCTCGTTGTCGAACCGCTCACCATATTATACCAAAAGTCGACTAGGAATGTAATATTTCCAGATGCCTAGAAGAAATCTTACGTCACTTAAGTCCGATACAAGCTCACCAGACAGCGCACGAAGGTGGTCGACGTGGGTCAAAGAGTGGCCAAGCTGAAATTGGGTTTGGCCGGCCACGTGGCCCGACGACACGACGAACGGTGGAGCAAGCGCGCTTTGGAGTGGATACACCGGCCCGATGGTCCGATGACATTAAGGAGACAGCTGGACCAGTCTGGATGAGGGAAACGGACAACCGATCCGGAAGGAGAGTGTTTGGAGAGGCGTATGCCCAACGGTGGGCGAATGCGCGCTGATGATGATGATGAAGAAGAAGAATCACCTTCACAAATTCTATAATTTAATCTATGGACAGCCGCGTACAAGTTGATGCTTTTTATACTGACTTTCGAAGAGTTGGATAAGATTAATCCCTCCATTTTTCTACAAACTTTGCTGGATTTGGGAATCAGAGCTGACCTTTTCCGATGAATTTCATCGTATGTCACGAATACGTCGCAATCAGTTATAGAAGAGGGTTTCCATTTGTGATTCCAAAAAATCCCTCTGAAGTGCCTCATGGTTCCCATTTATAACATCTTCTATTTCTTTTGTACCTCAACGACATCAAAGACTACGTATATCACTCTAATATCCGGATATAAGCTGATGACACAAAGATTTAAAAGGAAATAAAATCCGCAAGCAACTGTAACCTCTTGCAAGATGATATTAATAGCCTAACAACTCAGTACTGTCTCAAGAAAAATCTCTACACAAACAACACTAACTATCACGTTATCTTTTTCTCAAGGAAACAATTCGATATAGTTATAATTTATACATTAAAAGATGCAAATTTGAAGAAAGTATCCAGTCTGCGGGACTTCGGGGTGATGCTTGACAGGAAGATGCTTTTTATAGAGCATATCGATAAAGTTGTTCCTAAACTTCTCGTTTATATATTCAGGGTTACGTCAGATTTTAAATCTCCAGAGACGTCGAAGCTGATGATTAACTCCAGTCATCTGGAATCGGCAGTATAATATATACATAGAAAGAATTGAACAAGATTCGTTAAACGCCTAAATTTCTTCTCCTTTAACAAGCCGTCTACGTATCTCTCAAGATACACGAATTATTGCCACAACGGGATCACAGGATATTCATTCATCTTGCTTTCCTGCATAAGCGTGTAAATAGCGCTTTAGATGCGCGAGATAATTGGCTCAATAAATGGCTCAAGTAAAAGTTTTAAATCATATAAAATAGGTTTCCTAAAATGTTTGTTTGTTTCTACTCTTTCGTGAAATTTCACAATGGGCGAGCTTATTAACAAACGACAATCTCTTACAACCAACCCTAATAAGAAGTGTTTATATGCATATGTAAGTGTAGCATGTGTTGTTGCATTCGATCAACAGAATTGAAAATGCAATTCCGTTAATTTTATGCTAACGGAAAATGGTGACCCAGCCGGGAATCGAACCCGGAACCTTACAATATCAGTTTAGGCGACTTAGCCACTATGTCAATGTATTTGTTTCTCAAATGCTGCTGAAGAGACCGCCATTCCCTACCTTACCCTATTTACCGTTAACAATTCAGGGGTTAGAGAATAAACGTTTGAGTTTTGCAAATCAAATGCAGTTTTAAATCCTTGGCGTCTAGGGCGCGCCTTAACGATATCTTGGCGTTAAGGGTGGGCCTTATTCCACTAAGATAATATAAAAACGAAAGAAAAATCACCTCAATTTACGAGGGAAAAATAAAGCCGCCTATTGTGGCCGGGGAAAAATTATTGAACGGCCGTTATATCGTTGATAAAGGAAAGTTTGCTTTATTGAGGTGGCGATGGCGCTTAACGCTGATTGGATTCCAGTTGCTTGTGTTTTTTTCGGTGCCGCGGGCGAAAACTCGAGAATATTATTTGCGGAGTGTACGGATAGTCAGCGACAAAAAAGTGCAAGAGTTTTGGAAAAGCTGATACTTCCAGATAAGACAGTATTTTGACCATAGAATGCCAGAGTACAGTCAGCAAGCCAGATTCCGGGCACCTGGCGCTGGCATACTAGGAAAGTTGTAATTTTAATTGGTACCCCCAAAGTGTTTTGGAAAAGCTGAAAATGCATCAGTAGACAGTGGATGCAATAAATAACTCAATAGGTACATATGGTCAGACTGCCTTATAATCGAACGCATGGCGTCAGCATCGCCATACCATTATATTGCGTCATTGCGACATTATATTGCGCGGCACAACCGATGCGTCATAGACCGATGCGTGACATGTATGATGCTGACGCCTTGCGTTCGATTTCGGATAACATTGTCTTGACTAAAAATTTATTTGAATTTGAACTCAAACCCTAGTTATCCAAGTTCGAATTGGCCAGTGTGAAAAAACAGCAATTACACAGGTAAGGATATTAGAGGCCTTTTAAATATTTCCTCTTATTTCATCAGGCTGGTCGCAAGTTGTTATCTCGTATATTTGTTTTTTGGTAACGATTGTAACTTATCGGGCCACTTGATAGGCTCTCACGGATCATCAGTGGTCAGCGAAAAACCGGTTGAGAACCGTTGTACTGGTGGATCGCTGCCGGAAGCAAGTGACCGGACCGTTTACTGGTCCCTTGCAATCCGGGCAGACAGCTAATTACCGCTTTTGCGCCGGATAGTGGTGGAGTTTGGTGGGTGAAGGGGAGGGGGGTGGGGGGTCCTAAATATCGGCATTCATTGAACCACGAGCGGCCGCGTCATTATCGAGCTGCAGGTCCAGCCGCGAATTTATGGATCGTTTCGTGCATCTGACGCCACACCACGCCAACAGCAGACGTTGCAAATACTAGCTGGGCGGCCATTATACTCGTATAATTAAAATCACCCTTTCTTTCGATTTTCGTACAGCATAACTCGATTTTCCGTTAAGGGGAGCCTGGGTTGGAAGGCTAAAAAAACACGTTTTTCATGATTATCTTTAATTTAACAAATCTATTCGTGAATCTTTTACATTATTTTAATAAATATTTAAAAGATAAAAACAATGTAATAGTAGAAAAACTGTTTTTGAGATGTTGAATTCCGAATGTTTATACCGCTGCAGAAATGATGGTATCTGTGTGCGCCGGTAATAGCGAGCGTATTTTTTTCTGAAACAAAAATAACAAATTAAGATATTAATTATTACATATGTTTTATGTTAATAAACTTAAAAAAAATTAACCAAAAGTTATAATTTTTATATAGTTTTCCGAGAATTAAAAGAAATAAAATCGATTTTCACCCAAAAAAATGTGTTTAACTAGTAAAAAAAAAAATACATAAAAATATATTTTGCTGATTAGTTCATATAGAAGACAATTTTATATTCTTTGATTTTTTTAATATCGATTCGATCCGTCAAGTCGTTTTTCTGTTATCGCCGGCGCAAAGTGGAAAAATATGGTTTTGAGAAAAACGCGTTCAAGTTTTTCTTTAAAGGAAAGTAGTATTTTTATAAAACTCACAGCAATCTGAGACTAATCAGCTATTCCAGAGGTAAAAGATTTATATTTTGATTTCAACATTAATAAAAAAAAAATAAACGTTGTTTTTTTTTGGCTTTTTAAACCAGGCTCCCATACAAGGTGACATCAGGATGTAAAATGTATAGTACGAGTTAGTGTTGGGAAATATATAGAAGATTTGAGAAATTTATAGGATTTTTGCAAAAAAATGGGACTAAAGATCTTTTTTCTGCATATAAATAGTAGGTAGGTACCTACTGTTTTCATAACTATATTCTATATTGTATGCTTGGTCACATAGTTTAAACTAAAATAAAAAAAACGTAATATTACGATTCAATATAAAAGGAAAATCATTTAATAGTGAATTCACGCGAAAATTGCGTTATATATTCCATTTTTGTATGATAAAAAAATTAATTTTATATAGATTAGAAACATAGATTTTATGACCTTCGGAGAGACTCACGAGACTCACTCTATTACGCCACGGGACGAGAGAGATGTAAAACAACGACTGCGTTATGGTCCTTAAGTTCGTCGTTAAAAATATCCGTCGTTTTGTAAGCTTAGCTGTTCATTCTTCATTTAATAAAGGTTAGATATTCTAGGTCGTCATGCTTTTTCTTACGAGTATCAAAGATGAGTGTATGTCATAAAAGGGATGGAAAACAAAGACAGAAATATGGTCCTTATGTCGAGATTTTTCTATAATCAAATTGGAAACAGTAACTTGACGTATCCCATTTATACACACGCGTCTATAACACACAATGCGTTTTCAAAAAAAAAAAATAAGCACACTTATGTCAGATTTGTTTTGTTGGTGAATAATGAGTTAAGTATGGTTGAAGTGGAAAACTTTTTTGGGTGAAATTGATTTTAACGCCCAATAATTGAGTTTCATTCATGTATGCGGTACTGTTATACAAAAATCGAAAAAATCAGTAACTTTTCAGTCTTTACTGCATTTTTTGATTTTGTACATGTATAGAAAAAGAAAATAAATAAATTTTATTATGAAATATTGTACCGCATTATAAACAACATAAACATGGATTTACCGGAAAAAGTTCGTAACACCCGACTTGTCAGCGATGTTTCAACCGCCGTTGTCCAGGGTCACCTGGACTCACTCTAATCACCTACTCACCGGGTGCAACTTCTCCGAAATGTCGGATGCTGCAAACTTCAGGCGGTAAATCAGTTATTATCTTGTTTGTTGTGCCAAACAACCGTGATTTTATTCGATTTAATATTTTTACGTAATATAAATCTCAGATAATTCTTATATTAATATATAGATTAGAATAACTTGATTGTGTTATAAAATAAAAAAATAATGAATATAACTGGTTTTATAAAAAAGACAATTTATTCACAAATGGCGGACTTAGGGCTATAGCGATATTTGCGCCATTTGTGGATTAATCTAAAAACAGTAAGTACAATACAGTAATCTAAAAATAGTAAGTACATTTGAATCTGCTACAACTCTCAATTTAAATATAATACAGCTCGCCTCAAACCTTTAGGTAGGCACATATTAATCACTAAGATATTTTATTTTACTTTTTGACAACCGTCACATTTTTTTTTGTTATTTTTGACATTACATTTATTAATTGTAGGTATACTAAAAAAACTTATTTTTATCGGTATTTTAAAAATTTAATTACTCTGTGTTTTTTATCTGGTAAACTAAATGATGAGACTCGATTTAATTCTACAATAATACCTTCTTTATTTTTACGAGTAACCTTTTATGTTTTAATTATTAATAAAAGAATTTGATCATTAATGAAAAATTTAATGATATCACGGCCAAATGTAAATTTAATACAACAGTTAACTGTATATACAGCTATGTATTAGTTTTTAGGACAATACATTATTTGGTTTGATTTGATTTGATTTAAATCAATTTATCTCAAAACAACGATTTTGTAATTAACCCATTTTTCACCAATAATAAAGATTATAATTATAGTACGAGTAAGTACCTATTGATATTTTTTTATATTGTCATTACATGCGTATATAATTATTTGTTCTCACACTCTTTTTTGCTTCGAATACTGTGTTACAACGTCTGCAGAAGAAAAATCTAGGTAATGTAGTATTTCTATCACAAAAACAAACCGAGAGCTCTTTCGTACCAGCATCTGTAAACCGAGTATCCGGTACTCGAAAGCGGTGGTACGCCATTACCGATGGACGGCAGAATGGCACTGCACGCTACTGGACTAAATAAATTTAGCATGCATTAAGTATTAAGTGCACCCGGATTTAAACATTAATTAATTTATGCAATCATTTTCCAGGCAATAATAAACATCGGATCTATTTACATACAAAAGCGGTGCCTATTTATGCAGTTGAGTACAGAGTCAACTCGGCGTCATGTTATTGCCAGCGTTGCACTTCTGCTACGATTTACGCATTTTGGATAAAACAATCCCATCAAATAGTTTTCGATTTTCAAATTAAGATTGTCACGACGAAAGCACGTTTATTTCAAATTCAAGTTTGAAAAATCGCAAGTCTAAAAAGCTTTAAAACGCCATAACACGTAATAAAAACCCATATGGATGCAAAAATCGTACAATTCGGATAAGGCCGGTAATACACGTCAGATTTTTCTTTACGATAGTCGGATCCGATAGTCTGATCGAAAGCCATTCTTGTCATACATTTGTTTGAATATTCAGGGAGCTAATAGGCCCTTGCTGAGTTGGCCACGAAGATCCATTTTGTTCAGGGTTGGTCACACTCACGGGTCAACACCCATCCGGCGGCCTCCACGCATGAAGCGCGAGCCCGTGCAGGACTCTGGCCTTAGGGCTAGTTTCCCTAGGAATCAATCTTCTGGCGCTCCTGGGCGGTCTGCGCACCGTGCGGCGTAAGCCAATCGTTTGTGCACTCTGAGTAACAGTCAGGGGAGTCTGGAAGCAGTACTGTCTCCTATAGAGCGGGGGTGGTTGCGGACCTTACGGCGACTGCTCTTGAAACGACCATTGGCTACCCGATCCTGGGTGCACAGTCGGGCAAAGGATGTCGTGGTCCGCGATAGATTCGGTATACACCGTTTCACCGCTTCGTAAGGGAGAGGACCGCGCAAGCGACCTCGAACTCGTAACCAATTGAGGGACCGGAGTAATCTGGTCGCAATTGGAAGCAAGGGCGTGAGTGTAAGCCCGCTGGGTAACACTCCTGGCTATCTCGCGGTTAAGGCGTTGGCCTCTTACGGGCATGTGGCGGAGCTTGAAGGTGAACTGTTTTGTCCAAGTTTTTTGCGCTCACTTCGCGGGAGAGAGAACGACTAATCGTTAAAACTTCCTGATAGTCTGATCAGGCTATCGGATCCGACTAATGCATAGAAAAAATCTGACGTGTATTCCCGGAATAACTATTAAAATCCTCAAAAGTCCTGTAAAGCTTTCAATCGCTTAGTAGTTGATTTTCAAATTAAGGTTGTTACGACGAAAATACGTTTTTTTCAACGAAAGTACGGTTTTTCAATTTCAAATTTCAAAAATCTTACTGCCAAAAACCTTTAAAACGCCGTAAAACGTCATAAAAACCCATTTGGATATAATAATCATACTTATCGGGTAAATGGTAAAGTCCTCAAAAGTCCTACAAAGCCTTGAATCGCCTTAAAGCGACATAAAATCCCTTATCGATATAATAATCTTATAAATCGGTGAAATATTACAAATTACTAAAAATTCGGAAACTTCCTTAAAATACATAAAACGGGACAAAAATCTTATAAAATCATTAAAACATCATGAAAAAATGAAACCTTAGAAATCATAAAAAGTTTTAAAATTCTATAAAAAGTCCTAAAAAAAAGAAAAGTTTTGAAAATGTCCTAAAATGCAGTTGAACCCGGTAAATCGTCAGTAAAGCAAAATATCTTTAAAGGTCCTAGAAAGACTTACATCTGTAAAACATTTTAAAATCAAAATGTCATTAAAGACAAAAGAATTAAAATATCATAAAAAAACCAACACATAACGGAGCTGTAAATCACGATAAAATGTTTTTAATAAAGGCTGTAAATGCCATAAAAATCTGAAAATCTTTAAAATTTCTGAAAAGCGTTTAATTTGTGTAAAAGTCCAAAAAGCCACATTGGTATAAAATTATACAAATTTATACACTCGTAGATTATATAAATCTTGTGTAATATAATACATGTGAAATTATTGTCTAATATTTAGGATGGGTTTGTACATATTTGCGATCGTGACAATATAACACATTCAATACATAAAAAAATACACGTTATCGCTGTAATATGGGTGATAAGAGTAATATAATAAAATATAGCTACCTATTTAAAAAAATAATTTTCTCATAATATTATAATTCAGCTGCCATAAAATTTACACTTGTTTAAGTTTTTTTTCTGCCAAAAAATA